>VZSF01006781.1:0-63177 GCA_013398295.1 Chionis minor | reverse complement strand
CCCCCCCCCCCCCCCCCCCCAACATGCACCCCCATACAGACAGCACAACTGTGATTGAAAAATCTTCCCTCTGTCTCAGACTTGGGAAAGTCCTTGGGTTCTTTCAAGTTGTCTGATTTATTTATTTGTTTTTCCAGCGATGCAAGTTGTTTATTAAATAGAGTTTCCTTACCTAGCATGTACCCTCAGTAAGTTTGCAGATGACACCAAGTTGGGCAGGAGTGTTGACCCTCTTAAGGGTAGGATGGCTCTGCAGAAGGATCTGGACAGGCTGGATCGATGGGCCAAGGCCAATGGTGTGAGGTTCAACAAGGCCAAGTGCTGGGTGCTGCACTTGGGTGACAACAACCCTATGCAGTGCTGCAGGCTTGGGGAAGAGTGGCTGGAAAGCTGCCTGGCAGAAAAGGACCTCGGGGTGTTGGTCAACAGCCAGCTGAATATGAGCCAGCAGTGTGCCCAGGTGGCCAAGAAGGCCAACAGCGTCCTGGTTTGTATCAGGAATAGTTTGTATTCCTGCAGCATTGCGGGAATCCTGGTTTGTGTCAGAATAGCAGGACTAGGAAAGTGATTGTCCCCCTGTACTCAGCACGGGTGAGGACCCACCTCGAGTCCTGTGTTCAGTTTTGGACCCCTCACTATGACAAAGACATTGAGGTGGTGGAGCGTGCCCAGAGAAGGGCAATGAAGCCGGTGAAGGATCTGGAGAACAAGTTTTGTGAGGAGTGGCTGCTGGATCTTGGGTTGTTTAGTCTGGAGAAAAGGAGCCTGAGGGGAGACTTTATTGCTCTCTACAACTACCTGAAAGGAGGTTGTAGGAAGGTGGAGGGCGGTCTCTTCTCTCAAGTAACAAGTGATAGGACAAGAGAAAATGGCCTCAAGTTGTGCTGGGCAGGTTTAGATTGGATATTAGGAAAAATTTCTTTGCTGAAAGGGTTATCAAATACTGGAAGAGAGGCTTCACTGGGAAGTGGTGCAATCGCCATCCCTGGAGATATTTAAAAGCTGTGTAGATGTGGTGCTTAGGGATATGGTTTAGTGGTGGTTTTGGTAGTGTTAGGTTTGTGGTTGGACTTGATGATCTTAAAGGTCCCTTCCAACACAGATGATTCTGTGATTCTATGTTCTTCTCCCCCTTCACACCGCCACCCAGCTTCTCCTGCCGTTGATTTCAGGTACATGCTTTGTATTAAATCAGAGCTGTAGCAACTTAAGTGTCCTTCCGCCCACCCTAAAGCTCTGCCCTGGTGGCAGTGATGCTACCAATTAATTTCATCATGGAAAGTGAAATTGCTTCTTTCTCAGCCTCCCTAACAGCAGAGCTGCTGTGCAGGCTTGCTGCCCTCCAAGGGGTGAGGTCTCCTTCTTGGCCACCTTGTTCTTGCCCCTGACCTCTTCACGTTGTACCATCTCTGGTACTTCGTGTTGCCTTCCATGGACTGATTCAGGTTACTAAACCTGTCCTGGGGAAGCTCCACAGCTCTGAATGGAAGCTTGTGGTCTGATCTGTCTGTTAATGTGACAGCTTTTTCAGTCGGAAGTGGATTGTCTTCACAACTGTAAATAGTTTTTGAGGCGTTACAAGTTGGTAGGCTAGGTTGGACCAGTGAAAGCTATTGAAGATGTTTTGGGTTTTTTCTCCTCCATAAGTTCTGATTTTCAAATGATCACATGTATTCAGAAAAAATCATAATCTTAGAAGTTTTCTGAAAGCTTGTTTGCTCTTGAGGAAACTTTGAGGATAAAGACCAGATTGTTGAACTATACATCTTTCAAGCTTTCACCTTTTACAGGTACTTTCATGGGGTTTGAGCTTTCTTAGAAAATCTTGCCTAATTTATCTCTCTCTGTCACTTTCAAAATAATATATTGCGGTTTTTTTAAGTAGTCAAGTTCAATATCCAAGAGCAAAAGGTATATGATCCCTGAAGACGGGACTGTGGCTTACAAACTTCATCAGTCTGTTGTGAGCTATTAAAGGGCATGGTGTCCACAAAAGTTGTGAACATAAACCTGTAAAGTATGTCTTATTAGGAAGCCGGCATAAAAACATCCTGTAATACACTTTAAGGCGTGATTTTTTTTTATTGCTTGATTCCAAGGATTTTGTGTCAACACATTTGAGTTGCTTTCCAAGAGAAGATGTAGCATTACCCTTCTATAAGTAGGTTTTTTTAATGAGTGCTGGTTAAATCATTTATACTTGGTAAGTTTCAAGTGAAAATTGGGTTCTACATTTTGAAAATGGATTAAAATGAACCACTTGCTGATCCTAAGAAAAATATCTTAAACTTGATCCTTTTCTGTTTGCCTGAAACAGAATAGATTCTGATATTTTATTATTACTGTATTACAGGAATACAAAGTTTGAGAGCAGCAGGTGCATGTAGAAGATCCCTTTGCTTTTTTTATTAAAAAATATAACTGTGTTGGAACCAGGACTGTGTTTTTCAGATAGTAGTTCTTGTTGATAATTTAAAAGTATAAAAACCCTATGTTTTTCATTTTAGATAGTATTTTTGTACATTTCCCAGTTAACACTATTGGTTGTCCTTTTTTTTTTTTTTGGGGGGGGGGGGAAGAAGATTTTTTTTTATAGGTTTATTTTTTGGGAGGGAGCCAATTGCTTTATTGCAATATTGAAGTTGTCCAGTCCTTCACACTGGAAGACGTTTGACTAATTGCTGAGGTTGAGGGGTTTTTCTTATGTCTTGCAGTCAGACTTGAAAGCAAGGGGGAGTGGTGGGCTGGGAAAACAGACTTACTTAGTCTTGACTTGACATTGGCTTTGTGATCCTGGCAGTTCTTCCAAGGCAGTGTGGTAAGTCATAGGGTTTTGGCGTGTGCTGGTAATTACTCAGCACAGAGAACAGTACAGCTGCTCAGTGGCTGAAAACCAAAATACAGTTCTCAACTGTTACAGACTTAATCCGTTTCTTATACAGGGTATCATGCATTCTCTCCCTACTGTTATTTGTTGTTTTTTTGGTTGGGTTTTTTTCCTTCTGTCATAAGCAGAAGAATGAAATTACTATTTTAGATTTATGCTAAGCGTGTATACCAATTCCTGTCGTAGGCCTACATAGCAGTTGATACTATGTAAGTTTTATCAGTTACCTTGATATCACAAGTGTCTTTAGCATACCTTCTTTAGCTCTTTGGAAGACAGCCTAAAGTCCAACTGCTTAGTTGCATGTTGAAGGTACCCATTGCTTTAATTATATAGCTGTTGTGATTGATTCCCTATTTTTTCAGACCTTCACAACACTGTGTTTGCCACAGTTGCCTAGACTGATCTGTTCCCTTGCGTGTCTGTAAATATCTGTTAAACCTCCTGGCAAGCCTGAAGTATCATCCTGTGCAGTCCTGGCTCTCAAGAGGGACCCTGTTGATACAGTAACTATCAGTGGTTCCACTTATTTATGTGGAAGAAGTCTGTTTCGTGAAGATAAAAAGCTCTGACAATACTCTGGTAACATCTGATGAAACTTGACTTTTCCTTTTTTTTTTTGACAACCCTATGGATCATTAACACAGACAAATGAAATTTAAGTACTTAAGCTGTAAGGACTGAGATGAGCTGAGAAATTCCAGAGATCATGCTGCATAATCTCCAAAGTTTGTAGTTAGTAGTAACTTGAGCTGGTCTAGCTTTGTTTGCCAGTAGTTGAGATGCAATTCTGAAAATTTGAGTTCAACTTCAAGTAGCATAACTAGAATTTGAAAATGTATTTGTAGAAAGGCAGGTAAGAGGGACTACCGTCAGGAGCAATTGAGAGAGAACAGCAAGAGAAAAGGAGGTGCCAAAAGCTCCGGGGAGCTGGAACACACTGGCAGTATCATGAAAAAAGAGTTAAATATAGACTTGATATGTGTATGCAAGCAGTTGGGCTCCAGGAAAAAGAATAACAGTATTTCTTCTTAGCTAATGATATCTTTAATTGTATGCTCGTTGGTTACGGTGAAGAAGCAGAAAAGTGAAATCACGTGGTTTGAAGGATACGTTATGGATGCGAAAGGTGGAATTTTGAATGGTGCAGTTTTTGTGACAAACTTTGGACAGGTGAAAAGTTCATCCCAATTGCAATGGGTGCTTGAGAAGAGTAGAGATTGGTGATTGTATTTGTGGAGATTCAATGTTTGGCCCTGCCTGCAGAAGTGACTCCTAGCAGCCTGAAAATGTAGGAAAATGCGGTTAGACTGAATGAACTTGGAACTAGGAGAGTAGCATCACGCACAGAAATGCTTAGGAGAGACTGCAGAACCACCTGGAAGGCGTTGTGGAGAGTGTTGAGGGAGGGGAAAGAAAAAATGTGGAAGATGCACTTGACATACAATATTTGGAGAAAAAAAGCTTTAATAGCTGCCAGCAATACAACCCTTTTTCAAACCGGTGAAGCTGAGATCAGAAAGTGGGCATGAGGTTATGGCACAGGAGGTCATTGGTCTCCAGCAAGGAGCTCTACAGTGATGCTGTCTCTGTAAAACTGGATAGCGAGTAGTTGTGTGGAAAAGACACGGAAGGACTAATAGCAAAAGGGTAAACTGGATGCTGCTAGTAATTACTGTACCTAAAAAGGAAGAAACCTACAATTTCCCGCAGTCCCTAGTTAGACTGTATGAAGAGATCATCTTGAGTTTTTGTGCATATGTTGTGCGTTAATTTTTTTAATGAAATCATCTGACAGGAGTGGGGATGATGCCAGGGAAAGTACACCTCAAATCCTTCCTGGTAGCCCCCAGCTTCTGATTTTGGGAAAGTGAATTGGTGCATAAGGCATTGAGTATAAGGTACAAGACTTTCTAGGGGATGGTTATCCTGAAAAATTTGAAAGAGAACTCTCTTGGCTTATGTATTTTGGGTTATGTAAGCATGTTGTAGTTACTGTGAATAACAGCATTATTCTGCATTTCTTTGTAAATTCAACATATATGTAAAAACACTGCTTATCTTTAATATATCAAGGATTTCTGCATTTACCAAAAACTTGGAAGTCTTGTAATTACCAGTGCTGCCAACAGTTGAATTTAGAAAGAATATAAAAATGTGGGGAGTTTGTCAAAAGAATAGGTGGAGACAAAGGAAAGAGCCCAAGAATGAAGAGTTTCAGGTATTAGTTCTATTGACCAGGCATAACCAGTTTTCTTGTAAGATTTGTAGGGCCATGAACACCGTTGCTGTGAAGCTCATTGTTCCCTATCGCAATAGTATCTGTTTCCTAATGAAAGGGAGTAGAAGATTTTTTTCAAACAAATCTACGTATTACCTTTGCTCTGAACTTCTTTTATTTAAATATTTTGACTTGTGGACAGTAAACTCAATGTATATGCTTATATATACTAGCAAGAAAAATACGCTGATGGAGAATTGGTCTTTATAAATCCTAGCATAACTTTACTGAAAATATTTTGATCAAAATGTGATAGGACTTGCTATATTTGAGATTGCAAAATCCCAGAAATTTTAGGTTTGTCCCAGATGATTTCAACTGGATGATGTGTTGAAAAATGGGATTTAATGGTAACTGTGTGGAAGCTGCTGTGGTTTCATACTCCACTTCCCTTTGGCTTGTAGGCTGTTCCTAGTGAAGATTTTTTCCTCAAAATATAGAGCAGGACCTTCTATTTCAGCTTCTTTAAGGTGAATGATCAAAATAAATATGAAAAGAATTATTTGGTGCATTTAAAGGCACCAAGGCCTCAGAAACTTGGAAATTCAGTTTATACCTATTGATAGGACATGCTTTTATAGGTGGCAGTAAGTTTGAAGAACAGACTTCTGTGAGAAACAGAAGGCAACTGAAGTTATGTCTTCTGAGAATGGATACATGAAGGCAAAGCCCCTAAAACTCTGTTGGAAACTGGGGATATTCAAGAACCATACAATAACAGCAACTGGGGCAGAGGCTGAAGAGACTTCTCAAGATTTGTGTTGAATTTTCTTAAGGATTTTTGTATGGCATAGAATATTCTAACTCATATGTTTTCTAACACTTTAATATCAGTTGTTTCATAATGGCATCATAAAATATCTTCTTTCAAGAGAGAAGAGGTAAAGATAATGCTGTTTTGAAAAAGCAGTAGAATGTTAGGACAAAATGTCTTGGAGACACAAGCAGTTTTGAGTATATGGACCCACTGTTACTTGTAGTTACAGTAAACCTTTATTGTTACGTTCTGTTTAATATAAGAGACACAACACAGATCTTAGGTGAACAAGATGTATTTTCCAATAAAGCTGGCTTTTCTATTGTGAAATATGCTTTCTTAACGAGCAGGCTATTCAATACATTCAGTTCATGTGGTGAACTCTTGACACGTTTACTGCTATTTGAATACTGCTCTGGGGACACTTGGCGTTTATTAGCATTGTCACGGACGTTTCTTGTGAAGCACATCACAAACACAGTACAAAAAGCCCAAAGCGTGGGTGTGAATAAATACCAAGTACTTCTGCAGATCAGGCCAGCGCTGCACATGAACGAGCTGTTGTACTTCCAACTGAAGTGGTATAAAATGTTTCTGCTTCTCCTGCTGTGCCAATACCCACTGTTATTCCCCACAGCTGAAACACATGTGTGACTGTGTGTTCACCCTGTTAGTAAAGTTGGTGAATTTCAATCACTTGCAGCAGTTTAAGTTGTTAGAGAACACAGTTTCATGTTACATTTAGTCAAGCCTATTTGCACTTACCTCGTACCAGCACTGGCATTACTATGATCCTGCAATTAAATGCTTCAGAAGACTTCAATTTTGTTTTATATTTTTCCTTGTTGACGTTTGTTATGTATTGGATTAGTCCATAAACAGGCTCCCTGTGGGGTTGGACAGGCGCTGGTGAAGAGGAACTGCAGAAGAGTGGTTGGAGTGGAAGGCAATGGTTCCTCAGAGGGCATCCATTGAGTGACCCAGCTGTGTTGTAAAAACCATGGCCGTGTTACTTAACACTTTGGACCATTGTAATTTGGAACTAATCTCCTCCATTCCAAGCAATTGGTTCCTGCCCCTCCTTTTGTGTCGTTTCATATTTTGACTGGCATACACCGATCAGGGGTAAACGAATGTTTACTGGGGGGGGGAGGGGGAAGTCTGGCTATGTTAGGATAATTCCCACCTGAGACACGTGAACAGAATCAGACTTCTAGCCTTATATATGTTGGAAGAGCATCAATTGATCATCTTGTCTGTACTCAAGTCTTCCATATGGGTTTATTCTTTTAAAAAGTTAATTTAAATTAATTTGTTCTCAAAGTGTGGGGCACGGCACAGAAATCAGTGAAGACTTCCCAAACATTTATTATATTTTATTAAGAATACTAACTTTTATGGTGTTTTCTTCTTGAATAAATAATTTTTATTTATTTGTAGGTTTTCACTGCTGCTTCTTAACCTGGAAGAATATTACTTTGAACAGCACACAGCTAATCATATTATAAATAAAGGTTGCAGAGATGAAAGGTACTTTTCCATACATTCATTTTCTGGAGTTACTCTAATCTCATATATTTCTAATACCTACACAGCTACAACACTTTCTTTTTTTTATTGTTCCTTTTAGAAAATTCAGAGGCTCCCTAAAAATCTGTTCAAAGTCAGTCATTTTTGAACCCGATGACAATATCCAGCCCATTATGAAGGTAAGCAGTGCAACCTTACAATTTCGTGTTAACTTAAGATTCTCTTTAAAAAGCTTTTAAGGAGTGTGTATTTCTATAACTTGTTGCAGATACCCCTGAGAGACTGCGTTAGTATAAAAGCCGCAGAAGACAATGAAACAAATAATCCTTTCACACGGTACGTGAATTTTGAGTTACTGTATATATGTGTTTAACTCTTTTTAAAGCTGAAACACCCATCGTCTCATCTATCTTTTTTACATTTTAGGGATACATCTGGAGGGATTTCTGTTGTATGTAACCAGGTAAGACTGGCATGTAACAGATTCTTGATGTATAAATGAGTGAGGTTACTTTCTTTAATGGTGTGTTTCTCAGAGCTCGAGTCTTTGGCGGGGGGTTAACTGGAAACAAAACTAATTAACGTCAAAAACTTAGCATTAATGTGAAGCTGTCGATGCTGGAAATTTCAAACTGTTAATGACTTCATTAAGTCATTAATTTGATAAGTGAACTTTCTGCACTGTGCATTTTATAATAGAGCTTAGGGTAGTTTTTAGAATTGAATGAAAAAGGAGGATAGACTGAAATTAAAATGGTTATTAATCATCTTTGTTTTGATCTTGCTATATTGCTTTCTCCTACTTTCTGTAGCGTGTAGTGGTGATAGCAAAGCCATCTTGACCTTGCAGTTCAGCTTTATGAAAACATTGGATTCTGCTATATGTCCACCACATAATTTTCGGTAGCTGTCCTGAAACATGGACTCAAGTTTCAATCATGAGTTGTGATTAACTTGGATATGTTCATACTTAGTGTTAACCAAGGGAATATACTTCAAGTGTTGGTAAATGGCCACTGATAGGTGGCCCAAAGCTGTCAAAGTTTCCAAAAAATGTTCATGTTTTCGTTTCAGGAAGGAACAGAGATGAGGTGGGAAATACCCTTTTAAACATTCTAGCATTTTTGTAAAATATGTCTTTAACAATATCCAAAATTGATAGCCTTGCTCAATTAAGTATTGCTGCAGTCAAAAATAAACTCAAGCATTTAGTATTGTCTATGCTGGAGAAGTTTGTGGACTGTGTTAAAGTAATCACTATATTTAATGTCATCTTAAAACTGCTTCTGTGAAGAGTATTGTGTAGTCAAGGTTTCTTGTGTTGGTAGGTTTCTTGTGTATTGAGTATTTTTTTAAAAAGATATTTCTAATTGTTCCATGTAATTGTTCCACCACACATCATTAGTATATGTTCTGAAGAACAAATGATTATAGAAACATCTCATAGGAAAGGAGAATTAACTTTTTAAATGGCAAATGTTGTTAACGCCCCCCCACTCCCTGCCCCCTTTTTGTGTGGCTTGCCAGCCATTCTCCTGTCTCTGAGGAAATGTTCTGAAGTTGAGTGTCATAAATGCTGGTATTTTGTATAAAAGGCATATGGACTTTCAAGTGTGAAGTACTCACTAATTGTACTTATGACAAATCACCATCTAATGATAAATATTTTTTCTAAGTAGAATTTCTGTCTTGTAGGAAACTGCATGTAGCAAATAATNATGTCTTAATGCATAGCTGGCTAAAAAGTTTTGCTTTACCTGACAGATAACTTAGAAACTAATGGCTACAAAATACAGCAAATTGAAATAATAATGCATGATTATTTCAGTACTTTTTCTCAATATAAAATCGGGGAAAAGTCTTCCAAAACAGGGAATGAATACAGTATGCTAAAGTTTTTGCTCTGCTTACATTTTTTTTACTTCCGTTGTCTACTTTTTCATGCGATTTGTGGCTCTCAATGTAGAAAAATGTTTAATTATCCTGCCAAAGAGCAATCTGAGTATGAGGCAGGTGTCTCTTACTCTGATTCTTATTCTCCTATGGCCTGATTCAGATCTGGATGCTGATGTCAGGTGAAAGGCACAAATTGCCATTATTTTTTAATGCAGCAGTTAGAGAGGCATGCTGAGCTTGTGAGCTCCTAGCATACCACTCACTTTCTTCCGGCTGGATGGTGCTGTGAGTGGTCGTGTGGTGAAGGCTTGCTCTTGTCAGCCAGTGGGAAGTGGGAATGCTGCACGTGCCAGTCAGAAGGCTTCTGGCTAGAGAATGGTACAGCATCTGTTATTTTAAAAGTTCACTATTTGCTCTTGGTTTGAGGCTGCTGCCACAATGTCTTGGGAGTGTAGAACCACACGTGTTGTGCAAGCTGTATGAAGCAAATGGAGGCACTGGAAAAGGCTGCGGAGTAGAAGACAGTTGGTAGTGTAGTCCAGTTCCAGTCTGCTTTGTGCAGTTCAGAATCAATCCTGGGTCTTATACTCAGGCCTGAGATTTAGCAAGTTTGGGCCTTCCCTACAAACAGAGCAAAACCATGACTTACTTAGAATCACAGAATGGTTAGAGTTGGAAGGGACCTTAAAGATCATCAAGTTCCAACCCCCCTGCCATGGGCAGGGACACCTCTGACTAGAGCAGGTTGCTCAAAGCCCCATCCAGCCTGGCCTTAAACACTTCCAGGGATGGGGCATCCACAACTTCCCTGGGTAACCTGTTCCAGTGCCTCAGCACCCTCACAGTAAAGAACTTCTTCCTAATATCTAATCTAAATCTCCCCTCTTCCAATTTAAAACCATTACCCCTTGTCCTATCACTAGACTTCCTGACAAAGAGTCCCTCTCCAGCTCTCCTGTAGGCTCCCTTCAGATACTGAAAGGCTGCTATCAGGTCTCCCCGGAGCCTTCTCTTCTCCAGGCTGAACAGCCCCAGCTCTCTCAGCCTGTCCTCATAGGAGAGGTGCTCCATCCCTCTAATCATCTTAGTGGCCCTTCGCTGGACCTGTTCCAACAGTTCCATGTCCTTTCTATGTTGAGGACTCCAGAGCTGGACACAGTACTCCAGGTGGGGTCTCACAAGCGCAGAGTAGAGGGGGAGAATCACCTCCCGTGCCCTGCTGGCCACGCTTCTTTTGATGCAACCCAGGATACGGTTGGCTTTCTGGGCTGCCAGCGCGCACTGCCGGCTCATGTTGAGCTTCTCATCCATGAGCACTCCCAAGTCCTTCTCCTCAGGGCTGCTCTCCAGCCATTCTCTGCCCAGCCTGTATTTATGCCTGGGATTGCCACGTCCCAGGTGTAGGACTCTGCACTTGGCTTGGTTGAACTTCATGCCATTTGCATTAGCCCACCTCTCAAGCCTGTCCAGGTCCCTCTGGATGGCATCCCTTCCCTCCAGTGTGTCAACCGCGCCACCGAGCTTGGTGTCATCGGCAAACTTGCTGAGGGTGCACTCGATCCCACTGTCCATGTCTCCAACAAAGATGTTAAATAGCACTGGTCCCAGTACTGACCCTTGCGGGACACCACTCGTCACTGGCCGCCACGTGGACATTGACCCATTAACCACAACTCTTTGAGTGCGGCCAAACTTCTGGCTTGTCGTCTTTCAGACAGCAGATAGTAAGGCAACGTCTACAAACCAATGTGCTAGCAGCCAAATATTTCTGTAGGAGTTGAGAGAACGTTCTGAAGGAGGAGAGTGCTTTCATGTGGGTTTTGGGGAGGGCAGATCCTCTCAAATCTGAGAATAGCATCAGAGAAACAAAACTGTTCAAAAACATGCTGTTGGATGAGAGAGGAAATCTGGTGTTCATGGCAGTTGGAACTGGAAGCAAAATGTTTGGCAGTGGAAGATGGGGTTCATTTGACAAGGGGAGCACAGTAGTTTACCCCCTGTGGGGTAATTCCCATCGAGTCAGAATCCTAAGGACGTGAGCCGCCAGAAGAAAAGAGGGGGAGGATCCTCCTGTTGAGTGGGGTCACAGCCAGTCTACTGTTGGCTGTGATTGTTGGCTTTAATCTTGCAGCTTCTTGAAGGTCATATGATTAGAATAAAAACCCACTAATAAACTACAGAAGTAAGTAAGCTACTGAACTAAATTGGACACTTGACCTTCTGGCAGTTAGCTGCTACAAAAGGTCATTGTTTTTCTGCAGTTTATCTGGGGCAGCTAAAGCAGGATATGGCAACCCAGTGTTTTGCTTGTTTAAACAGCATTCTTAGCTTTGTCTTTATTGGTGCTTCTGTTGTTTTGTTTTTTTTTAAGGACTGAAACTAACATTTCTTACTCTTTCAGGTATTTCTCATTAAAGAAAGAAACATTATTGCACCCTATAAAACAGTAAGAGTAAGTATCTATTTTTCCGCTATTCTTAGCAAACCAGTGTTTTGCAAGGATTTATGTTCTCATTTCAGAAAGAGTAAGATAATTATTGTGTGAGGAATATGACAATAAAGGTGTGGTTTTTTTAAAAAAAGTAACTGTGCATACTGATAAAACAAGTGTCTGCATTCTTCCGTAATGGGTTTGTGATATTTCATGTAGGGCACACAGCAGACTTGACACTTGCTGTTTGCCTTGATGTGCAGCTCTGTGGGCTCAACAGTCAGAGCTGTCAGCTGGCTGCTGGTATTCTGTGAAAGCTGCATCCTGGCTAAATGGCTTCTCAGTTCTGCTCGCACCTGAGATGAGAGACTGCTAATTGTTATTTCCCAGCTGAGTGCTTCACAGTTCAAAGAAATGGCAGAAAGGCTGCTCACAGCAGAAATTGGAGCTTACTTCTGGTTGCTTTCTCATTCTGAGCCTGGAGGCTTCAAGGCACAGAAGTAAAGGTTTTTCACCTGGAATGAAAGATGGGTTAAGACACAAACACTAAATGAAAATGCAGAGTCATTTAATACTGTATTTGCCTGAGAATTGAAACAAATGGAATTATATCTCTCAACATATTTGTTCAAGTAAGAAGTTTCAAGAATGGTGGAGTCTATAACTTTAATGAAAAAGCGAGAGGCAAGAGATGATGATCTCTGTTCTCTCAACTGCTTTGTGCTGGTTTTATGATTAGATCTATCTCTAAACTAGGATTGTTTTTTATGTGTTTGTTTGCTTTATGCCATTAATTCTGCATGTGTTGAGTCTCTTTTTCTCTTCTAGTCCTTATATTTTCTGTTTTGCCTCCATGTGCAAGATCTATTAAGTATCATACAAATATCTTACCACATTGCAAACACAGTGGAAAAGAAAAGAATAAAAAGGGTTGTTTGGAAGGCTTTTCACTTTATTTTCTCCTAAGTCAAGATGCATTCATGTCTAAAACATTCCTGACAGTTTGCCATTACAATTTACTTCACAAAAGTGCAGCTATGTTTCTGCATATTAAAACAAAAAATCTAGTTTGCCTTCAGTCACTTCGGAATTTTTTCTGTTGCTGCTAAGTATTTTCTACTTGAATCATTACCGGTTCCAAATGTGTCACTGAGTGCTGGAATTTGGTAGTACATTTTATCCTCCATGTCTTACATTGATTCTTTCAGATCAGTTACAAGAGCTTGGGCTATTGTCTTTGCATATGGCTGGAGAGCTACAGAGAGAAGCACTCACAAAAGCTCTTGCATTGTTGGCTGTAAGCAATCCTTGTAGACCATCCACTAGGATTTCTGAGAGCCTTACTTTCCCTGATGAAGGAAAATGGTGCTCTGGGTGAAATGTTACGAGGCTTTTATCTAAATTGCTACTGAATTTCTTGTCTCCCTTTACTCCAGCTCCATTTGCTTCCTGAAGCATGCTTTCCTCTTGGATTGCTGTCAGTTCAGCTCAGATCACATACATTACACTGAGATCACCTAGGTTTCCATGTCTTCATTCCTTCAATTTTAAATTAATCCTGTTGTATCCACTGATCAATGTCTTGATTGCTTCTTTTTAAGTCTAGCCTGAGAAATTACAAAAGCCCACAGAAATGTGTTGATACCATTCTCTGCTACTTTCGGGGGTCATCAAAGGAAGGGTAAATATGAGTTAGTGTTAGTATGAGTTGATCCATGCACATACTTAATATAGTTAAAACCAGAAATATGTACTGTGAAAGGACACTTAAGAAAGCTGGGAAAACGGTAGAGGAAAAAATGAGTATGCAACATATGCTGGGTGATGTGTTAGTAACGTTTTTATAAATGACTAGATTTGGGATCTCTTCAGCTCAAAACTGTTTATGTAGAGGAGAATGATAACTTTTATAGCCTAATCTTCAAAGATTTGATGGGCTGGTATCTTTTGTCTAAAAGATAGACAGTAACTGTTTAAATGTAACATGTTATTTACTAGTTCTATATTTACATGTGTTTACCTGATATTAAAATAGACAGTGCAGGTACTAGTCTACATTTACTGATGTTTACACTATATTAATTTGTTCACTTCAAAGGTATTGAGTTGCATTGTATTAAATAATGGACTAAATGCTGCACAAAGAGCTTACCACAGGAAAGATATATTTGTAAAAAAAAAAAAAAAAAAATCAGGTTTAGCATCTGCCTTTGGAATGCTTCGGGTATACTGCAACATTTGATACCATACTTTTACCAGGTTTTAGAGTATTTTGATTTCAGTTGTAACTTTTTTCACTGAGCTTTATTTTAAACTCATTTGTAGTAAAGGTGCTTTTGGTTTTAGGGTAGAACAGAACACTTATTCCAACTGGATGTTGCTGGGAAACTAGGAGACGTTGTGCAAACTCTGCATCAGGTATGTGGTTATTTGATAGCATTACACACTTCATCACAGTGTCTTTTTGGATATTAAATGGAGAGCTTTCTTTAAATATTTATTCTCGAGGTGAAGTTCTTGAAGTATCTATTTTTAAAACGTAGCAGTTGAACACAGCATCTAGTTCTGACAGCTGTCATAAGCTACCCAATATTAGCTTTTACTATGCAGGATGGTAGTATATAGACAAAGTAATAACATGACAGTAGCAGCGAACAGACATGTCCTACTTTAAAAAGAAATGATAATAGCTCCTTTAGTACTCTGTCACCAAGAATGCTAAAGCCCCCCCAGTTTCTATTGACTTTTGAGCTGTGTAGGAGATTTCTGTGCTATTTCACTTAAAGCTCATTGTTCTTTAGCTTTACAGGGCTTCTTGTCTAGATAAGATGGGAGATCAAGCTGCCATGGTAAGTATCTGATTATTTCTGTTGTCACTGCTTAATAATTAAATTCTGATATCACTGTTCAATAATAAAATTCTAATTGCATTTGAATCATAGACTATATTAACTTTTTTTTTCCCCCTCCACATTAGATAACTGCTATATTGCAATCACGCTTGGCTAGAACTGCATTTGATAAAAACAGGTATCTTTCTAATCACTTTCTACTGGGAAATGTTTTTCAGCTTGTTGGTTGATTAGTCTGCTGCATTGGTATTGGAATAGGTGTTTCTTCGGGGCAGCGTAAGTTGTCTAATTCAGGGAGTTACCTTAGTACTCTGAACCATCTGGAATGGTGAAAGGGAAATTCTGTGTTGTGAGGATGAAATGTGTTACTTTTTTATCTTTTCAAAGTGTTCCATTTATCTGTGAATTTGTTGCAAATTGGGCATCAGTGTATGCCAAATAAAGCTCTATACAGAAAAGTCAACTGGCTTACTGCTCTGAGGCTGGTGCAGAACATAGCAACTTTCCTTTCTGGATTGCTTGTTAAAATAGAGGTCTCAACAAAGAACTTTCTTCATGTCTAAACTAGGCTTAGTGAAGTCCCCATTCTGATGTCCTGAGGTTATAAGCTAACCTAAAACCTTTCTAAAGAATTTAAGGGTAGCTCTAGCTAAGAACTGGAGGTGAACTTACTCCCTTTCTTCACTTGTAGATTTCAAAGCATTTCTGAAACGCTGCATATGGAATGTAAAGCAGAAATGGTGACACCACTGGTGACTAATCCAGGGCATGTGTGTGTTACTGATGCTAACTTGTACTTCCAGCCTCTTAATGGATATCCTGTAAGTGCCTCATAGCTGGTCTTGCATATGGTGTGAGCACGCTGCCCCTCTAGTGGACAGTTTTCCTTTTCTGTATTACTCCTCTTAAATGCACATGGAGCACATATCCAAGACGACTCTATTTTCAGCTGAATAATCAGAAGCTCCTTAGTTTTCCTCTGATCTATGCTGCTCTGTTGCATTCAGTGTATCTCTACTTCTGAGGCTTTATTCTGTGCCAGCTCGCTTAAAGTTGACCTCCTCCTGACAAAGCACAAAATGTCCTTTGCTATTCCTGCCTAGTGAGAACTTTATATACATTTAGTTTCTATTGGAAGATCTTAGCTAGGTTTTCTATTAAACTGAACGTTTCTTTCTCTAGAGGAAAACTGAGTGCATGTCGCAGACAGATTACTGCTTTGGAACTTTGTCACAGAAATAGCAGCGATAGTCTTAGCAGGCCGCTAATACTCTTAAAAGCATGTCCAGACAATGAAAATGGATTTAACAGCTGATGACAAAATGCCGTTCAATTTCCGTCCACTGGGTGGCACCATTGGCAAACAGTTTGCCCGGCAACCCAATGGCTTCGTTATTTTTAATACGGTTTATTGTGTTCTGCTCCTCTCTTGCATGATTATCATAACTGGTAACGGGCTGAGGTGATAATACACTATTCTTTATTTATTCTTAAACTGCTTTGCTACTCAGACAAGAACCAACAGCAAAGACAAGCTTGCTCTTTTTAACATAACTGCTTAGCACCACTGTTCCACTGCTAAAATGACATGGATGGATATTGTTTTCATATGGCTAGTATCTCTAGTCAAGAGAAACTTCAGATTGACTGGAGAGGTTAATGTAGAAGAACATATACCTTCTGGAATATCTCCATCTTTTCTTCCCCCTCCCTCACCCCCCACAGAAACCTGTAGTACAAATAACACTGCAAAATGTGCGTCGCATCTATAAAAGAAGACATGGCCTAATGCCACTGGTAAGTGCAAATATTTTTATTTTTTTAATGTCTTGCTGTAGATATTGTTTTTTTAAAGTGACCAGCTGAAACTCTGTGCGTCATTACATAAAAGCTACAGGTTTTTGAAAAGTCGGGGTTAAGTAGCAAACAGCACACAAAAATCCTTTTTGGTTTTTAAGTGTTTTGGTTTCCTGTGTTGTCAGAAAGATGAAAACAGAAGAGTGAACCCTGTCAAGGATGAAAAATTTCTTTCATAAGCAGTCAGTGTAGGGGAAGGGAGAAGGGAGTACCTCCAGGGAGCAAGTCATTCCATTTATCTCAAATGCCTATCTCGGGATAGAATGAATTGCTCTCTCATGGTGTATTTTCTCTCTGGATTGATTCATGGAGGGAGCTTGATCACTGGTTCAGATTGAGACTAATGTGGAGTGATGGGTCCTGCTGTACATGACTGAGGGATGATGAGAGTGCTGCAGTGGAACCTTGGTTATATGCTTCCAGTGTTTGCACTGAAATTTCAGTCCTGAACAAAAAATTTGTCTCAAAACACATTTAAACTAAATAGCCATTTAACTCGTTGTCTCACTCCATTCACTTAGGACAAAAAACGTGTATTATCTGTGCTTAATCAATCCAGACAGAGCCGATCTACGGACAGCTATAAATCTATATTTGCTGAGTTGGGTGTAAACTGAATGCGTTTATGATTGGAAATAGGAAAGATCAAAATGTTAGACTTTGTGGGCAGAACTGCTACCCAGTTTAGAGGCTTATGTTTTAGATATTATTAATTGGAATATTCTGTTTAAAAAAATTAATATTACAACTTGTCAGTAATTGCTCTCATTTACTTTCATTCCCCCTTTAACTTCTAAGGGACTTGAAGTATTTTGCACAGAAAATGACCTATGTTCTGACATCTACTTGAAATTCTACAACTATCAAGATCGAGATGAGCTTTATTTCCTTATTGCAACATATATAGGTTTGCAGTATTTATTTATTAATGTAGTTCGTGGTACTGCGTGAGGGGAAATTTGTCTGGGTTTTGCTCTGTTGATTTGTGGAAAGAATGAGAAGAGCAAACAGATGTATTCACCCTGAATTTTTTTGATAGAACTGAGCAAAGTTCAGAATGAATGTTGTGGAGTTGCATGTATTCTGTTTGCAATTGAAGAGCGGAGTATGAAAGCTGAGATAGCACTATTAAGGTGAAACTAATTCTTTAGATTCACAACTTGATATGCATTCTCGTTTAAAAAAAAAAAAAACCCAAAAAACAAACCAAACCCAACCAAACAAAAAGCCCCACAAAAAAACTGTATCTTCAAAGTAAGGGGTAAATAAGATCCACTCAGCTAAATTGTCTTTTGCAGATCATGAACAGAAACTTTCTAGAAGGCTAGTGTATGTCCTTGAAAAACAAGAAAAAGCTAATAGTTTTTCTGTAATGCTACCACAACTGAAACATTGAAGTTCATGTTTACTGACAATATTGAAAGTGTACATGTAAAATGTTGTACTGTTTTGTTATTGTACCAGAACTCTAGTTCTGTTTTAATGAATTTGCCTGATTATCAGTTGACATTTTCCATACCTCACAAAGAAAAGTGGAAGGGCCACAAAGGAGCGATCACTTCCCCTGAGAACCATTTTAGTCTTTTAGATTTAGAAGAAATAGATTCTGACGTTATTTTCTCTGTTATTGAAATAACTGCATGCCGTTACTCTGCTTCAGACTTTGTTTTCTGGATAACTTTCAAAGATAAAAAAGGTCCAGATGAAGATGATGATGTTGTTGCTGGAGCTTAGAAATAAAATAAGGGTGAGCCCTTTCTCTCAAGGTTTTTGTAGTCCTTCAGTAGCTGGTTGTGACAGCAGGCGGCCTGCTCTTTAAAGGTGCTAACACCTTTTCATTGTAGAATTCAAGGTACTGAGGTGAAGGGAGGGTTGAAATATGTTTTTCCAGCCCAAGCTGAGCTAAAATAGAGGCCCACCACATCCTAATCTGAATTCCTGTTTTTCGAGTTAATAATGGTAGTGATAATATTTGACTAATTGGGTGTTCCATAAAAATCTGAATTCTTTAGCTCTGTATTGTAAAAGGTATTTAAAGATTTTTAAGTAGGAGCAAGAGCAGCCTCTAACACAGACGCAGTAACACAAGCATGCAGAAGTGTGCCATATAATGCTTTGTACAAAGGTAAGGAGGTGGTTCTGCTGTCACTACTTCATGAGAAGGCTGGTTGGATGGTTTCTTGCCATCATGCTATGACTGCAGTCCTTCAATTCTGCTATTTCAGGCACTTGCCAAGGTGCTGTAAACTGGATCAATGGAAGGAACAATTAAAAAAATCAAAACAATCAAAAAAAACCAAACCAACCACACCCAAACCCCCAAACAATGAAACACTCCACTGTGCAAAACCACTCCCCTACCCCCTCATTTCTCTTGATAAACCTGCCACTTGCCAGACACATAAAGATATGTCTTCAATTTCATTTTAAAATGGAGAGGCAGAATGAAATCAATATTCTCAGGTCATTTTATTGTCCAGCAGCATACCTTTATATTATAGCTATTGAGCAGAGTGTAGTACAGTTTTGAATTTTTTGAGCCCCTGCCTAATGCTTCAAACAGAAGCTCCAGGTGCATAGTTCCTACTTCTTGAGTGGTGGTCAAGTTTCATCTTCCTCTAGTCTCTCTCTTTCAGTGGTTCTGAAGCTGGATCCTACTTACGTACAAATGTGACTTCTTTCCATGAATGGGCATCCTTAGTTGTCCAGTAGGAACACATATTTAATTTTTTTCTTTACTCTAGCAGAAATATTGCTAGGAATTTGAAATCTTAAAGGTTGCCTGATTTCCAGAAGGGCTGTTCATGGTCTGCAAATATTTTTCTATCCCTCTATAAACGTTCACGTTTTCCCGTCCATTGTTTCCATGTTTGGTTTCAACACTCCTTCTGCATGATTTCTTGTTTGATGCAGTTTAGGCCTCTTTGAACAGATCTTACAAAACTTATAAAGTATGATAGCTATTGAAACATAAAGTTACCACCTAATTCTGACTTGTTCTTTTAAATAATTTTACCCTTAATTATTTTGTAGCACCTTGCATAATGTTAACCACTGCATAATTTGGGGGTGGAACTCCAAACTTCAAAACTCCTAATGTTTTGTTTTATTTTAGAAAATCATATAACAGAGCATACAGCTGAAAGTTATATGTTGCAATGGCAGCGGGGACATATATCAAACTACCAATATCTTCTTCATCTCAACAATCTGGCTGATAGGAGCTGCAATGATCTCTCCCAGTATCCTGTATTTCCATGGATCATAGCAGACTACTCTAGTTCAGTATTAGGTATGTATATACAAAAAGGCGTATTAGTGTATTGTGTTCAGTATTAGGTATGTATATACAAAAAGGCATGTTAGCGTATCGCATCCAACTGGAAATATCTTGGTGGCAGGTTTACACTGTGTAAAGTTCATCAAAATGCACCTGGTGTTAGGGATCTTAGGTGTTTTCTTGTGCACTTATCCTTTCTCTGAAGTGTAATGAACAGAATACCTCACCTTTTCCTGTTAAACATTTCACGCGTCACATACAGAGTATGTACCGAGCATCTGCTTGGTCACTTGAAAACCTGCGGTCCTGAGCATTCTTTCTGTGATTCCAATAAATGCAAAAGAACCAGTAAAATGGCCTTTTATGGAACAAGCTGGGTGCATTGAAATGTATAGAAGCCAGGTGTTCTTTTACCATTCGTAGCATTGTAAGTTGAAAGGAAGAGGCTGACAAGGCTTGTGCCTAAATCAAGGGCCTGTGTGCAATATGTGTTGGAAGCTTGTCCTTTTGAGGATTCTGTCCCTCTACAAGGAGCGGAGTAGGGGAATCTCGTGGTATTCGTCAGCACTGGCTCAAACACTCCAATCTGATTGTTTGGTGGGCTTGTAGAGTGACAGAATAGTTAATGACTAGAAGAAAGGTAACAGCTACTTTTCTACCTCAGGTTTCTGCAGGTTCTATATTGACTAGGTGATGTTAGGCACAGTAACTATCACATGTAAGGAACTACTGGCTCTTAAGCCAGAGGCTTGAGTTTAAGCCTACTTGGAAGGAAGGAGCAGAGTAGCCATTTACGGCAAGATTTTTGTTAGGGAACAGAGAAGATTACTGGAGGGGTTCTGTGGTGTTTTTTTGTTTTTGTTGTTTGGGGGTTTTTGTTTGTTTTCAAATACTGATTAGAATCTATTCCTGTCTAGTAGAAACAATGCATTTAACTATGGGGTTTTTTTTCTAGATTTGACAAAGCCTGAAACATTCCGTGACCTTAGTAAACCAATTGGTGCCCTGAATAAGGAAAGGCTGGATAGATTATTGGTATGTATATCTTGGCTTTTATCTGCTGCCTGTTTTGGGCCTTGTACATATTGGCAATAAAAGAAGCTTTGTCAAGCAAGCTTTGGGAGTTATGTAGTTATCTAAAATGAACTGTAAACCTCATCAGAAGCAAACTTACCTATAAACATTTATTTTCAGCTTGATTTAATCAGCACTAGTTTAAAGTTATTTGAATCTGTTTGCTCTTTCTTACTACCAGTTCATCCCTATATGCTTTTAAGTGTTTTACGTCACTTTTAAAACAAAATCCCCAAATCCATTAAACTATTGTAACTGCATTTGTATGGCAGGCACTGAGATGCTATAAACATGTATGGAAATGCAAAACTTCAAGACCAATGGATTTAAATGCGTAATGTAAATTATGTGTATGAATTAAGACAAAGTAGAAGAAATCTTAAGTACTTCCATTTAAGAAAAATGCTGAATTTGAGGGAGAATGCTTCAAAAGAAGGAAATCTGGATCCATGGAGATCAGAGCACCCACTTGAAACTTCCACATGCAGATAATAGTGCACAAACTTTTTCCATTTCTCAAAGCAGTCAGGCTTTCTTTTCATAAGCAGTCAAGCACAGTTATAGACTTAGGTCGTCACTTTCTTGGCTTTTAATTCTTTGTATAAAATCGTTGTCTGCTGGGATAAGTTATTTATTCCAAAATCATTTACAGAACATAACTGTATTGAATGTTTTGGAACCTCATTAGTTCTTCATGAAGCATTAGGGGAAAAAAAAAGTATTGCTAGACTAACTGCGTTATATTGACAAAAAAGATTAAATATTTCAAAATTGCAAAGCTTCCTAAGGTTGTGGAGGGTAAGAACATGGTCAATATTATGTTTTCAGTAACAGTAAATAAAGTTTTATTTCTAAGATCTGACTGTTTCCTCAAAGAACATGGTCAATATTATGTTTTCAGTAACAGTAAATAAAGTTTTATTTCTAAGATCTGACTGTTTCCTCAAATTGTTAGCTGCCTTATACTTACTGCAGTAAAATTAATTTTATTTAGATTGTGATAGGTTTTAGGGATAACGCATAGGAGCTTCAGACAGAAGGGGAATCTTTCAGGTTGAATTAAGTCAATATGTTCTTCCATACTGTCATTAAACTTCATGTGAAAGACAAAAAGGAAGTATTTGTTTGCACTCCTTTAAAGTTGAGTCACTGCAGTTACGTGTGAAAGTGAGAGAGGAAAAAAGCTGAAAACCTGATAGTTCTGGATGATGTTATAAAAACTTTTTTGCCTATTGATTTACTGATCTGATTAAAGCTGTGTGGTTATCAGAACTTAGAGTTGTTTTATTGTTAGGAAAAAAATTGAGGGTGGTCGTGATGTGTGTCTTTTCAAAAAAGAAAAAAAAAAAAACCAACAAAAACCCCCCCCAACAAAACCTCAAACCAAAACCCATGTATTTGTTTAGTATTGAAAGAAAGCAGGAATGCTGATTTTTAAACAGACCTCTTTCTTCTTCATATGTTGCAGACACGTTATCAGGAAATGCCAGAGCCTAAGTTCATGTATGGGAGCCATTATTCATCTCCGGGTTATGTTTTGTTTTACCTCGTTAGAGTTGGTAAGACAGCTTTTGCATGCTCTCTGAGCAGACAGTTACCTCAAAAGTGGACAAGGTTGGGAGTAAGCTGATGACTTTTTCTTTGTTCTTAGCTCCAGAATACATGCTCTGTCTGCAGAATGGAAAGTTTGATCATGCTGACAGAATGTTCAACAGGTTTGTTTACATTTTGTCTATAACTAGGTTGATTTTGTTTTCAAATACGCATCAAAGAAGTGCAAAGCCTTAAAAAATATTTTTTTAACAAATATGTTATTAATATATGTTATATAGTCTTGCAGAAACCTGGAAAAACTGTTTGGATGGTGCAACAGATTTCAAAGAGGTAAATGGCTAGAAAATGATTCAACTGCTTCTTAGTGTCTGTACTAAGCTTTCTGTTCTCAGATGTCTCCTGTTGATTTGAGAGGCTTGTGGGGTGGTGTACCTGGCTGGTTTGTTTTGGATTTTTTTTGGTTTTTTATGGGTTTTAGTTGTGCGGTTTGGTTGGTTTTTTTTAAGGCTGTTGAGTGCATTTTATGAATCCTTCAGTGTTTTTAACTTCTTCCTTCTCTGTAATTCCATGATTGCTTGTCTGTATCTGCTTTTCTGGCTTTTAGTTTAACAGAAGTATCATTGTGAATATGTTATTGAAATAAGTGGGAATTATCAGAGTGGATTAAGGCTGAAAAAAATATATAATTTTATGTATCATCTGCTGGAATATCTCAAGAATTTGGCTGTATTACAACAGTACAGCCTAAGAGGTTAAACTATAGAAGTTTTATCTATGTAAAACCATATAGAAACCCTATAGAAACGATAACTTGTAGAATATGTTGAGAATGATTAACTGCCAAATACTGGGTACTGTTAAATAATGTTTCTTTGATAAAGGAGTGATATGAAAAGAAAAAAAGTCTGTAGTTAAAGGTAATGGAATTAAGGTTGGTTAGCTATGGTGGTCTTTAAATAATTGACTTAACCTCAGAAACTGTTGTCATTCTAGGTTTTTTTTCTTGATTTTTTTTTTTTTTTTGTCTTGACTCTGAACTGATGTCTTAAAAATGAGAAGGTTGAATTCACTAATTGAATGCAATTAGTGTTCTAAAGATACTCCTAGGTGTTATGGATTCTTATGTCACAGATTACATGTTAAAATATTTCTGCCAATCTAATTGCCTTGTAGGTAGTCAAGAAGCCTAAAAGTAATTGGAAACATAATGGGAGGAAGTTTGCAGTGCTGCTTTACTGACAGAAAGACAGCCTGGAAAAATTACTACACAGCTTTAGGGCTTGACATATGAACTTTGATAACTTTCAGTTTTTATTGACCATATTCTACTTAAGTGACCAAAGCTAAGCTAATCTCAGAACTTGCTTTTCTTCCCTCGCCCCCGTCTTTCCTTCCAGTTGATTCCAGAATTCTATGAAAATGATTCTAGTTTCCTAGTAAACAGCCTGAAGCTGGACTTGGGAAAAAGGCAGGGTGGAAAGATGGTTGAAGATGTAGAGCTTCCTCCTTGGGCATCAGGTAGTAATAGTCAAACTTCTTGTTTTATTAATTAATTCAGGATTATCTAGATTCCTAGGGTGGTGGTTCTTCTCTCAAAAATGCCCTTTCAATTTCTTTCTGAAAGAATTTTTGCTTTAAAACATTAACATAATTAATAGCATAATTTTTATAGAAAATGTGAGGTTTGGTATGGGATGTTGGGGTTTGGGGGTTTTTTGTTTGGTTGCTTTTTCAAGAAGGAAGAGGAACAGAAATGGATACCAATACTGAATGGGATAACTTCTGCTTTAACCTTTCTCTTTCCAGGTCCCGATGACTTTCTTCAGAAGAGCCAAGAGGCTTTAGAAAGTCCCTATGTGTCAGAACATCTGCATGAATGGATTGACATAATATTTGGCTACAAGCAGAAAGGAAGTGAAGCAGTTGCAGCTCACAATGGTAAATATATACTTTATAGAAATAGAAAAAAACCCCCAAACAACAACAAAAAGAGCCCCAAAACACACCAGCATATTTGTAATGCCTAGTTCTACAACTGTAGTGTTTTGTTTTTTTCTTTCTTCCCCAGAGGGGCACGGGATATTTAGTGAAGCTTAAATAAGTCATCTTTCCTTTATGAAAGCACTGATTTCTTCTGCAACTTTCTCTTAACTCTCTTAGAAATCCTAAAACTTTTTCAAGTAAGAAACCCAGGATTAAAACACAAGATCTCAAATTCTATAGCTTGCTGAAATAGCTTAGTTGCTTAAATACAACCAAGCTGAGTAAAAAATACAAGGTTTTTTTATAGTAGGTATGCAAGACAGTGAGCCTTGTATATCTTCATTGTGCAAACAAGCTTTTTTTTTTCCAGTGTTTCACCCATTAACTTATGAAGGAGGAGTGGATTTGAACAGGTAATTAACAAGAATCAGAATGTTTTTGTTAAAGCAGTTAGCTAAATTTCTCAGTATGCCCCCAGGTTCTCTCCTGGCTGTAAAATGCTCTATATGTGAATGGTGTAGCTCTTCCATTTTATACTCCTAAATATGCAGACAAGTAGCATCAGGTTGTTATTTTTAGCATGCATGGAAAGATTGTTACTTGGACATTTCTTCAGTCTAGCTGTTGTGAAATTGCTTTATTTTTTTTAATTGACGAGCATACTGTCATTGTACCTAAACAAAATTATGAAGCTGCCAAATGACTGTGTTGTCACATCTGTGGTAAATCAGTTCAGTAAGACTTTGTGATGGTCTGTAGTGCTCTAGTAACTGCACATGCAGGCCCATGCTTTCAGGGGAGGGGAAAAAAAACCCTGAACCTTTTCTCTTCCTTGGCTAAATTAAATATCTTGCTTTTGTGAAGTATTATGGACCCCAATGAAAAAGTAGCTCTGCTGACACAAATCTTGGAGTTTGGACAGACACCAAAACAGTTGTTTACAACTCCTCATCCCCGAAGGATAGTACCGAAGTTGAAAAGCTTGTCTCGAACATCTAGTCACAGTGTTTCCATAACTGAGTCTCCAGGTAAGTATGTAACAGAGAAACTGAGAACACAATGGATTTGCAATTTTGAGAAGTTCTATGTCTTTCTCCAACAGGATCTTATTATGCAAGTCTCACGGCCACTTTCCCTGTAAGCCAACTCCGAATAAATCCATGAACTAAAAAACTGGAGAGACCAGTTTCAAACTTGAAAATACAGGTGTTGTCCTGCATTTTTTTTGCCTTCTGTTCCAGTGGTCTCCTCTGGGACTGTTCAATCTCCACTTCTGAAGCTGCGGGAGAGCTATCATCCGTGGTCTTTCATCACACTTTAAAACGAAGCTGATATGAGAGCAGCTTCAATGACTGTATCTGCAGGCATTCTAAACGATGTAAAGATTCGTTCAGTTTTTGAATGGGGACGTCTTTAGGGTGATCAATTGGCTTGGTCTAAATAGACACTAAGAACTTCAGTTAAGCATCCAAATTCCTTTTCCATGACTTGAACAAAAATCTGTAAAGAAATCACTTTGTTTTCCCTATATGCTGTAGGGACAATGTTGACTGAATAACTTTCTTCAAGAAAAGCATACGTGGTGCCATCACAGGCTTCTGTTCAATGCAGAACTTAGACTGTTTTTCTGAAACTAAGATGCTGTGGTCCTCATCGTATGTATAGTGGTCTGCTCTAAATTGGACTGACTCTTCAGCCTAGGTGTCACGTGGAAAGGTTTTTCTCGGTTGGTTGTCTTCAAATCACTTACCTTTCGATGGCTTTCATTTTTAAGTGGAGAATTGAAGATGGGTCTACTTAGCATGGCAACCTGTAGCATCCAAATGGCACGAGTGGCTTTGAAAGTTGTCTATGATGATGATAATGCCCATATGTGTTAGGCAGCATACCACCATATCTATTTAAGTCATTAACTCACAGATCAACATTTCCTGTTGGGTTTGGCCTCGTTATTGTAATTGACATCTAATTGTCTCAATTTTGTTGTATTTTTTTTATCCCTTAACCTTTGCAACAGTGCAGTGGAATGAAGTTGTGACATTCCTAACAGACTGCAGTAGAATAATAAAATCACATGCTGTATTGTAGTGGTAGGTAGGTGGCTTTCCTGGTGCTTTTCCATTTGGAAAGCTCTTAACAGCTCCATGGGACACCAAAATATCTCTGCAGAAAAGTTCTGGGGTTTTGGATTATTTTTTTTTTCCATTTTGGAAATGTATTCTGTAAAGTCTCCAGTTTAAAAGCCTTAGTTTGGGGAGAAAAATTGTATTTTTGACTGTGTAAGCCTATGCTTTCAGGTAGAGATTTGGAAAAAAGCTAGTGATATTGTCGCTCTCTGTGTTAGCCAAAAATTCTTATTTCTGGAGCTCTGCATTATTTCCATACTTCTGTATTTATGTTTGCAGTGTCAGCTACCTAGTTATTGGAAATGTTTCTTTTCATTTTCTATTTGTGATGAAACTTTATTGTAGCGTTTTATTGCAGTTTCTCCAAATGAAGAATCGTTTGAAGATTTGACAGAAGAAAGCATAACGCTTGCTTGGAACAATATTGCCAAACTAAAATTAGATGAGCGATATAAAGTTCACAAAGAGTAGGTACTATTCTCTTCTTCTCACAGTCAAAATTGTTCCATTTAATTGGGAGGGTGGGCGTGTTTGCATGTCAATCTGAATGATGGGTTAGGATTTAAAGTAAATACTGCTTTGTGAGACAGCTCATCGATTCAGTTGCACAAGATGAGTTTGAATGTATGATCTGGAAAAGGTATTTTTCAGCTTGATTTTTTTTTTCTTGGGTTTTTTTGTTGTTGTTGTTGTTCCTTATATAGACCTAGAGCTAAGTTCATTATCATCTTAGTACCTGAAGCAGATATTGATTACCCTTCTATAAAAATGTGATAGCAGCAGCCAGATAAAGACTTCCATTTATTTATTTATTTGTAACCCCAGGAGGACCTAACTTTTTCATCCTCTTTGATTTGAAACGTTAAACCACTCAAGTTCAACTGCTGTACACCTTGAGCTGCTGCTGTATGAGCAGTTTGCCAAGTCTCTAGGTTTTCAGTTAATCCAGGTACCAAACTACTGTTCTGATGGATTCCTAGGGAGCCATGAGTCAGCAGGGGCATTTTGGGTGAATTTTGAAAATACCTAACAATGAACAACAGCAACTATATTTTAGAGACTAGATTTTCCTTTGGCCCCATCCCTTGTCCTAGTGGCTGGACTAGTAGGAGGATTTCTTACTACCTTGAGTGCAGCTACTTTCTTGGTGACTGTAGCCCAATCTAGAAAAGAGACATTCTCTTGTCCACAAAACAAGGTGGTAGTTCTAGTGAGAAAAGGCCTCTGTTACCAGATTGTTAGGGTTAGGGAAGCCCTGATCCTGAAAACAGACTTCAATTCTTTTTCTTTTTTTTTTCCCCCCCTCTCTGAAAACTGCTGAGAAAAAAATAGAAATAGGTCTGCATAACAGAATTTTGTCTGTGCAGAATGCTCTGTGCTTCCTAACAACTCTCTCCCTGACATAAGTTATATGTCTAAATTTCTAGACCATAGTGACTTTGCCAATATCAAATTTGAGGAGAAAAGACATGCAAATTCTGATTCCTGACACTGAAGTATTCAGTATCTGCTTGTAAGGCAGGTTCCTGACTCTTGTGGTATCTAGTCCTAAACTGGAAAAGCTCAATGTGAAACTATTTATCCTCTCACATGCTCATGTCCTTTCTGATGAGGATGAAATTCTTGCAGAACAATGGGGGACCTGTGCTGGTGTTTTAGATATTAAGGTATATTTGTGCCTCTAGGCATGTAATGAACCACTGTAGTGCTTTTACTCTCCTTGAATGTATTAGCTCTTACAGAGATCAAATAATAAATTTCAACTGTAGTCAATTTACAGTATGGTGGTTAAGTTTCAAAGCCTATGAAATCACCTATAAGCTTACTTGTATTAAACAGGGCAATTACTGGAATAGCAGTCACTTGCAATGGGTCTTCTGTTTTCACTACATCCCAGGGTAAGTATTACTGCAGAGGTATTTACTAGAACCTGCAGTGTAAATGCAGGTTAATGTTTTGTGAACAAATTACGTGAAACTCTGAAATGTTGTTACAATTGAGTCCCATGAATATCTTCACTGAGAGCAAAATGAAGACAACATTACATGGGATATTTCTGGAATCACCTAATTCTGGTTTTCTTAGAGTCATGAAAGGAGTGGCCCTAATCTTCTGCCAAATGCAAGATTCTTGTCTTCACTTCATGCTCAATTCCTTCTTGCTCTTTGAGGGAATTTGAATATGCATATGTGAACGCTATTTCTGTTTGACTTTTGGATTGTCACCTTTGAAAGCCAGTTATTACAGAAATTAACTTGTATATTTCCTGTAATTAAATTGCTTAAGTTCATGAATTTGTTAAGTTTTAGATCACGTTGACTCAAAGATTTCAATATTATCTATATCAAGGCTTGGGAAGGTGGTGACTTCTTGCTTTAGATACCAGGGTTCTCTTAGAGTTTGATCTGCATGGGAGAGTCCATTTGTAACTGGTGCAAAGCAGGCTAGTTCCAAGCTCAAGTCACAAGCTTTTTAAAGAGTTTCCTCAAAGGCTATGAGGAACCTATACCTGCTTTTCATAGTAAGATATCTGAATATTCAAACAGGAGCAAAATTATGAGCTTCTATCATAAAAACAGTCCTTTCATCTTCTATTTTGTCCATTGTCCCCAGATTCAACTTTGAAGATGTTTTCCAAAGAATCAAAAACAATCCAGAGAAGCGTGTCCTTTTCAAACATGGTAAGTTGCTGCCAAAATAAAAGCGAGATCATTGGGAATCTCCTGAAAGCTACTCGGAGAAATGGCTCTTACCATACATCAATGCTGCTTTTCTTCCCCTGCCTACTCAATTGTATTGTGTGTGAATAATTTAGTGAAGTGAGGCGCTGTCAGACCTCCAGGGAGACAGCGCATTCTGTGAACGTGAGAAGGGAGCGTTAAATGGTTGCGCTTTACTTCTGTGCTAGCTCTGTTCTGAGTTGCCCTGTTATCCAGGGAAGGGCTTGTGATAGACAAAGACAGTCTGGCCTGAGGAGAGGAGTCTTCCTGAACAACCTTGAACTGCCGCTGGGAGCAGAATCACAAAGCTTAAATTCCACCCATGTGCTTGCATCCAGCATTGCCTTACTGCTCTCAAGTGTTTGAAGGCTGTGAGTCAGCTGGCAGGGGAGAACCAAGCACAGGGGGTGGAATCTGTGCTGGGTGAATTTGAGCTGTCTTTCCACAATGAGCCATGATCTCAGCAGCCTCAGAACAACATTTTTCCCCTGCTTCTAAAACAAAATTTGGGAAGAGATTCTATATGACTTGATTTTTTTCTGTGCTTGAGCACTGTGGACAGATCTGGGTCATGGATCATGCCGATTGTCATGTTCAGAGTCCTTTATTGAGGCAAGACACTAGGGTATATCAGCCTTCTCTGTACACTCATCTCTAGGGGTAACAAAAAAGGCAAACGGGTTGCCCAGACAGAAGACACAGCATGCTCTAACAGGTCCCTGAGTAAGTTGCAGAGCTGTGGTCTGCCATGGCATGCGCTAGCAGGTGAGTCTAGATACAGCAATTCCTAATGCTTTAGCCAAGGCAAACTTAGGAATGTTGCTTCTTGGCACTCTAAAAAGGGAGCTCTTTGCTTGCTCTTAGAATAAAAGTCAGTTTTTCATGAGCAGGCTTTTTACGCTCTTTTTTTTTTTTAAATTATTCTCTCTGTAGTTTTAGTGCTGATCTGTTGCAGCAATGCTAGAAGCAGTAGTATTTTCACAGTCCATCAGCAACTGTTTTTTAGAACAGATCTAAAACATGACCAGTAGAAGTACTGGGCTGATTATTTTATTATTATTATTATTTATTTTATTTTACTTGCTGCTTGCATCTTACAGATGGTAATGTAACTGAGCAGCTGTCTGTAAAGAATGTTTCTTGTTGAGAATAGTAGGAACTAGATAGGTACATTTGCTGTTTAAAGGAGCTGACCTGATATGTACCTGTCATGGAGAACAAACATCAAAGGAAACCTCGATTTTTAGTTTCTGTTAGCTGTTCGCATCTAGAATTGATGGTAGCTTACAAGATGAAGAACTGTCCCAGTTTCTCCCGAGTGAGGGATTGCATACCATGTTCTTGAAATTCTGGCATTTTGAAAGAGGAGATCCATTAGTTCTGCATGTGTTTCTGAACTTCAGTGATACCTTTATATTTACCAGGGATTAAGTATTCTTGCTGTTCAGTGTCCAACCTATAAGGTTTTTCTTGATTAGTGTTCATATAACACCTATATGTTTTGTGTATAGAAGATTAAAATGCTTCTTGTTCTCCAGAAACATGTTAATGTACCTCTATTTGATTTGGGGTAAGAAATTGAACAATTTTTTTTTTTTTTTCTTACAGGCTTTGTCATCTTGTCTAATCTTACCAGGGGATACCACTGTCATAAGTTCTTCATGGGACAATCATATGTGTGTATTTACTTTCTATTGACTTTATTGAATTACATGGGGTGCCTTGATAGTTACTGTGTTTAGGGTTTTACGTAACGATATAGAAATTCATTGTTAAAATGCAGTGTCTATATTTCTGCCTTTTTTTTCCGAGTCAATTTCTGTTAAAAGCTGTAGAAGCAAAGTTATTTTCATCTAGTTAGGGAAAAAAAAAAGAATTAAGTTTTCTGAAGGGGGGTAATTCTTTTAAAACCTTTTCCTGTTAGATATTTTTATTCAATTGCATTTGGAAGACGGCAAGACATCTTAATGGGACATGATGATGCCGTCAGTAAGATCTGTTGGCGTGATGGGCGTTTATATTCTGCATCTTGGGATTCCACTGTGAAGGTTTGTATATGGGCTTGTTGTACTTCAATAACTATTTATAGCTAGCACTTTTTAATATTCAGCCAGCCAAATGCTTTGGAGTGGATGTACCTGTTGTACTAGAATAATAACTTAGTATCACAGCAAGTTTATTTCTAGAAGATCATCTTCATTTAGCTTTATCTCAAGTGTGTTTCAAAGCTGAAGTGTTACTTTAAGAATTTTCATTCATTCTAACTTACTGTAAATAGGGAAGGGGGTTGGAGGCAAAGTGTGTGATGGAGGAACTGGAATGTTCTGTGACCTTGACTGGCGATTCTGTTTGCTGAGTGGAATAGGTTTCTAATATGCTTAAGTTTAATAGGTTTGTACCTTATGTTCTTCAGCTAAGTGGTCCAGGAACTTGCTCATCTAAAGAGCATGCCTACGGCTAGGCGGAAAGGGGATTAGAAAGTAAGAGACAGGAGAGAATTGCCCAAAGCCTTCTGCGTATGGCTGTTTGCTAAGTATACCTTCAGCGCAGTGATAACACCCACACTTAGGCAGGCTTCTGTAAGCGATCTGGAATCACCATAGTCATGTTTAATATGTGGCTTGGGGTAAACGAGTTCAGGTGCCACTTGTTCTTGCTGTGTGCTGCCACGTAGGCAAGGCGCACGGTTAACATAAGCAGCCCTCCTTGCAATGCGAGAATTCAGTACTGACGAAACTCATCCGGAGTTATACTAGTGCTTCCTTCAGCAAACTTGAATATCTGTGTTGTAGGTGTGGCACTGTGTTCCTGGAGAGACCTTGAGCAATAAAAAACACCACTTTGAACTGCTCACGGAGCTGGAACACGATGTTAGTGTAAGTACGTGGATAGGGATATGGTATCCCAGAATATGAAGATTAATTGCTTGTTAAAATCCAAGTCAAGGTCTAGTGGTAAAGCACAAGGATTGGGTTAGGGGGCTGAGGGAGTGTGGTGTTTTGGGAAGTGTGTGTAGGGAATTTTTGTTTCATTTTGGGTTTTTTGCCTGAGATGTATCCTGCACCGGTGACACCTGCTTCCCTAGTTGAAAGGTCCGCTCCTGGGCACTGAAGCGACAGGATAAACAGAGGTTTCTTGATTTGCCTTGTTCAGCTTGAATGCACAAAGTACCAGGGAGGACTTGGGGGGGGAATTGTTAGCTGCTTTTTTTTTTTTTTTTTTTTTTTTTTTTTTTTTTTTTTTTTTTTTTGAAAACAGACCGATGTTTTTCAAGTATTTTCATTGTTACACGTCCTTCTTAATGTATCTTTGCCAATGGCAAGCAAATGAAAAAGAATTTGTCCGAGTTGTTTACCATGCAATAAAATATGTTACTGAATTTCACTGTAAATACATAGATGCATTGTGTGCACTAAATTATAAATGTGCAACTGCACATTCTTATTTATAGCCTCTAATGTCACTGTAGTACACTACTTAAAATTATTGTTTTAAACCTTCTTAGTAGTTAGGGGGTTTTTTAGGTCACAACACAAACATTTACTGCAACAGTTCTGATAACATTTAAGACCTGTACCCTGGAGAATTAGAAACAACTGATGACTAGGAAGTTCTTTAAAAGTAAAGAATTTTACCCTTAAGTGTAAAGTCTTGCATTTAGGTGGAGAGTATGGGTACTAAAAGTAGTCTGAAATGTCCATTTGCATTTCTGATTCTGCAAAGAAAAAGCATTTTGAAATACAATCAAAGGGACCTATCTTTTACTTTTTATAGGTAGGATTTTTAATGGTTGTACTTAATTAAGGATGTTGCAGAATTAAATGTAAGAGGTTTTTTGCAAATAAAATCTTATGGATAATAGGCTTGCTTTGCGTATGTTTAAAACCTGTCTTGAGATGGCTCACATGAAAGAATAGGAAAATCATGGGATGTTTAACTTCCTAGGTAAACACAATTGACCTTAATGCTGCAAATACTATATTAGCATCTGGAACCAAAGAGGGTACCATTAGTGTTTGGGATGTTACTACAGCCACGGTGTTGCACCAGTTGCCGTGTCATTCTGGGACTGTGTTTGATGCTGCTTTTAGCCCTGGTACGTTGGATTTCAGTTTTTAATATGCACTGTTGGGAGTTTCAAAGGGAATCTTATTCCTGATTTCATGTCATATACACTTGTTACTGGAATTACTAACTTCAGGGGCGACGGTGAGATATTTTGGATTGACATGGGTCTCCATTATAAAGAATTTATTAATTGTATGCAAGGCTGTACTAGACTGTAAACCAGTGGTCTAGACTCTAAAACAATTTTGTTTATTGTTGCTTGGAGACTTGATTTACAGTACATTATCTATAAATAAGTAGGTCAGGCAATCTAACATACTGTATCGCAGACTGCTTTGGTGACTAGAACTTAATGTCTAAACATGAATTTTTTTTTGGTTGTTTTCTTTTGTTTGCTTTTGCGTGTTTTTTTTTTTTCTTTACAGACAGCAGACATCTTCTCAGCACAGGGGAGGACTGTTGTTTTAAAGTAATAGATGTACAAACTGGAATGCTTATATCTTCTGTAACTGCTGGTGAGCCACAGAGGTAATTCTGAGAACATACAGATTATGAAGCTGCGTGGCCAACTCGATTACTTTGGAAATGGTTGGTGGTAGCAGAATAGAAAGGGCAGTAATACCGACAACTTTGTTTCATTGAATTACTTTTTAAAGTGCAAAGGCTGACATTCTAGCATGTTGTATGCATTATGGTCAAGCTTTCCAAACTTGGACAAAACCAAACAACTATCTAAGTAAATAACTCACATTTTTTCAACAACTTTAATTTCTATAAAAGATGATGAGAGCTGTAGCTAAGCAGCTCTTCCAGCAGCTGAGCTACTGAAACGTCTAACAAGTAGACACTTCTCTTACTTGAGTCATCTCTGTCAATAATCTTGATTTTTTTTTTAATTTTTTTCAATGGTTCATTTTGTTTCAATAATCTAAGAAAAGATTGGCTATTATAATTAGTGATCACATTTCCCCCCCCCCCCCCAAACAAAAATGCATACAGTTCTGTATAGTTTATCAGGTGAACAGATGGAATGCTTAATTTAGTTACTGGAGCAGCCGTGCATGGAGTACAATTGTTGCTTTTGTGTGTGTATATACATAAATATGTGTATGCATATGTATTTTTTTTCCTTCAATTATTTCCCTGGAAGTCCTCTTTGCACTTCAAGTGATTGTTTCAGGAACAGGAAGTGACAAAAGTGAAAGTGGTGGCCCACGAGAGAGCACACACGTACAGCTGACCGGGTCCTCTTCTGTTATGTGAATACATTCCACCCTTCTGCCAGGGGAAGGTCTGGCTGGGTCTAGGGCAGTCAGAGAAGCAAGTTTGGATCATGACCCTTTAAAATAATTTGGGAATAACTGTTCTAGAAAGACTATGTTAAAGGGTAGAGTTTCCTTTAGTTTCATACCTCCATTTTCAATTCTTTTTGACTTAGTTTGGGAATGTACTTGCAGATGCTTCAAATGGGATGGAAATACCATCTTATCAGGAAGTCAATCTGGTGAATTACTGGTTTGGGACCTTGTTGGAGGAAAAGTTATTGAAAGAATCAAAGGACATACAGGTATGCCCAAACTATTCCTATTCTTGGGTTGAATAGAAGATTCCTATTTCCAGCTCTATTAGTACTGGAAAGTTTGAGAGTCACCTCCTCAGCCAATGTTATCTTGATGTTAGTGTTATCTGGAACACCAGAACTAAAAGTAGGTCCACATAAGCTTCCTAGGAAGTTTAATAACAATGGAGGAATATTGCTGTCTACAAGACTGACCAAAGGTAAATGACTTGGGATTTTTCTAATTCACATAACATCACAAACGTCAATGTTTTTCTACCTCATAGCCCTAATAAAGGGTAGTATAGACTGCACTGTAGACTTTGTCAAAGTCTGTCCAGACTGAGTTTTAACAACAAATTAAGTGAAGTTCACGAGAAAATCATTTTGGATGGAGATTTATAGGCTTCTTAAATGTATCTGTACAGTCTTCAGTACATTATCAACCAGGGTCTGTGAAGGAGAAAAACTATTTCAATTTTATTGTTTGGTTTTTAAGGCTGCCTTCACGAACAGTTGTTTCAAACTTCCCTATTATAAGCTTCTGCTCTGGAACTTGACCTGTACAGAAATCATTCTGTAGCTAGGAGACTCTATAGAAGTGGGCTTCAAGGCATGTGCTAGAAGATTTGAATACACCTTTAACAGGAGAAGTCCAAATGACAGAGTGAAAAATCGCACTTTCTACAGAAACCTCATTACAGGGAATAAGACCAGCCACCTCAAAGCCTAATAACTTAAATTTCTCCTTAGCATATGTGGTGTCAGTGTAATCCAAACTAATGATCAGATGATCCTAAACTCTCTTAAAACAATCTGTTCCATCATCCTGAGTACCGCTTTTATTTGCATTTGGATTTAATTGTTTGGGGTTTTTCTTTCCCAGGTGCTGTAATGTCCATGTGGATGAATGAACAGTGCAACAGTGTTATTACAGGAGGGGAAGATAAACAAATCATGTTCTGGAAACTGCAATACTAAGTGCCTTTCCCTCCAGACATTGAAATTAACTTATTTTAAACCAAACCTTTTAAAGGAACTTACCTGTGTGCAATGATGGCTGCTGAAGTTCAACTAGATAGGAAGCTTTGTTCAACTACAACTTTCTATGTTATGGTGACTTCAGTGAGAGCTCTTAACTTCCATAGTGTATGCATTTGTTTTTCATGGACTATCATACTAAAAATGCTTGTCTAAAATAATATCTGAGATGACATTAAAGACCTATTTTTCTGTAATTAAAGAACTCTCTACTTGCAGTCATTGTTTGATTTACTTAGAATACATCATAGCTTGCTGTTTGAACTAGTTTCAAAGAAGCAGTTGCATTCTTAAGATGTCTTTAAGGATGCTTACAGCTTGCTGCCATCTTTCATGACATAATATATGTACCTCTTGTGCAGTCAGCCTTTCTTCCTTGTGAAGATGTACACTTTGAAAGCTAAGGCAGCTGCTGTTCTGAGCAGGGGTCAATCTAGTCTGCTATCTCATCTCCAACTATGGCATAAAGAAGAGTAAGGATGTATTCTAAATTGCTTTTTCCTATTGAAAAATGCATATATATTAGGCTGAAATGAAAACACAAAATTGATTCCCTAACAGAGAACAGTTGTGCATACATGTATTGATATAAGTCTTACCCTAATACTGTGCCTGAAGTCAGTCTTATGCTCTATTACCTACTGCCTTTCATCACTTATTACTATCCTTCTCTTAATAATTGTCACCATCTTCATGTTTTGTTTGTTCTCAGCCTCTTTCAACTCAAGTCATCGCTGAGATGGAATTCAAATACAACATTTAAACAGAGCTACAGGTCCTGGGTTTATCTAAGCCCTTGCTGTTTTAACGCAGCTGAAAAAGCAGTGTTGCACTAGGCTAACTTGCTCTGTAGCACTTAACAGCTCCTTGCAGGAAATCATATCCTTACGTTAAAGACTTGAAATAGTCTTTAAATGACTTATTACAGCACCAAGCAATGCAGTTGTAATGCTGCCCCAGTGTGACACAAGATCAGTATTTATTTCTCTGGTATTCTCTGCTGTTGGTATTAAGATGCCGCCCTCTCACTGTGTCCAGGACATGCATTCTAAATACATTCAGTCAGTTCTTTGTCTGCAGAGGTCTCGCCTTGGGTTTAACACCTATTTCAGGGCACAGCTGTTTCTTTAGCATTGTAAAACAACTGTTTTATGGTTAGGGGCTGTTTTTTCATTCCCCATGATTCTTTATTATGCTGGACTTATTATTCAGTAAGGTGATGGCATAATGTTAAAACAAACTGGTATTTCAGCTGCATTACTCCCTGGCCTTAGCAAATAACTGAATTTTTGTTATCAATGACTACATGTGACAGAGGCACATGTGGAAAAGGCTTAAGCCATATCATGCGTGCCTGCTGTTAGCAGTCCTAGTCTTGCAGCAGAACATTTGGTTTCAGCCCTGTTCCTTCACCTTTCAGTATATGTATTTCCCAAGAAATCACATTCCGCACTTGCCTAGAAATGTCTTAAGCGATTTCTGGATTGTGTTGAAAGCTTTTCATGTGCTGCGTTGAGTGTGCCTATCATTGCTTGTTTAATTCTATCCTGTTGTGTTTTGTCTCTGGCCTACAAGGCTTCGGTGTTCTACATTACCATACCAACCTGAGTTTAAAAGTTGCACTGTAACTTGCTTTACCTTTTAGCCTGAGCTAGTTTTGTATTCTGACACTCCAGTTATAGTCCAACATGTTTGAAAAATCACAAAAGAACTACCTAAGCAATAGTAAACTACACACCTTCACACCTGTTTTCTTGATGTTCTTTTACCCAAATTTTGAGCGCAGCTGTGCTCTTTTGTCCCTAGAGGGCCTTCTGATCCAAACCTGAGGAAAGTGACCCTGAAGTTTGTAACCCCTGCATCCTGATTTAAGCTACCTCTGAGACAAGAATACCCTTAAGTTTCTTTTGGTTAAATACGGATGCATAGCTCTTAAGTAAGCACATGTGAGATTTGCTTTGTGCTGTAAAGCACACTCACAAACCACGACCTCAGCCAGCTGTCTCCTTGCCTAAAGCAGCCTTTGCACCTGGGAGGGGGGGAAATCAAGTTTACACTGTTACTAAGTTGTATCATCAGTACATTGGGTTTTCTTTTTAATCAAATGTGTGCTATTTGCTTGCAGCTTAACTCAAAAGTTTATCTGTGTTCATACATTTGACCAAGTCTTACTCTTCAATGCAAGGTTTTTTTAATTAGTTATTTCCCATCTGGTTGCTACGTGCTACAGCTAGAAGGAAAACAGGAAGTAGTTGTATTAAAGTACTACCTCTGTATTCATAGAATCACTTGGGTTGGAAGAGACCTTCAAGATTGAGTCCAACCATAAACTTATGCCAAAACCACCCCTAAACCATGTCCCTCAGCACCACGTCTTCCCCTTCTTTTAAATACCTCCAGGGATGGCAATTCCACCACCTCCCTGGGCAGCCTGTTCCAATGCTTGATAACCCTTTTGGTAAAGAAGTTTTTCCTAATATCCAACCTAAACCTCCCCTGGCACAACTTGAGTCTCTCCTGTAGTTACAGCTATCTACTAACAAAGTTTATACTCTTCTCCTCTGTGGGTTTACAAGCTTAAATGAGGAGTTTTAACACTTCAGTAGGTAGAGAACTGGCCCCTGCTGAATCAGCTGCTCCTAAGTAAGAACTGGTTAGACACAGAGATCAGCATTTCACTAATACTTTGTTTTGGGCTCCAGGGATTTCATAGCTAAGTAAACTAGCTTGCCAACTTGGAGAGGACTGCTGCAGGCCACAGGCCCTCTGCCCATAAGGCTGAATCATACCAACACTACATGCAGTCACCAATTACTGCCAGTAAGCGCTTGCCACAGTGGTTCCAGAGACGTATCATTTAGTAACCAAACAATCCAATTAAAATGGCTCCCAGGATGAACTCGATCATCACTACAGCCTCAAGGAGTATAATGGTTTTCCCTCAGTTACCATAACTGAAAAATTCATTTGAGAAACAGGAAGCCACAAGACAGACTCTTCTTGTACTGCTAACCTTACAGTACACTGAAGTTCAATAATCCTAGATTGCACAGCTGAAACCTGGAACAGAGCATTAAAGAAGTAAATCAATCACTAAAACTGGTACTTAACTTCAGATCATTTAACTTCTTAAAGTTTCATTTGAACATGCCTATTACCTAGTCTGGTGGGTTGACCCCAGCCAGCAGCTGAACCCCCTCTGAGTTTCTCACTCACCTGCACCACAGCAGGACAGGCAAGAGAATCAAAGGGCAAAAGCTAGGAAAATCTGTGGGCTGAGATAAGACAGGTTTTGGGGGGGGGGGGGNGGGGGGGGGGGGGGGGGGGACAGGACGACAGGGAAATGATGCAAAGGCAGCAATTCCCACCTCCTACCAGCAGCAGACCTTGCCCAGCCAGTCTCCCAGCAACAGCTACTTTAGAAAGACCCCCCCCCCCCAAATTATTGCTGAGCCTGATGTCAAATGGTGTGGAATTTTTCTTTGGCTGGTTTGGGGCAGCAGTCCCAGCTGTGTTCCCTCTCAGACTCTTGGCTACCCCCCAGCCTACTCCTGCGGGCAGAGGACGGAGAGAGAGGCAGAAGGGGCCTTGACACAGCACAAATCCTGCTCAGCAACAGCAAAACCCTCGGTGCGTTATCAACGCCGGTTTAGTCACAAGCGTCAAAGACAACTTTCTTCAGAGCAGCTGGTATGGTGTCAACTCCATCCCAGCCAGACCCAGTGCACTCAGCAAGCTGCAGTTTTAAGACAAAACTGCAACTACGCCATGAGGATGTCTTGTAGAACAGCCAGGCTGCTATTCCACGTGCTAAGCTGAAGGTAGGAAAAGTTAAGCAGATCCTGTCTAAACCCTTAAAAAAAAAAACCACCAAACAAAACACAACAACAACCAAACACATTTGAACATTGTAGGCAGGGAGCTTATTTAGAAAGCTATTTTAAACTGTATTTCCCATCTTGTCTTTGTTGTTGGCTGAAAGTGACTTCAACAAAACAAGCCTGTCTCAGCTCATCTTAAGAAGTATGGAAATACACAATAGCTAAAGTTTCAGTCATTTATTTGGTTATTTCTGAATTCTTAAGAACATGGTTAAGGCGAGAGAGAAGCATATTAGTTACAATTTGTGTAACGAGTAATAAAAAGATTTGAGTATCTGTACACTACTTTAATATGCTTACTTACTGAATGATGCCTTCAGCTATACTCAGCTCAGCTGGCATTCGTGTGTAAACAGTATTTACTAGAACAAAAAAATTAACTAGTACTAGCCATACTTCTAATACACTATTTCAAGTCTACTTTTGCAAATAGAAAGCAGTAAAAATACTCATTTGTCTTAAACATACAAAGCACAGCATTGTCCTAGGTAACAACACATAACTTTGCAAGTGATATCTGGTTCCTTTAGTTGCAATGGCTTATAGTAGTAGTAAAGTAAATAAAAGACCTACGAAAAGAAGTCATAACACAATTGGAATTTCACATTTGTCAAGCATATAAGGCTACAAGTTTTACAGTTTGTGAATAAACAAGATATGTTGAACGGTAACATTCCCAGCCATTATAGATGCAAGTGCTTGATGCAGCATATCTTCTCTTAGCCTCCAGAAAGGCTCATGTGCAGAAGAAAGAAATCACTGAGGATAATAGCCCAAGTTTAGTGGAATCATCATTATGTATATGTACGCACACGTACATGATGCAAGTTTAGACTTCGGGAACAGAGTGATCCATCAGGCTTTTCATAATGCTAGTTGCCATCCTAAAGAAAAGGAAAAGGCATTCAGTTTTGTAAGACAACTCTCGAAGACCACTAAAGCGTCTCATCGCTGCATCTTTGTCATTGCCAGCTCTTTAATACGATTTAAAAGTTGGCCTTTTACTCAGCTACTTTTTGGCAACAAATATGCTGCTACAGAAAGCTGCACCAAACTGCACACAGAACAGAAGCCAACGATACTCAACATTTTTATTTGTAACTGAGCTGCATTATCAACATCTTTCAGAATGTGGGCATGTGTGTGAGTAGAGTAGTATCGCAGTTATGAGGGAAGGAGGGCAGGGCAAAAGGCTGTTGGACAGAAAACTCTTTTGTAAAAAGAACGTACACCAAGGAGAGGGGGGAAAAAGAAAGAATTATACCTGAAGCATTATTAATTTCTAGCAACTTCAAAAACATTTTTTGAGAGATTTAGCTGTAGAAAGCCACTATTGCCAAAGGATTAGAAAAAAACACCTATATCCTGCCAAGAATCATGTTTACATCACCAGAATTAGTTACAGTAGAAACAACATTTTAGTTACAAGGTAACAAGTACTTCTGTTATCCATGTATTTGAAAGTTCACAAGTTTAGTCAAGTTACATTTAGAAAAGCATTTTTCAAGAGGGAAAAAAGGCAAAGGGGCATTGCTAACATATGAATAGTTCTAAAAACAGAAAACACACCAGTTTGACTAAAACATCAGATTAACCAGGCTTTCAGACTCTTCCCACCCCCTCTCCAGCCTTCACGTTAAGTTTGTAATTAGGTCTTATGAGTAAATTTCATTTAACCTACAAAAAATAGTCACTGTCAACTTGATTATAATTAACACCACGGCTGCTTTGTTTACCACCTACCTCTTTATTATATAGTCATAAATACTGGAAGGCATGACGGTAATGGTCACTACGTTGCCAGCTGTCGCCAAGATATCTGCGATCTGGGGGTCCTGTTATTAAACAAGAAGTCATATGAGCAACATTACACAAGCTGACTAACAGAGCAGCAGTTCAAGAGCTTTTTCTAGATGCATTTCATGCGGCTTAAGAGCCACAGCTCCTTACCTGAACCCTCAGGGCAAATCACTGAACTTCACACATGCTTGGTTATCAGTAACTTGCACTAATTGACTAGAGACAAAGACATTATACACAAACTATTCCTACTAGAATTTGACACAGCCTGGCAGGAGGAAGCTTATTCTTTGTTTTGCCAGCAAAGTTAAACTGAAGCAGGCCAAGGGAGGTCATCCTCCCCCTTTACTCTGCCCTGGTGAGGCTGCATCTGGAGCGCTGTGTCCAGTTCCGGGCTCCCCAGTTTAAGGACAGGGAACTGCTGGAGAGGGTGCAGCGAAGGGCCACAAAGATGATTAGGGGGCTGGAACATCTTTCTTATGAGGAAAGGCTGAGGGAGTTGGGTCTTTTTAGTCTGGAGAAGAGAAGACTGAGGGTCGATCTCATCAATGCTTACAAATACTTAATGGGAGGGTGCCAGGAGGAGGGGGCCCATCTTTTTTCAGTGGTGCCCAGGGATAGGACAAGAGGTAACGGACACAAACTTGAACATAGGAAGTTCCATCTAAACATGAGGAGGAACTTCTTTCTTTTGAGGGTGGCAGAGCACTGGAACAGGCTGCCCAGAGAGGCAGGGGAGTCTCTGACCCTGGAGACATTCCAAACCTGCCTGGATGCCATCCTGTGCAACCTGCTGTAGGTGGACCTGCTCTGGCAGGGGGGTCGGACCAGATGATCTCCAGAGGTCCCTTCCAACCCCTAACATTCTGTGATAAAAACTGAGGGTCCGCCCAGCCAGGTAGAGGCAGAGAGGAAGAGGATGAGCTGCCCTGCCTACAGGCAGAAAACCGCAAAGAAGCCTCAAAACATACATGTCTCTCTAGTTAAGATAATTTACATGTCATAACCGACTTTCTTATTTTATGAACAATATATTACAATCCTTTTCCCTCTCCAACACACAATTACTATACATATACAAAAAGCTCACAGCTACCCACACCCACCACATACTACTTATTTTACCTTCAATCCAATTACATTCTGGCCATTTATTTCACAGATGTTGTGCTCTGTAAGAAGTCCATTTCTTGCAGCAGAACTGTCTTTCACTATTGAGGTTATTTTTCCATTCTTGAATATGAAACCAACATGCCCTGTGCTGTCCTTATGCATAGTAATAATTCGTTCAAAAGGCCTATAAAAGACATTAAAAATGCAAAGTCATGTTTTCAGTCTATTAAACCACATGCTATTTCAGCCTCTCTGACTTACAAAAAGTAATTGTACTCTAAAAAGGCTCTTTCATTGTAGTTGATGTGTAACTGCGTTTTGTTAATATTGTTGTTTTAATATATACTTGTTTATAAACCTTCCATGTTTTCCCTGTTCTATGGACATTTCACCATCTGGATTCATCATATACAAAAATTGCACACAGTGTCCACCCACCACAACAACCAACCAAACACAAGTGCCCATTAACAATTAAGTTTCCTCTACAACCTTTACAAAGCAGATAAAATAGTACACGCAGTTTTAACAAATGTAGGTGGGCCACAGGATTCTGGAGTACAAGCCTTCCCCAACAACATTTCTACTGCTTTCCAGACCATAAACCTTTAAATTGTGTCTTCAAAAACCAGTAAATCCAGGAAGGGGGTGGGGAGTTGGACAGAGAAGTGGTAGACAGAGCAGGGAACCCCTGCCCACAGTATTTTGATTCCATACACAATAGAAATAGCTGTCCTGATATAAGAAGCATGCCCTCCACTGGGTCAAACTCAGTTCTTAAACAAGATCAAACATGGGAAAAGCTTCAAGATGTATAGTCCTATCTAGTCCTATCACGTATCATCTGTCTTTTCACGGCCTACGGACCTTATGTTGCATCTGACCTATTATTACTACATACAACTAGCTACAAGCTGATTATTTAACACAATTAAAAGTCTGTATTGGTTCATCAAGCGTACTTTTCGCAAAACTGGCATTAATTCATACGTAAGCAGCAGAGTTCACAAGAAAACTATCATGCTAAATAAAAATGCAAATGCATCCATTAATACAGCGTATATTTTGGTACCATCTTTTGGTATTTTAATTAGTATAAGCCAAAGTCAAGTTGTTTCCAAAAAAAACACAAACAAAAGCACAGAACTCTCAAATTTAAACTCTGAATTCAACTTGTGCTATCACTCAGTTTACCTCGAAAAATGTTATGGCTCATCATGCCCAGCTGAGTGTGCACTGGAAGTTTACAAGTTAACTACTTTGTTGCCCACGAAAGTGAACACTTCCGAGGATCTTTACTATCAAAATACATGGACAAACAGATTTTGTTATGCCTGCAGTCCTGCTCAAGCAAGGGGAGACCCAAACCCCCACAGAATCACCCCGAGATGGATAATGACAATCTGCAGTTGGCTTTACCTGTCCCGAATGATCATTGAAATCCTTTCTCCAGAAGCCTGTTTCAGAACTTTATGCGCTTTATCAGAACTCCATCCTGCACAGTTATCACCATTGATCTGCAGAACTTGATCCCCAAACCGCAGACCAGCAAGGGATGCTGGAGAGTTTGCCTGAACTAACTGGACAAATATACCCTTATGAAAGAGGAAAAAAAAAAAGGGGGGGTGAGTGGGGAGGAGAGGAAGTTCTTGTTAAAGACAAAACCAGTGACAGAACACACAGCCTTTTAAAGACTCCCATTCTCTAGGTAATACCAATCAAATAGACAAGAGGACTTGTTAATTATCGCTCCTTAAGAGGCATTTTTGACATTTCAGTCTTTAAGAGACAGATAATTAATGCTAGAATAAAGTTTGGAAATGGGCAAATCTGTTCCATCTAGATCTCTAGACATTAAAATAAAGGACACAAGAATAACATTAAAGACTTACTTGAAGACATTAATACTATTCTGTTTTAACAAGAAATCTGAACAATTGGACCAAGACAGACTAGTGGTAAATTTGCGTATCTCCTTGGGTGTTTAACTAATAATTCCTTTGCCAGACAGAGTCTATATATAGCTGGAGAAATAAATCAGTGATGTTAGGAACTCTATGGCAAGTTTTTCCTTCTTCCACAACCCCATTAGTTTTCAACATTTTATCGATTCTGACTTGCTAGTACCTTAGGTAAAAAACCAAGGTGTTAAAAAACTATTTCTAGTCAAAGCACCCCTAAAAAACAAGTAAAACTTATCAAGGTAAACTGCAGATAATACCTCCTGGAGGGCAGGGGAGGAAAGATTTAAAAAAAAAAAAAAAACACCACACACACAACACACACCAAAAACCCAACCCCCTCACAAAAAACCAACCCAAAACTTGCTACTCTAACAAAACCTCAGCATTTCCTGGATTAGGAGAACTACAAAAGGCATTTTAACTCTATATGAAACCTTAAGTCCAAACTTTTTAACATTCAGATTAAAAGGCTTTGCCAAGGGAAAAAAAAAATAAAAATAGAAAGAACAGAGTATTATTTTCCGTGTTGAGAATCAAAAGATACTGAAACAGAGAAACTCTAGCCTAGGTTTAAGGATCTTCTTGCAGCTATGTTCATGTTAAGGGAAACTCTAAAAACCCTACTCTGAAAGTATTCTTTACCTATAGGCAAGATGACATCCTCACTATCCTTACTCATCAGCAACACACAGCAAGAAACTATAAAAGAGGAGCACTTCTAAGCCACAGGCAGTTCTCTGCATAGTGATAATTGTTAAGTACTGCCCAGTATTTCCACAAAGACAGAGATAAAAGTCTTGAACTGCTAACAAGTACCACAGCAGCTCTGCAAGGGCAACTTCATGCTCTAAAGCTAAAAAAAATTCCAAGTATTTTTCAGGTGTCATAAAACACATGAAAGTAAATTGCTGCTGTAAATTTAGTTCCTAGCCTGGACAGCTGGAAATCTAATTACTGATCTAATGAAGCATTTTAAAATTCTGATAATGGATAAGCAAGCATTTTACAGAAGGCAGTTTTGTGACCATACACTAACTTCACTACTAATTTAATTCAGCGGTAAGATCTCTATAGGCAAAAGCAAGCTTCTATACTTACATTGTCAACAGACTTAAGGCGAAGTCCAATTTTGCCATCTTGATCTTTACATAAAATTGCTTCACGGATACCTTGCTTAATTTCTGCTCTGCGAATTCCAATATCATTTCCAGTCACTGGAGCTACCATGTAATTAGTAGAAGGTCGTGTTACCAGTTGCTGATTAAAACAAAATAGCCAGACAACTTAGTTTCAACTTTTTTAAATAGTTATATGTCAGTTTGTATAAAGTAAAATTGAAAAAAAAAGCAACCAAACCAAAAACTACAACACACAAAGTCACAACACCAGCTCGTCCCCACCTCCCAATATTGGAAATATTCTGCTCAGTTTAAGACCAGAAGAAAAATAGGTACTGTTACTTAAAACAATTCCTTTATCAGTAAAATATGGTACTTAAGGCAAGTTGTAGTCTACTCTCCAGAATGCTAGGTATACGTTTAGTCTTTACACTTTTGCTTGCTAAAACATGCTTGACTGGTACGTACACCCTGTGGCTGAGCAGCTGCTGCCACTGGCAAGTTTCTCTGCACCTCTTCCTCATTGAGGCTCAGGCCCATATACTGAGAAAGTTCTGGATACAGTCTGGGGTATAAGCCTATGGGAGAAACAGAAAACAAAAAAACCAAACCTCGGTCAATACAATTGCTGGTTTACCAGAACGAACAGTTACTCCTTCACATGTACAAGTACTTCAACAAATCTTGTGCTATTGCAACGTATCTAATTTGAAAATTATGATGGAAGACCCACTTGAATCAGGACTGTTATTCTAGTCTGGCTTAGAAAAGTAACCAGAGAAGCAGCACTTTTGAGATAAAGAGCGTGCAGAGAACTTTTAGCTTCAGTTACTCTGTTCATCCTTTACGGCACAAACAACATTAGACACATGGTGACAAGTTCCCAAAACAATGTTGTGCTGCGGTCCATGAAGACATGCCCTTGCTCCAAAGCTTTCAAGCAATTAGTGGGGAACTACTCTCCTTCCCACCCCCAAACCAAATATGCTGGAAAACACACATAAACACACAGAGTGACCTTCCACCGAGTGCAAGGCAGCACTCACAAGAGGCATCCATGCCAAAGACAGTCCAGATCCCAGGCATGATAAAGCTTCCACAGAAGACAGCCTCTTGGCTGTAAGGTCCACAGCGCAGTCTGCTTTAATAGTCTTTATAAGAAAGCAGTTATTTTCCTCACAGCTTAAAAATGAAGTCGTTTTAGAGATACTTCTCAACACAACAAAAGCCACAGTCCTTAAAATATCCAGCAAGAGTCCTCTACGCCTGAGGAGAGCAGGAGGAAAAGAAGTTACACTGACAGACTTGGCAGACCTTGAGTCAAACCACTCTGGAAATAAGCTCGATACTGCTCTTGACATTCCACAGATAATTAACTGGTAGGATTTAACAAGTGGCAGTTATGAGAACTCTTAAGAGTCCACACACCCTTCTCACCGGATCAGTCGCGACAGAAAAGGCTGCTCGGAAACTGGGGTGGTGCAAGGGGCAGCCTTGGAAGCAAGCAGGCTCCCCATTTCACAAAGCTTAGGTTTCTGGTGTTCATTTATGGTTATATGCGTAAAGCTAGCTATTATAAGAATCCACATTTGACCCGAAATGGAAAGTAACTTTTCTGGGAAGGAACACAAAGGTCATGGCAACATGAATTCCAGTGTAATGGAGACTTTTTTTGCTCCTTGTTACTTTCAGTGGTCATGTTTGCATGCTGCTTCACACAAGAGCTGTTCCATCTGATCTTATTTCAAGATTGATCTATCAGCTTGTAGTTTCATCAATATTTGTTAATAAGCTTTTAATGAGTATTTCTTCTATGGCTGTCTTTTGCTTATGTTTTCAAGCCCCTAGGATTACACACAATTAACGTTGCACAAGGCTTCTGCAGCCATTTGATTTTTCTCTTTTTTTTTTTTTCTTCAAAGACCACAACACCAGATGCATCTTTGCCAGCTGTTATTACGTTCTCTTTCAAAGCAGACACACCTCCAAATAGCAGAAAACATCCAAAAGTTCTTGATGTTATATATTCTCCTGCCTCTTCCAGGACAGAGGTATTCCCAGCAGGTTTGGCACATCCTGTAGATGGTGTGGGCCTCCTTTCGTTTGGGATGTATTGAGTGATTAAACACTCTTCAGCCATACACAGCTCCTGAGCAATTCACACACAAGTGCACGTCAAAATTGTCACTTGGCCAGCAGGCACAAAAAATGCAGGAGAATTCAAACTCTGGACAGCAGAAAGAATGTTGCCAAGAAGAGACTGCTGAAGCAAACTCAAACGTGGTCCGGTGATGTTAGGCCAAGTAAGTATTTATTCCAGAAAGGATCTACAAGGGGCAGCTTTCTGGTGAGCTATACAAACTCTTACCTTGAAGTCATCTCAAGACACACCAGCGCCAGAAGGAGAACAAAGTTACATCCACCAAGCTTTAATATCTGAACCACCAGCACTTTTGATGGCTGTTCCAGCACTGCTGCTGGTCATGCTGGTTAGAGGCTTTAGGCCTTTTAGACCAAGCGCAACTTACTAACCCAGAGCTCTGACCTCAAACATACCTGTGCATCTTCGGGGATGTACAGGTGCATGGCAGAAAAGGAAGAGAACGGGGTACAAGTCATTCAGCTTTAGGTCTGATGGATTTCCCACCAGACATTCAATCCCAAAAATCTGCTGGAAGCTTTATGTTGATAGCATGACAAGATTAAGTTCCACCTTCCTGGGCACTTCTCTGTCCAGAGAGAGATTCGTGTTTGTCTGTTCCCAAGCAAGCTCATATGGAGAGGAAAGATATTCAAACTCGTGCTGCCTTCTAAAGCTTACAAATATGCATGCAATAAATACAGACAACTAAGTGTTTAAGGTAAGAGTTAAAAAGTTCAAATGGTACCAACTGCAAATTTTGTTATGCTAGGCTCACTTGGAAAAGGTTTTAAAAATTTAGAGAAGGGTTAGTGTTTGCCACAACTTCCTTTTATAAGCAAACACTGGTTTCTGACTCCTAGAGCACCTTACCAAGGTGGGTGTTGGCATTTCCAAAAAGGCATGGTCGCACCCTTTGTAAATAGGTTTACGTATTTATAGGTATTTTTGCCTTTACTGTTAACTTTCCAATTTTGTAACTGCTTTCCACAACATTAGGATACTATACAGTACATGAGCTTACCTCCATCATGAGGAATAGGAGCAGAAGCTTCAGACAAAATTGCTGGATTAGCTGGATTTGAAGAAAAGGCAGTCTGAGCCTAAAAGCAAAGAAATTCACATACATTATCTTGCACAAGGTGGGGGGGGAAGTCTATGAAATCTTTATTATGCAAGCAGGACACTAAATATTTTCATTATTCTTGTACATGCTATTCACCTTGAGGTTCTGAAGTTAATATTTTTCTTTGAAATAACTTCAATACAATATGCCGTAGTAGTATCAAAATACTTTGGTAGATCAACTTGTGTCTTCCTCAGAGACAAGGTTAGAGTAGAATAATGCAGAAAAGCTTTACTGTCAACCTGTTCTGGTTCTGTCATCAAGCAAGTTAAAGAGCCTTAAAAGACACATTGAACTTGGCTGACAAAGCTTTATAAATTTAAATTTTAAGGTATGACCTTTGGCAGAGTGTTTTGTAATTATTTTTTCAGCTGAATAGCAGCCATTTTTATCTCTTCACCATTTACAGACATTATGCATGAGTTCTACCATAGTTTCTTACAGGTTGCAAGTTCCACATAATCCATTGCTACTAGTTTAATATCTTCTAAAAGAAATGGACCTTCTAAGATGATTTTTTCTACAGAAGTTGCCACTATTGCGAACACTCTAAGCTTAATTTCAATATTGCTTACTGACCGACAAATATAAGAGACCATATTAAACTAAGCCAATTTCCTTCCTTCTCAATTCCTCAGCTACTACTTTTTTGGCCTTGTGTAATCACAACCAGTAAAAAACACTGCCTTACAGAGGCCTGTTAAGTGCGATGAAAATAGCTACGCTAATAGCTTTCCTGTGGTTGAACGTCAAAGGTGGGGGGGAAATTACTAAATGCATAGTGAAACAGTATGCTGAACAGGACATATAAATCATCTAACACAACATGGCAGTCAAATTACTTCATGTTTTTAAGGAAATCATGCTTAAAAATAGAAGACTTCATAGTCCTGTACTCTCCAGGAAGTTGTTTTCCGAAAAAAGTTTCAGAGCAAGAATGACTCATTTTTCAGTATCAGATGCATTTAGAATAGCCTCCAACTCAAATACGGGACAAAAAGAACAGGTTAGAACATTCAATGAAACAAGCCTGTTTGTTTCAGCCAGCGGTCCTTTTAATCTCACTCACCAGTGGTAGGTAAAAAACTTTGTCTTTCAGTACTCTGCCCCCTTGTCTTCTAAGAGTGCTCTCGGATACATTTAAAAAGACAGCATTTTTATAATTCAGTTTTTGGGAGAGGCAAATAATTACTCTTTGCTACCAAAAATATTAGTGAGAATGGAATGGCTTACTCTTGAAATAATGGTGTTTAGCAACGACAGTGCTTACTTCCCCCCTCTCACAGCTACAGACAGTAGACAGCCCATAATCCCCAACAGCTCTTACTACAGTCAGGAGGAGTGAGACGCTGTCACCTAACTGCTGAAGGACAATCTTCCCCATTGACAATGGCAACAAGAACACCCAAGCCTCCCCACCGGGGATCTGTAACAGAATCCTCTTGGCTCTACCCCCGTTCTCTCCCACTCCCACCTGAATTTTCTCACAGGCTGCCTTGCTTGACATCCCACTTATCAAGTGGCAGAACTTTGTGAAAACCCAATTTAAAGATGAGTGTCCACTCGAAGTTTAAGTACAACAGCAAGCATCTGTCCCACATAAATTGACTCCTGGAAAACTGACCTTTGAGATTACAGTGCCACAAAGGATTAAACTAGCTTAACAGAATGATTTGTTATGCTCCCTATAGAAACCTCTACAGGGTTTACTCTTATTTGTCTGTGAAACACCACAATAGATTACAGGCGTAGTCACACAAACAAGGCACTTCTGCCCAACTTTGTAAGCCCTGCTAAGTACATGGACAGGACAACACACAAGAAGGGTCCCTGCTCTATAAAATGACAGAACATGTATCTATGGTTCAAGGTTTACTGGACTCAGCAGAGAGATACCCTACTTTTCCTCACAGCCTCATTCAGTAGTCACAAAAGTTAAGTAGTAGAAAGATCACGTTTAATATTTTTAATTGCAATATATAAACTCTAGCAGTTGGTTGCTAAAAGGCTGAAGGAGCACATTCTTAGGTCCAGGCTAGGTTGCTTTTGTGTGTTGTGTTCCCTGCCCCCTCAGTTCAACATTACCTGACTGTAGATAAAGGACTTTGGTAAGATAAGAAGAATGGAGTGGGGAGGGCAGACACAGCAGAGAGAAATCCCAACAGTGCCCACGCATACAAACACACTGTGGGACAGCACAGGAGGGTTAGTTCTGTGCAGTTTGCTTGATTGCTTCCCAAGGACAGAGGCAGCAGCCACCTTAAAATGCAGTATAACTCACTGCTGTTGTGTAAGCTGGGAGGGAGTCCAGTTCCAGTTTAGGAAAGAAAAATGCAAGCTAAGTAAAATGCTGAAGAAAGCAAGGAAGCTCCTTGTAAAACACATTCATGTCAAATTTCTCACGGAGTTTTATCCATTAAAGTGTTCTTCTTCATAACTTTGTTGCAGATTTTTTCCATCCTTGTCCTGTCTAATAATAAGATATGAGTATTCTTACACATGAAGGATTTTACACAAATGCGATAATATTGGCAGTACTGAGAGAACTGGTCACCACCATGAAATAGCCAGAGGACAAGTCTGTGATTCCAGACGACGTTAAGAGAATCAGTGCTCTTTTTTGTGCCCAAATGACCATAAAAACTTTCTGCCACAGGTTTAGACACAAGGAATGAGACACAGCAGGTTTATTAGTTCAGTCAATACGTATTCACCGCATCAGAGATGAAGTACGAGAAGAGACTATGTTTGTCTACTTAAGACCCAGTATCTATACTTAAAAAAACCCAAAGATATTGACACATTAAAGACAAATGACTATAGATGAATATATAAAACAAAATAAATATACCCAGCAGTGGTAAAATAAACATTAACCATACTACATGAAGCTATAAAGTAAACATTTTGTCTTTACCATTTTAAACTATGATGGTAAAACATGACCTCACACCTGCAATAAAAGTCTCCCCTCCCCCAGATTAAAAATCACCACATCTATTATTGTCAAAATTCATCTTACTAAAGCCCACCATACCTGAATAACTTTGTCCACCTTCAGATCTTCCAGGGAAGGATAGAGAGACATTTTGATGCAGTCTCACTGGGTGAAGGGAAGACCAAAAAAAAAAAAAAAGAGGGGGTAGGGAGGAAAACAAAGAAACATCAGGGTTAGTCAGAGATATTTATTTAGCTTTAGAACTTAAAAAAAGCAAAAAGGAGAAAGAAATAAGTGATCTGTGACCTGCAAGTCTTAGCACTGCAGGTAAATGCCATTAAGACTACCCGTCTAATCTATTAGCAATAATAGTCTTTGTGTAATAGGCTTTATTTAATGTACTTAGCATTGTCAAAGTTTACATCTCAACCATGAGAAAGCATATACAGGGAAAACCATTTCACATGAAGCATTGCAAAGAGACTCGAGGAGGCCAGGACGCAACAATGACAAGGGTTAAGAGGAAAAATCTAATCACCCTCCTCCACCTCCCCCTCCCAACTGGGACAGTATTTTATATACAACTGTGGAAGCTCTCACTCTGTTATCCAAAGTATCCCAACACTTTCGTCAGTTCTGATGTGCCAGTAAGAAGCCACTACAGAGAACTAGCTTCCCGTATCCACTTGCAACATATTAATTGCAGCAAAAGACCATAAGGCAGACAGATTCAGGCAGTCAGATTCAGGCAGTGGTGAGTTTCAAAACACACAAAGGCTTCAGGCTGGCTCTCATGTGATGTTGGGAAAGCCCTGTGACAACTTATCAGGAAGTAATAAAGAATAAAAGGAAAAGAAAACAAGCAAAAACAAAAACCCCACTTCACATGATCCTCTAAGGCACCATGCTGACATCCAGCTTTGCTAGAGCCGGGCACCCGAGGCTTCAGGAAATCCCATTTTTGCAGAGCTCCGTCCCTCACATTCTCACTGAGGTCAGCTGAACTTTTCAAAACCATAATTAAACATTTCACACCAACATATGGGAACATTTTAATGAGGAAGAGAGACAGACAGAGACAGAAGACAACAAAACATGATACAGCTTTGTAAGTTACACAAGGCACTGAGAACACAGTTAATGAGGCAGCTCTATTAAAAGCTTTTGGTTTGGGGATTCATTTTCGCATTTAAAGAACAGACATCCTTATTTGTGTAGCGATTTAGCAAAAATCCCAGACTAATAGCAACCACTGCATAAATCCTTGAGCTACTGATTCTCTAAGTGCAGATAGTAAGTTGATTTTTTTTTTTTAGAAAAAACACACACATTGATGCCTAATGTGATATTATAGTAACACAATAGACATCTCTTCATATTACACCAAGCTCATCAACAGCTTTTCTCCTTGTTCAGAGTGCCCAGCAGCTCCAGTATCATGTCAAACCACAATTAAAACTTCAAAAAAGCGTGCCCTGGATGTGACAGATCTAAACTGCGAATGCACGGCCAGTTATGTTGTAACAGTTAATTGCCATCGACATTTTTGACTAATTGTTGTAACTAAACCAAACACAGTTGAAGCCTGGAAGTTTTACAAGTTAAACATACGCATTTAAAAGCGGTTTAACGTTCTGTTTTAATCCAGCATCGACCCGGAACAGCCAAGTGCTTTTGCTCATCCAAAAGGGGGAATAGCCAAATCTATATAAATGTAAGCCAAAGGCTGGCAAACCCCTCGGCCCAGATGCCACATCCTGCTGCCAGCGCCAGCCAAGTCACACGTAGCACCACGCTGGCCACACACCTCTACGCCACAGCAGCCGGCGCACATTCGGGTGCCAGCCCAAGCACCGGCACATGCTCAAGGCCAGCACACCCCCACCAGCCCGCAGGCAGGAAAAAGAGGGCAGGCCCAGGATGGCATGTTCCCAAAGGAGTCACCCACCCCCCTGCAGGGTGACGAGGGGCGCAGGAGCAGCTTTTTGCGGATCTCTGGCACCCGCACAGCGGCGGAGCGCAGCACAGGGCCTGCGCTGGGTCCCTCGACCCAGTGACCCACTTCCACGCCGCAAACCCCAGCGTGTTTACACCGCAGCCAGCTTCAGTCCTGCTCCACAGACCAGTCTCACTCTGCACACGATCACTGGTGACGTTTGTCGGAGACGGACAACCTCAACCTTCCTCTAGTTTACAAAGAGAATGGTGCTTTCTGTAGCAAACCATTAGCAAAGCTAGACATATACTAGCTCTTGGATCACGTGAGACAACACTCCAGCAGCTCGCCCTGCCACTTCACAACCCCCCTGGCCACCTCCCCTTTCCACCCAAGGGCTCACAAACCCAAGCGTTTGTCACCGCTACCAAGGAGCTGCCGGGCTGGCTCCCTCCTCGTAATCTCACCAGTTACTATTTTTGGTTTTCCAACTAAACAGCCAGAATAACTGCCACCCCTGTGATGACATTCAATGAGCTTGTAACATTGCATATGGTATTTTCAATTTCTGCACTGGCACAGCTGTAACACAAATACCCCTTGTTAGGTAATGTGAGATCCAGAAAAATACTGTATTTAGTTTAAAATATCATTTTGTTTAATAACAGTTGCAAGTGTCAGAGACCACCAGTAACCATAGGATGAACCTGCCCACAACTTCTGTGCAACATTATTCACAGTATAAACAAGAGTTTCAGCAGGCGCTGCAACGGCTTTAGAAGCTGGGGAGTGGCTACCACGGAATGTGAGTCACTATAACATCCTTTTCTCACTTAAAACTCTACTCCAGCACCAGAATAGTTTTCCTTCATTATTTCCACATTCCTGTGCCTTGTGAGGAACACGAGCATTTAGCAAAGCAAAAGTGGAAACCAAGAAGGAACACGGGGCAGGAGGGACAGCCATAACTCAGCCAGCGACCCACAAAACCTGGAGGTGAAGACCTCTCCCCATTTCTCAGCACCGTTGGCTGGGAAGTCGGACCACCGGTGCCCTGGTGACCGTCAGCAGATCCTGTCTGCCAAAGGGAAGTGCCGGGCCACTGGCCGGAGACTCGTGGAAAGGCAGCACTCGTGACACCCTGGGGCTGCCCAGCAGGAAGTCTTGCGGGTGGGAGTGATCCCGAACTGCCCGCGGTGGCACAGCTGGCAGGAGACGGGCTTCCCAACACACTCTCCAGGTTGGAGAGCGTGAAGCTGAAGGCAGGGTGGAATCCAGATGAATCCCAACTCCATCCAGCCTGTAGCGACTGGGTCTCTGCAAGCACCAGAAGCCTGTACTGGGGGGAGGGGGGAAAAATAAACCCCAAAACAAAGCAAAAAAACCCACCACCCACCAGTGCCTTCTGCCTGGGGGCCGTGGCGAGACTGCAGCAGGCCACTAAGCTATACTGAAATACCGGTTTCCACTTCCAGAAGTCAGAAGCTTGTGAACCCAAAAATTCATTTCGAAAGCAGATCCGCGACAAAGAAAAAAAAAACAAAACCAAAAACCTCCAAAAAGAAAACCAAAACCTCCTGGAGGTCAGCCTGAGACGGTCAGGGACTGAGCGACTGTTTTGCAAGACGCGTTATCCGCCAGTAACTCAAGCGTTTCCCTTCTGGTACCGAGCTAATTAACCTCCGAGCAGCTGCTCTCGTTACGCGCTGAGGCTCTGAACCCGGTGCCTCCATTTCAGACCCGCAGCAGGGCTGGCCCGCCCCACCGGGGGCGTCGCGCCCGCTCCCCCCGCTTCCAGCAGTATCCAGCCGGGATAGAAGGCAGCAGCAACGCACGTCCCAGCCTCCCGGCAGGAGCCGGCCACGAGCACCGTCCTTGCGCAGCGATCGCCCCCCCCGCCTCAGAAGACACCCCCGAACCCGCGGCCACAGGCAGAGGCACAGCCCGCGGGCGGAGGGGCCCTTCGGGCAGCCGCCGCCGTCGGCCCCGGGGAGCGGTGGCCCCGCGATCGCCGCCCCGCAGGAGCCCGACATGGCTCCCCGGCGGCGGCGGGGAGGAACGGCGCCCTCGCAGAGCGGCACAGCGAAGCCGCCGCTTCCCCCAGGCTCTGCCCGACGCCGGCTCGGCACCGGCCTCCCCGGCTCCGCCATGGCGTGCCCACCCCGCTCCTCTCTCTCTCCCTCCCTCCGCCGAGGACGGGCCGCCGCCCCGCACACAAAGGGAGACGGCAGAGGGGAGACGGCCAGCCGGCCCCAGCCCCCGCTTTACCTCCGGCCCAGGCGGCGGCTGCCGTTCGTCGGGGGCCTCAGCGCGGAGCGTAGGGCAGGCGGCGGCAGCGGCGGCTCCCGTCGGTCTCGGTAGCGCCGCTATGAGGAGAGCGGGGGCGGCGGCGGAACTGGCCCGGCCCCGCGCATGCTCCGATGGCGGCGGGAGTGGGCCGGGCCCGGCGGGCGGGTGAGGGGGATCCGCGGGGCCGGGGCCGGGGGTTGGACTCGGGCCGGGCTGGGGTTCTGCGCCGGCGGGAGTGGGGCGGGAAGCGGCGGCCCAGCTCCGTTAGAACGGGCCCCGCCGGCAGCGCTCCCCCCGGCCGCCTGCTGTACTCGCCATGGCATCCTGCCTGTTTGTACGGCCCTTGCATCGTTCGCTTGCCTGCCTTGTTTCACAGCTGTCGTCTTCGCGAAGGAAAAAAAGTATCATTTTCTATTCATTTTCCAGCCTTTTTTTGGGGGGAGAAAAAAAAAAAAAAAGGCCCGCGTGGGCCTTCTCCTGCCGGCACGTGTCTGAAGCAGAGGACATCTCGTGGAGAAGCTCCCCTGGAGAAAGCGCCATGTGAAGTGTACCGGTGACTGCGAAATCCCCGAGCAAGCTCGGAACGGCTTTCAGACTCAGTTACCTTAATTATTCCACAGTTGCCTTATTTATAGCATAAACTTCACTAGCATCAGTCTTCAGTCTTTAAAATCCTTCTTTGCTAGGATTCTTTGCCACCTTCCTTGCCTGTTAGTCAAATCTTGCTCATCATGGAGCTAATTAAGTGGGCTGAGCGCCCTAACGCTTCCCGTCAGCTCAGAAACCAGAGCGTTCAGTAAAGGAGTTTATCAGTTCGTCCACACCGAGGAGGGAGGTCTGCTCCCACCTCCCGTCTCTTTTATCCCGTCTTCAGCCAGTCCCAGCACTCGTCAGGCTCTTCCATGGGACAGCTTAACTCGCTGCTCCAGCAGAAATGAAATCCACCAAAAGCCATGGTTTGTTGGGTTTTTTTTCTGCTGGGTTAGTGAGCCGACCCAGCAATGAAAGGATCTTGCAAGCACCAGCTCCAGCCAAAGGGTGTGTCTGGAAACAGAGAAAGGAGGAAGGAGAAACAGGAATGAGAGGGAAGGGTGATTCCCTTCCTCTGACACTAACGCTGTTTTATCATTTGAGCTGCCCGCGCAATTATAACCCAAGTTTAGCTAAATGGAGCTTCCAGTGGCATTGTATATTTTCCAGTCGTCATAAGTTTCTTGATCCTCTCCGGTTGCCAGCATCTTTGCTGAGGACCACAGGGGGCATAGGATTGGGGCAGCAGCCACAACAGTGCTGACTACAGAGGTACAGCCGCTCTCCAGCTGCTCGGAAGGCTCCTTTTTCCATATCCAATAATCAGCCAAGCCTGGCACATTTCTGCCTGCCAGAACCTGAACTATCAGCTACCAAGTCATGCAACTACAGATCATTAAATGGATACGAAGTGCATTTTTGGGCTTAGGGTATGAGCTCACAAAGTCCTGTGTTAGGTGCCGTCTGGGCCCAGGAGGGAGGGAGGGAATCTAGCTCTGGTTTAATAACAGCAAATGATTACTGCTTTTGCAGTGTTAAATTTCCTGTGTAGCCAAAAGTGATTTTTAACATACACGCAGTGGAAGCTTTAGAACTTTGCATGCTCAGAATGAGGGTGTAACTCTTCATCCTGCAACGAGCTCAGTGCGGTGAAGTCTTGTACCCGCCCTGGAGAATTAAGACCTCTGTAGTGTCCAATATAGCATAGAAATGGCCAGTGTGCGATTGACTGTTCTCTGGGTGATGCTATTCTGCTGCACACTGGTGCTGACAGCTGAAGGGCAGTATTTTCCTTTGGTTTGACATTGAATGCCCCTCTCATTGCAAAGACACTGCCCTTTTCTCAGGAAAACTAAGCTGTTACTCATTATTTTCTGCATTACTTTATGTCTTGTCATGGTCTTTCAAAGCAGCCTGCTGTCTAGGTAGCAGCCTTTGTCGGTGGATGTCAGACCTACACACTTCCCGATTTTACCCATGAGACTGTAATGGGCTTTATTTTCTTTATGATGATGTCCTAGCCCAAACACTTGGCTCCATACAGTCTATTACTTGTTAGGCATTCTCTGTCTGCACTATTACCAATCTAAGAACATGGGAAGTCCAGGTTACAGGCGGTAGCTCTGGTACCATGTCCACCTGGGAGGCATCCACCTTGGTAACAAAAGGGAATCTCATCATCTTCATCTCCAAATGTATCATGAAACATAATTTCAATAAAGATTTTGAAGAACAGTATGAGGCTGCTTCTTCTTGCTTAAGAACGGTCTTTGGACAGAGAAAGATTAACTTTGTTGTACTGAAAAGTTTTCTCAAAACTGTTGCTCGTTTAAATGTAGGAAAAAAACTTTAGTAAAACAGAAAGATAGTTGCTGGAAAATGGCTATGTCTAATCTGTGCCACTAGTGCAGTTTGACATGTCTCAGGGTCCTCATCCTTCAAACACACGGACCAAAGGCAATTCCAGATACTGTTCTAGTCTTATTTCCTTCCTGGGGAAACCAAAGCTTGGAAGGGGGTGGCGCACACCTCAGTCGCTCTGTGGTGTGAACTGAGGACCTGGGGCCAGGGAGATACTTCTGTGCCCCAGAGCTTGCAGGGGGGGCAGCAGAAGGGCCTGGCCATATCTTTCTAAGAAGACATGGTGCCCATCAAGAGGGGGAGCTCTAAGGAGTCAGAGGTGAATCACCGAAACAGATGGCTCTTTATTAGTTCCTGAGGTATTTGCAAAAAGTTTATCTATTGTTTGAGAGAGGTGGAATGAATGGCCAAGTTGTCAGGAAATTAGAACACCCACGGGCAATAGTGTGGTAATTTTCCATTGTCATTATACTGTTTGTAGGTTTTTTACTAGTCTTGTGCCAACTTTCAAGGAATAATAGAAGCCACTGATACTGATCGGTATCAGTCTCAGCTGTTCCAAAAATCATAATAAAATAATACATGGTTGTTGCCCAAAAATCCACGTTTCTCCTTTGAAGCTGGAAACAAATCTTGCTTTTGTTCATTAGGAAACTCTCCACCCATTCAACAATGAGACATTATTAATGGTCACTCAAAACATGTACAAACTATGCAAGATAGCAGCCTGTCAGTACTGGGAGTAGAATAATCGTATTAAAGCGGTTCTGTACCTGGGGTGGTTATGAGGGAGTTAATGTGTCCTGCTCTAAGCCAGGTGCAAGGAGAGTCCTGGCGTATTGTTTGTATTTCTAGAACAAATCCGGCCCAAACCAGGTTAAGAAGCTGGGCTGCCTTGCACTGAGCTGTGCCAATACACCTCTAGACTTTGTAAACCCAAATTTTTGGAGTTTGCATATAGAAATGAGAATTTCAGTGTAAACCCCTGTTATACAGAAGAAATTACATTACAGGTGCTTCGCTCCAGTAAGGTGCTTGACATTAGAAACTGCTGGAATTAAAATTGCCTGGGTGACTTTGCTCTGACTCCCTGTTCATATATGTTTGACCCTGTCTTTTAAGGGCAATATATCATATTACTTTCATTATCCCCTCCTCAGCCCACAGGGTGGATGGTGCTCAGTGACTGTATAATTTTCCCCTGTTCACTTGGCAGTTTCATGCCTGATTTCCTGTCTGCTATTCAAACTCCACTCTAAAGATGGAAATGCTAATGTTGTCACCGTCTTTTCTAAGTAACACTCTAGTGTCTGAGTGCTGTGCAAACAATTACTAATTTTCTATCTTAATTCCCAGGATACAGGCAGGGAATTCAGTCACTTAGGTCGAATATGCTCATAATGTATTATTTTGAGCTCTCAGTTCTACAAACCTGCGTCTCATGTTTGTGAGAACATAAGATTTTTTGTTAAATCACCACCTTCCTGATTTCACTCATGGTTGCGTGCGCCCGACACTTCTGCAAATTAGACTCTAGGGCCTCTGTGGGGCAACTGGAAAATGAGGAAAACACAGGAACCGCTTGTGGAAAGCCTGGTGAGAGGACTTGTTTGTCACTGCAGGAGAGCTCTGCGGCAGAGGTGGGAACAGCATCCAGCTCTGCAGCCTGCTGGTCCAGGGTGTGAGCAGTAAGATGTTCCCCTCTCCTCCTCATTCATTAGACACCTTCCAACATTTACAACAGATGAAGCAGAGGTCCTGCAGACAACGGGCTCCTTCATGCACGACCCTGAGTCAGTCCTAGGAGAGAGGAGACAGGAAAGAGCTGAGGAAGGGGTGGATTGGAGCTCTACATGGGCAGGCGGGAGGGGTGACTGTGCTCTTCCTGTGCTTAATCCAGAAGTAAGACTTCGCTGGAAAGGACTTAAATAACCTGAACAGCTCTTTCTTGTCTCTGATGTACACATTTCAATGTTTAAAAATCTGTATTCTTTGTTTTCGTGTTGTGAAGAATAGAAACGGAAGGCAGGCATAGTAGAAATAAGGCGTATATTTTACAGTAATGGTAATTTTTACTCTTTAACTGCTTCCCAAAGGATTCAATGTTTTTTCCGTTCTCCCAGTGTCTCTAAATCAACATTTTATATGTTCACATTCGATATGGTCTGGTTCAGGCCGAGGTTACGGTCTCTGATTTAGGTGGCATTCTGTGGTCTAGATGAAGCATGAAACCAGACTAGAAGACTACGGATACATCCCTCTGCCCTCAAAATGTACAACTGAAATAGCCTGGTGGAGCATACCTCTGTGTTCTGTATTTGCTGGGTCGCATTGATACGCTGGAGTCAGCTGAAACTGAAAATGCAGCAGGATTTTAGATGAGCTTGGGTGGCACTGCCCAAGAAGCTCCACTGAGATCATTAGGGAAACGGCAAGCCCAAGGAGGACACCCTGGCCACCTCTCCTTCGCAGTTTGTGAGCACAGGGCACAAGTGCTCGCGGCAAGAGTGGCATGAGGAGATGTGAGCTCTGATGCCTCGATGGGAGCCTGGCACTTTGTCTTAAAACGCCACTGAGGATAAACCTGAGCAGATGGCGGCCTGTGGGCTGGTGTGGTGGGACAGAGGTGGGTGCCTCTCTTGCACTGCTCTGGCTACTGGGGCTGTAACCTCTGGCAGAAGAGGCGAAGGAGAGCTGGGCGCTCGTGGCAACATCAGTCACTTCTGCAAGGCTCACCAGTGGTGTCTGTTGGAGAATTTTTATGGTACACCTCGAGGTGAATTAAACAAACCTTTGTGCTTAAATATAAAAGAAAAATTTAATGAACTATGCGTTGGGCAGAGTCGCACCAGAATACGCAGTTATACGTGGAGTCTGCAAAGATGTGTCACAAGCAGATTCCTTGTATACATTTGTACCAGCATCAGTCCTGAGAGCGGTTGCTCGGGGCACCTCAGCCAGACGGTGGGTCCACCCCAACCCAGCTCTGCTGCCCACAGTTGGCACCTGAGCTTAGGTCCCTGAGCATTCCCATTCCAGGATGGCTACAAGACAATGCTGAGGCTGTTTCTTATCTTATCACCAAAGGAAACTTCACTCCCTTGCAAGGAGTCTGTCCTGTCTCTGGCATTCCTGCTTCCAGCTATAGTTTAACCCCTTCTTGCAGTTAAGCCTCCTTGCCAGATCATCCCTCAGTCACACGTTGCCACTGCTGAGCAGTTATAATCAGAATTTCTCTTTCATGTCTGTTGCCCTGGGAAGTCTTTAGCCCAGCCTGAAAATTCAGGGGGAGACTGTGGTGGGAATTTGAATTGAGCAATCAGAAGGTGGCTCAACCGAAGGTATGTATTGGTGTTGGCACGGCGCCCTCACTGTTCTGGGGAGCTGCCTCTGCTCTGACTCAGCAAGTCAAGTGCTTTCTGTAGCTCAGGAGTGGGTTTTTTGGAAGTCAGCCACTGCACTTCTGACTACACCAAACCTGTTTAACTTATGAGATCAGAGTTTTGAGTCGCATGGCCACCAATATTTGCCAAATTGTTGAGAAGAGCAGTCATTTGTTCCCATTTGTAAACCTTGCAGCTGTTTCAATGGTTCTGTCTTTTACCTGGTGTTTTGTCTTTATCTTCATCAGCTCCTATTCTCTGCAAGACCTACCTGTCATCCCTCATCCATCAGTTTTTTCTTCCTATTTTACCATGTTCTTTTTGTGTATTTCTTTTTTCATTTTTGTCTTTCTACTTGTGGTTAAAGTCTTTTCATCTGCAAAGCAAAGCCATAAGAGGTAGATCTCTGGTCTTTGCCTATTTAAGTTAAAAAATAATGTAAAAACATATAGAAAGAAATGGGTAAAATGCAATATTACAACAATTCTGGTAGTGGAAATTCAGAATTTCTTGTGAAACAGCAGCACACATAGATAGTTTTTCAAATTAGCCATCTGCATTCAGTTGCAATTCAATTTTCTCAGGCCAGAAGGCAGATTGACATGTAAAGCTAGTGGGTTGTGCTTTGGACAGCTTGTTTATGTAGTCCCATATTCATCTCTTTTTAATCTAATCTGGACAGTTGAGCAGCCTCACACTTTGAAGTTGCTTTCATATTATCTCTATTGCAACACCATGCCTCATTTTTCCTTTCTTCTGCACAATGAAGATATTGTTCACTGCCACAGTTCCCTTTAGCCAAAAAAAAAAAAAAAAAAAAAAAGCTTTAGCTGCATAGAAATATGATCATTAAGAGGAATGTATCACAGAATCACAGAAAAGGATTACAGAATCACAGGGGTTGGAAGGGACCTCTGGAGATCATCTGGTCCAACACCCATGCCAGAGCAGGTCCACCTACAGCAGGTTGCACAGGGTGGCGTCCAGGCGGGTTTTGAATGTCTCCAGAGTCAGAAACTCCCCCACCTCTCTGGGCAGCCTGTTCCAGGGCTCTGCCACCCTCAAAGGAAAGAAGTTCCTCCTCATGTTCGGATGGAACTTCCTATGTTCAAGTTTGTGCCCGTTACCTCTTGTCCTCTCACAGGGCACCACTGAAAAAATGACTGGCCCCCTCCACCCCGCACCCTCCCTTTAAACATTTAT
>VZSF01006779.1:224982-307762 GCA_013398295.1 Chionis minor | reverse complement strand
TTTATATATTATCATTGCATGTACACCTGCCTGGACAGATCTGGCACTGATCCACGTTGGGAAGGGGGCTAACCACTGACCGTGCTGTGACCAGAGCTGGGCCTTTGAGGTGCGCAGAGTGAGGGGGTGTAAACGTGTAGGACTTGTGGTAAATGCCAAAAAAAGAATCAAAGTAAATCAATCATAACTGATTCACGGCGAGACAAAGCCTGGAATGTGGAACCATCAAATTTTCATGCACTTAACATGGATCTTATGGAGGACACACCGTACAACTCCTGAATTGGGCTCCTCACAGCCCCTGTTCCCCCTGAGGGGCCACGCATGTATCCCAAGGGTCATCAAGTAAGCAGTAGTTCCTACACACTCAACAGCAGCACAGCAGTCTTTGGGTCCACTTATTTTTATCTAATGAGCTAAAGCATAAGGGCAAGGAGTTAACTACCCCCACCTCTTGAAACTTGTCCACTCCCAAATTGTGTTGTCATTGGCCAAAATGCTGAAAAAATCTACTGGGGAGAGGGTGTACTAACAAATAGACAAAGCAAAAGGTAGCATTCTCCCCGAGGTATGGTTTCCACCATAACCAGAACAAATGATGATGATTATGCTGCAGCTGCTGGAGAAGAAAAGTAACAACCAAGAAATGGCAGTCCAGATTCGCAGCCCTGGCTCTGCTGTTGGATTGGCAGCCAGTCTTTGACAGCCCGCCCAGTAGTCTGAGGACTTGCTAAAGGCAGAATATCCATTTGAAATCTAGCCAGTTAGTTAAAAAGAAGTCACACTTCTTAACTTCATTCACCTCTTGCACCAGATTCTGAGTCTTCCTGACAGCAGCACTATATTTTTCCCTGTTTTGTTTTTCTCGTTTTTTAAACATCCCGTATGATTAGTACTGAAAATTAAGCATAGAAGAAGAGAAACGAACTGGCTGATCAATAGCCAGTGCAAAGAGTAAAATGGACCCCTGAAAAACATCTGCCGAACACATAAATCAAATAAACTGAAAAAGAGAAAGCACTTTTTCTGCACTCAGTTTCAGTGCTCATATGTACTCCATATAAAAGAAGGTTAAAAAAGTCGGCACAGGCTAAAGGGGCTACTTTATATTGTACACTGTTTTGAAAATACGGAGCTCTCACTCTTGTGTTTTAAGAGTTGCTGCAGTTCTTTCAGGAAAAAAGAAAGTGCTTACAGGGAAGGGTTTAAAAAGGAAGGGGTCCCTCAAACGTGTAAGCTGTTGGTAGGCAAATCTGTGTGGATACCACGCTAGACAGCGTGCTTAGTTTAATGAGTGGTTTGGTTTTACAGTTCTTTCAGCGTATGGTAGAGGAAAATGGCCATTAACCAAGTCATAATTTTCCGGCAAGTCACCTGTAACATATGTAATGAAAATAACCACATGACTAAAAGCACTGAATGAACAAGGACCCAACCTTGCAAGTTATTTACGGAGTTTGCTACATGCAGCATGTTGCATGCATTCTTTTCACTGCGCCCAAGACTGTTTGCGAGTGCTTAAATGACATACATAAACTGTAAGACTAGTGCTGCCAATGGAGCTGCTAGATACAAACACTGCTTTGGCATCCTCGCAGAGAGGGAATAAACAGCCATAAAACCCACTGGAGTATTATGGGAGCAGGAACCCCATGGGAAAAGTTAAAAAGAATACTTTTTTTCTGAGGCTGTTCTCCTACCAGTAGCTAAACAATGTGCACTTAAATCTGCCAGTGTTTTCTATGTTTCCATCAGCTTGTCTCCCATTGTTCATTATCCAATATCATTCAGCCTTATAACATCTGAACAAAACCAGAGCAGCAGGCATGACAGTTTGTTACTGCTGGTGATTAACTGCCTGGTCCCCGTCACCCCCAGGGAAAGCAGAGATTGAGCTCAGGGGAATTTCTCTAATTAATTTAAACCCTGCAGGCTTAAGATATGCTTCTCCAACTGCCGTCATTTGGAAGCGTGGTGCCGTGAGCCAAAGGCACAGAGCTGGGAGCCCTGAGCTGACGTGGAGATACGGATGCAGTATTCACTGAAAACTTGTTTTGAGTCTTCTCGTATTTTCTTACTACAAAGGATTTCTCTGGGGGCTTTCTGACACCATCATTGATCCTCTTCGTGCCTCCAGCTCTCTGGGGATGACATTTACCCTGGGAAACAGAGCCAGAGAAGTACTTCAGGACCACATGCCAGCCTTCAAACTAAGGCTAGGATGGCCCTGAGTTAACACGCAGACTGACGATGGCCCTCTGCACTATGTGGCAAAACCTCCTCTTTCCCCAACATACTTATTAATGCTAATTGGGCACAGCAACATTTATACACCTACACCGCGCACAGAATATGGCCCATGCCATTTGGGAGGTAAATGATATTTAGTAAACTCCTTTAAGATGAAAGCTAGAGCTTTCACTGTAGGAGAAACTTCTGTACCTGCAACACATGCCCACTTCGCATCCTCTTGGGATCACACCGATGCTAAATATTGCCCCTGACAGAAACAGGTTACTCGTAACCCAACCAAATAAGGAGTGAATTAATGCCCTAAAGCCTTGAGGTACTTCTCCTTCATCAGACTGTCCTGTTCAGGAAGATATGAAACAAGAGCCTCTCAGCCCCAGCTGGCTGGAGGCTGCCTAGTGGGGGCCAGGGGACAGCCGCAGAGGGAAGGAGCATCCCTGGACAGGGCTCTGGAAGAGCCCTGGGGCAGCCACATGGGGCAGCCACCCCTTCCACTGCCCCCCCCCCCAGGGACACCCCTGCAGGCAGCCCCCTGGAGACACCCCTGCTGTAGCCCCTGCCCCAGGCAATACGCACCGTGGAGGCCACACTCCTCGTTCCTTGCGTCAGTCCAAGGTTCAACCCCTTTTTAAAACCTGGTGCGGGTCTTTGTGCCGTTTGGGGGGCTGGGGGCACTTCCAAAGCGTAACTGCGAGGTAAGCGTGCAACGGCGTCGCAGCAGCTGGGCAACGAAGGGTAACGTTTGTTAATTATGGAAGTTTTGCAGCTCAGTGCTTAATATTGAACAAATTGCCAGTTTGGGTCTGCACAATTACTGTCTGGATTGATAAATACCTCTTTAATTGGCAAACCTTGCGTGAGATGAACTTTTAAATCACAGCATTCCTACACAATACAGTGTGAAATTTCTTTCCTTTTTTTTTCTTTTAAATGAGTCACAAAGAACTTGATTTAAGATATATTGCTATCTTCTTTTTAAGTGGAGTCAGAATGGCTGTACCATAGCCTAATATTGCCAGTATTTGGTGCCAGCACTTTGATCCATACACATGAACTGGATATAGACATAAGAGCTTACTAAACAAACTGGACAGAGTCCCAGTGGGAACACTCAAAAATGTATTAATCAAAGTCAAGCGGCAGAGCAAATTGAACCAGTTCATTAATTATGAAAATTCTCTCGTGAAGTGACATGTTGTTAACTGTGTGGATACTTAACACATTTGAATCCGTAGACTTCTCTCCGTACATGCAAAATTTAGTTACAAATGGAATTTTTCTTTTTTCCTTCTCCTTCTTTGAAGCTTTTTTTTTAAAAAAAAAAAGATTAGTATAAGTATCATGTGGGCATAGCTACAGACAGCATACTTATTGCAGAAAAGTGGCTTTGCAAAAGTGCATGCATCAAAGAGTCAGGAGGCCAAGGAAAAAACATTATGGTGAGCAGTTGTGGGAAGGAAACCCTTGAAGGGAAGAGCAGACAGCCTGTCAGCTGTACTGTAGGAAATGGTGAGCCTCTACAAGCAGGCACCGGTGATTGCACAGTCCTCCCAACAGCATCGCCTACCCAAGCTGCCGAGCTCGTCCTCCCCACCCTCAGAAGCAGGGAAATGTGGCGTCCAGAGATGAGGGCAGGGGACAGTGACTGGGAAGCCAGGCAGAGAGAGCAAAGTGAAAAATTTTGATGTTTCGCCGGGGCATCCGCTTGAACCCCCCATCCTCCCATCTGTCTTGGAAAGGGTCAGGGGGAGCCAGAGAGGGAGCACCAGGAGGAGGTACCCGGCACGTGGGGAGCCTGGGCAGAGGAGAAACAGGCGGGAAGGTGCAGGATGGCTCCCCAGGGTTCCCCTCCACCCCACAGAGGGCCCCACAGTCCAGCAGCCAGCGTGATCCCGGGCCAGGCTGCTGCCAGGCACCCATGTCCCCAACAGGCACTAACGCCTGTGCTTACGCTGCCTCCACACCTGGTCCTCACCAAAGCAATCCAGGCACCAAAACCCGGAAGGTGAGCTCAGGTTAGCCAGCTTTGCCTGTTTTGAACCAAAACTACCCTTGAACAGAGGCAATTGCACATACGTGAGATGCAGAATGACTTACGCAGCATTTGTTAAGTCACAGTGTGCCTCTCTGTGCTTCAGTCACTTCACCTGCAAAAGAAAAAGAGCAACAACATCATCTTTGTAAAACATCACGCACCCTGCTGATGACCAATGTATACAAAAACTATTAAAAAAACATTATAAACCCCACCTTTATAGGCTTTTTATTGGCTTGGCAAAAAATGTCATAAGAGAGAAAATGTTTCCTTACTTCCCTTACCAGTTTACAGACTTCTAGGCAAAGGTTTTTCCGTTGTTTTTGTTTGATGGATTCTGTTACCTTTAGCAGATCTCTTAAATAAAGACCAGAAGTCCACAGGTGCTCACTGATTACAGGCTGAAAACAAATGCCAGTCAATATTGTTTCCCTTTCTCTCAGCAATGGAAGAGAAACTTGCCTCCAGATTAAACCCTGGAGCAAAGTGGTTGTTTTTTAGGGGATCTTTTGCTGAATATGGGCTCAGGCTCAATTACAAGAGAGAGCCTGAGATTCCCAGGAGGGATGCAAAGCACAGTTACTTACAGTCCCCCTAGAAAATGAGAGCAATGTGAGTGTGCATTATCAAATCATGTGAAGGAAATACTGGTGTTTGAATGCTGGGATTACCAGTCCCATGGATGCTGTGATTACTAGCCCTATAATTCATAGTTTTTCCTGGTTTCCTGGTTTTTAGGACTTCTGTACATCTTGGACTTTAAAAAATAAAAATAAAAATTAGAAGAACACCTTTTCAGATTTTTCTTGCCTTTCAGACTGATTCAAATAAATTATCTTTCTAGTGCAGGAAAGAAGAGACAAATGGTATTTCTAAGGTAAAGAACAGTGATAAATTAAAAGATTCGGATAGCCCAATTCAGCAAGTTCTTTCTGATGATAGCTGGTTTTGAGAAAAATAGTGAACCTGTTTTTCATCAGACAGGTACTATTTAATTGAAACAGAGCATTTCATTTGAAGTTTTCAGGTGTATTCTGGGTATTTTCTTTTTCTTCTTAATGTTTTTTCTGAGTCCTTCTCTTTTCCATTTTTTCCAAGTTCCCTGCTGCCTTTTGCAATTTTCCCTGGTCGGAGATGTTTCTTCTTTTTCTTCTCTCCTGTCCCTGACTCCTGAGAGCAAATGGCCACTCAGGCATTTCTTGTTTTAGGAAATATACCCATTGAAAAAGAGCAAAACATTTTGTTTCAATACTTTCAACATGAGAACATGTAAGAATGAAAGAAAAGCACTAACTGCCATGCCTTGGCATTTTTTCATAGAAAGACTCAGCCTCACTTCAACTAATTTCACGAAATGTCCAGAAGTTAGACATTTAGTGAGCCAGCCATTTCGGCTTCCTCTATAGTCAACAGAGACAGGCATGTGCCCAGGTGAATTCATCCTCCCGATCTTAGTCACCTCTCCTAGGATGGGATGAATCACATTTGCTTCAGCTGGGGAGACTGAACTGCTGGTTTAGATTAAGCCCTGAACCTTGAGACAGCCGAAGTTGGGCTGGAGGATTTCCACCCACAGTGAATATACACATTAGGAAAAACATCACTGTTTTTGACACAAAACATTCAAGTACATTTAAGCAAAATGTGCGGTAAGTTTTTGTTTCTGTATTTAATCCAAAATTACTTACATACATGCTGTACTCTACACTTCCTAGTATTTTTTAAATGCTCTGTATTTTTTCCAGAAATTGTATGACTTCATCTCCAATTCAAAATTAAATTTCAAGTTAAGAATTCAACATTTTGGATGAAATAAAATTTACTTTTGCACAGCTCTGTTGATTAACTATTCACTGAATTACTCCACTGATTTCAAGATGTGTCACTGGTATACACGCTGTTGATATGGGAAATATTTCAGGAAAAGGACATGCCTCAGAATTAAAAAAACCCAAATCTGTCAAATATAAGTCCAATGGTATGGAAGTTAGTATTTGAAAGACTAAGCTTCGCTTAAACTTCGACGAAGATTTAAGCATTGACTAAGATTTAAGGAGCATTTTTGTTCAGGGAGTACCTTAATATTATCTCCACAGGTATCTGGTGACTCCAAGGTAAAGAACAGTGATCGCCGTTTTGCCTTTCCTAAGGACTAGTCAGGTGAAAGATGCACGCTAGCCCATCCTCCTTATGTGACCATAACCCATTAGCCTAAAGTCATCCTGATGCGCAACTAACCATGATATTCTTATATTCTTGCAAAATCTCTTTTCTAAAACAGTAGTAATCAGCAAATAAAGAGATTGTTTGGTACATGTAGTTCATATATATTTAAGCATAACTGCTTTTATCCAGCAGTACTGGGAAGCAGTCACATACTGGGAATATTAAACTTATGTTTTATTTGGTAAGCCACTGAGGAGAAAGGTCTCAGGAGGAATAACTGACTCTCCAGCAGCCCAGGGGAAGAGAAGAGGTCCCCTGGCCGCCTTGCAGAGTCAGCGTAAGGTCATGCCCATTATTCCTCATGGGCCACACTCAAGTCCTAAGTGACAAGAGCTCTGTGCCTAAACCTTTGCTTCTGCCAGGAAAATAGCATTTCCCAAAACATCTGAAGCGTTAAAAATGAAATTCAAGTCTTGGGCCATGGGGTAATCTGCTTTGCTCAGCAGAGTCCACTAATATGGGAGGATACGGCTTTGTCATGAAATGAGGGAAGTGGGGGCTTTTTTATTCATAACATTTATAAACTGAGTGAAATAACTCCTAGAAGTTGTTGTGGATAGTAGTGTTCTCTTCTTATACCGGCAAAGCCCTGTAGTTAAATCAGCCAAAACAGCTACTAACATAGAAACCTAGCAACATCTAGTGACCAAATTAGGCTAATGCAGGAGAATATTGGGATTGAGCTCCTACACAAATATATGTAAATCTGAGATTGGGGGCAAGATAAAACACTGGCTTTATGCTCTCACTTCATCAAGATTTTGTTCTAGCTAAAAGTCATTCCATACTGCATAAAATCCACTAGGCTTAAAGTAGCCATTCTCTTTAATCGACATTCATATTTTGAGAGAAAACTCACTCAATTTTTTTCAAAAAAGTTTCCCAAATCCCACGCAACCAAAAAGGTCAAAAAAGGAATGTGAAATTATTGTAAACTGTTGCATTAATAAAAAATCTGTGTATCAAACTGCTTTTAAGCAGCAGTGCTGGTATAGAACCATTGAGATCTCCATGATTTGGACCAAGAACTTTGCTTTATCTTTATTTAGGAGTTCACAATTTAATATATAACCTATTAAAACATAGGCAATAAGATGATTTAAGCCATATGTTTAACAGATGGTAGCTGGTCTGATTCTGTGCATGGGTGCTGGAGTTACATGTAAGCAGCAGAACTCTTTTTTTTTTTTTTTACTTTTTAGATATTGCTTTTATTTGATGGAAAATGTAAATGGAGGCAGAAAACTTTTTTTAGTTCTTCCTAGTTTCTTATTCTTCTTTTAGCCAGTTCCACTGACCAGCTGTTTCCCATATTAAGTTTATCAGATTCATAGGGAAAATTGTGCAATTCCTCATGTAAACCAGTGAAAAATTACAGGAAAATTACCAGCAAAAAGACAAAAGTGGCAAATTTGTGACTATGTACGCCATCAATTTCAGATATAAATCTCTGGGACTTAATTCTGAATTTGTTACACACCCACAGACCTTGTCAACTTTCAAAAATTCATTCCAACGAAGGTAGGATGTAAATTTAAAACAAAATAGACCTTCTTGGATACCACCCCACATATACAACTCTTAGGTCAGAATAACAATGTCTTGTTTTGGTTGACTTAGTGGTTTTCAGATGACAATAACTTTTCAAGGATGGCTATCCCAGAAGGAGTCCGAACACAGGCAGTAGGTCTTCTAGGGCAGACTGAAAGTTAAAAGCCAGTAGGAAGCCAGAGGGAGCAGGACTGGGAATATCTTCTCCCAGTGCGTGCCAAATTCTTCCCTTCTGGCTTGGTTGCCCCGTTGCACTCCCAGATGTTGGAGGTCTGGCCACCAAAACAGTTCAGCCCCTGAGATATATAAAAGGCGCCCGACTCTCCTTTGCCCCACAAAGCCAAAGCTTCCTCTGGGTGATACAAATTTCTAAACCTCTTCCCAAGCCTCGCGTCAGCTGCAAATACCCCCAGGGACAACTGCTTCTTACCTGTGCTTAGAAACTGCAGCTGAATGAGCACGGTTTGTCAGATGGCTTTTCCACTGCCTTCTTTTTCTGCCAAATCAATCCCAAAATGTGGGGCAGGAAGAACACACGGAGCTGAGTGACTCAAAAGGATGGACAGGCACAGGCACGCAATGAGGACCTTGGGGGGGGAGTGTCTTTTTTGTATGAAAAAAAATTAGAAGTGGGGGTTCAATTCAAATGGGCTGGGCAAAGCAGTTTCCTAGCGTGGATAACGTTCTGCTCACCTTCCTTTCTTTTACTGGGCTTCAGTGAGTTTCGCTTCTTTCCTGCATGATAATTCATTTCTCAATCATGCTTCTGTGCAAAGACACTGAAAGACAAGCCGATTTCTCTACAGCATAATCATGGCAAGGTTTCTGGTAGGAGCCTCCTTTGGAAGAGTTTTACGTTTATTTCAGAGAGGAATGATACAAATGGCTCTCACATCATCAGTCACAAGGAGCAGAGACACCCTTGTGTCCATCACTCATGTGGGACCTACCTCTCTGTGTGGCAAATACACACAGGAGTTGCCTAGGGGTAGCGCTAACAGCACTAAAACCTCAGGTGACCCCAGTATTATCAGGAAAGAACGAATGTCTCGCAACCCAAACCATGCAGGTCTGCACTCACCAAAACCCAGCACTTCACCACTTGCAGCGGAAGTGGACGTGGCGGCAGAGGATGGGCCAGTGACACAAGCTCTTCCACACTCTTACCTGAAAGACAAGGCAAGGCAAAGGAGAGAAAGGAAAGAGATTTTTTTAAAGAAATTTTCTTCCTTCTTCTGCCTTTTCTTTCCCTTCAGGAAAAGTTGAAAATAGGACCTCCAAATAGTGTAGCTGCAGAAAGCTAGCAAAAGGAGTCCAAAATGTTTTGACCGTGGCATTTTTTATTGCTCTGCAGAAAGGAAAACAAACCCACTCAATAGTAATATGCCTGATGTCACAAGTTTGCTACCCCAGTGGGGTACAGGAGAGCCTTTTCTGTCTTGCCTTCCTCCCCTCCATGGATCACCCGCAGTCCAGCCCCGAGCTTCCAAAACCATCAGAGACGGCCTGCTCAGCAGCAGGGAAGATCCCCCTCTAGAACTAAGCAACCTGCACATTGTTACTTAAAATAACGTCTGACTCCTTGAGTTTCTCCACAGCTTTGTTGCTAGAAATGTACCTGTTCATACATGTCATCTCTTTCTTTATCTAGGGGTAAAAAATGACAGACTGGGAGAAAAATGAAATCTTGGGAAGTGGTCTGATTGTCAGTGTTGTGTGGATGAGTTGAGGTCAAAGGCACCTTATGCCAGAGCACTGGATAGCTTTAAATTCAGGCATTGCGTTGGCAAGACAGGAAAGGTATTTAGGGTCTATTCCAAAGACTCACATTACCCTTCATCCACTGTGGGTGAAGCACTGATTTTCCCAAATGATGTGTGCAATATATATTTCTAAAGGTGAATGCATAGCCTGATTATCATCTATTTCATGGGGAGCTTTTCCGTCCCAGCCACGTGGGGCAACACATTAAATAATTATATAACTTTTTAATTCTGGGTGAATGAAATGGAAAGTTCCCATGAAAATTGATTTGACTATTTAAATTAATTTCCTATGACCTTCTGAACACATGTTCTCATGAATAATTTTACTGGCAAAAATGGTCACCAAGACAGCAACTTTCCAGTTAATGCTGCAGGGTATATCAGAAAGCAAATTTGCATCCACGTTCAAGAGCACCTGCACCAGGAACCCATTGGTAAGAGGCAGTGAGGGGATGCAGGAGTCCAGCTATACACCATACTTGGTCAAATCAGGTACAACTCCCATTTTTGAGTCTGCTTACCTGATTCTGGAGGGACACCAAACATGTCTGCCCACAATCCCTGACTGAGGGACCATGTCATCTTTTGCACACACAGGGCCCCTCACACCACAGCAGGAGTCCCATCCCACAGATCATCATGGACCTCCACCCACTTCACAAGGAGCAGCCTATGGTATGACTATGGCAGTCCCACGCACCACTGTTGCTCTTTTGACAGCAGCCAAGACTCTGATCGACTCAAAACACTTGCAGAAGTGCCCACCAGCCCTACATGGGAATATCCTCCACAGATATGGGTGGAGGGTCCTCAGTGGAAATCTGGAGGTGTTGCTGCTGTGGGACCACGGTGTTTTGACAGCACACTGATGTGCACCAGAGGCTCTCCCCATCATTCCCAAGTGCCTTCTCAAAGCAGTACAAGTCCTTTCATGTACACTCTCTTGGATATCCCAGTTGATACTACAGCCTTGATGTCCAGCCTTGAAAGAGAGCCCTAGAGGTTCCTTCTGCACATCTATGCACATCTGATGAAGGATCCAGTCTTCAGAAATTTCCAAATATGTGAAGGAAGTTATTCTGAGGCATTTCTGTTACAATTCTACCTGGAGATTAATCAAAACCAAAGGCTGACTAGTCTGCCAGAACAGATGAAACTCCAGTTTTGGAGAGCAGGAAGATTCTCATGGGTAGTTCACTATAAAAATCAAGCTCAAAAAAATATAATAAAATGAAAAATTCAGGTAAAAGAATTATATGAGATTTATGAAATCTAACTATTACCATGTATACGAGACAAAATCTCCCTGTTAATCTACCTGTTAAATAATGTAACTGCCACAAAATTGTATAATACAACCGTGTGGAAAAGAAAAAACGAGTTAATTATTGTAATTTGGTGGGGGGAGGGGAGGACAGGAAGGAGAAACACCTCAAATCCTCCCAGGGAGATGTTTTTCTGATAACGTGAGGATATTCACAAGCCTCCTTGCAAATGCCGTGCCATGTCCACATGTGCCAATTTTCATTCTTTCAAAGACTTCAGAAGTCAGGCTTAGCGCATATGAGTGCAGCTGATGTCTTTGATTGAGGATATTGTTATTACTGAATGCACTTCTGTCACATTTGCTCATCTGAATGCAACCTCTGAGGAGTTATCTGCACACAAGCTGCTTTGGAGAGTGTGCAGCACAGACCTTTCCTTTTTGATATTACATGTGTTTGTTCTCATGAAAGGCTTTTAGCCCTGAGGTAAGGATTAGACAACAATTTAGCAGCCTTAAAAGACATCATAAAAAAATAGACTCGACTGTCATCTTCAGAAGAAAGAGGCCTCATTTGGTTTTCAAGGGTGTTACGTTGTTTTCCACACTAGGGTTACTGCTGCTTACAGCAGATGCAAAACAGAATTGTTTCTGCAAACTGAGTTGGTCTAGAAAATCCACTGCTGTAATGTTATTGCGATAGGTTCTTTTTTTAACGATGCTCATCACACACCTAGTTTGTAGTTCACCCGAACAACAGAAAAAAGATGTTTCAACCAACACACCTTGAAATGAAACACCAAAATGGAGCCCACGGCACCACCAGCCTGGGCATCGAAATAAATTCGATGTCCCGTCTGGAAATCAAAACCAATTTGCGTGAAGAGCAGCTCGCATTGCTCTGGACAGAATTGCCACCCCACCATCATGCCAGCCAGAGTGCAGTCACATCATCTCAGCAGCCCTCTGGGGAATATTCGCTCCCTCCTCTCCTCAGACAACAAAACTCCGCAAGTTAGAGGGAAGAACTTAGCAGTATGCTTTCTTCTGGAGTATTGGGTGTCTGCCAAAGCCCCTCAGGTGTCTGTATTTCCCTTCACACAATCAGAGATGTATTGCACAGCCTTCTTCAGACAGTGTTGGTGGTGCAAGACATATGCTCTTAACACAACAAGTCTTACACTGGCAGCAGTACGGGCCGCCACAGCGCTGGCATGCCTGCAAAAATAGGTGCAGGGTTCAGTGGGTGTGAAATATTGACGTGAAGTGGCCCGCAAACAACTTGTATGTTAGAAACAGGAATTAGTGCAAGATAAAATGTAGTCTGTTTTAAATCCATGAAGTGCCAAAAAATGGTGTTATAGATAAAATCAATGATAAGTGGAATTAATGCCCGGGTTTGATGCACAAGTACATAAAGAAGCTATTAAGCTCATTTATAGAACCACGCAAGCAGAAGAGTGAGAGCACCCACTGTTGGCCAAGCATCAGCATAGAGCTAGTCCTGAGTAGAAACCACCTGGCTTAAAGGCATTTGGTTTTGACACAGAAAAAGAAGAGTTTAGGCTACTGATCAACAGAGCTGGCTTTTCTTTTGCTCTTTCGCTAGGAATTTCAAGGAAGCAATAGCAGAAAAATCAGGAAAGCTAACAGAAAAGGCAGCAAGGAAGCCCCAAACAGAGGAGCTGTGGCAGCACAGAGCAGAGAAAAAGTTGAGAAAGTGAGGTTTCAAGGCAAGCACTGTCAGAAAAGTCTTGAATCTGCTGCAAAGATGCTACTCTTGCTTGATCGAAAGACGTAAGACATTGATTCAAGCCTCCGTTTCTAATGGAAAACACCTGGTGGGGCCCAAACTACTTCCCAAATGCTTGAGTCCAAAATGGGAATAACAGGATATTCTCACCAAACTGGAACCTACTCCAGACCATTGTTTTTCAGAAAACATTGCTCTGGGCGTTGTAGCAAAGAGTCAGACCTCAGCTAGGTGACAAAGTTAGAAAGCTAGTCTCCCTTGGATCCTCTTGGTACTGCCATCGCGGACTGACAGACTCTAAATAGGCTCTAAATGAGCTCGGCGGAAACTCAGCCCATGAAGTTCCAGTTATTGTACCACTGTGGTTCCAGTTTGACATGTCATTGACAAGGTTTGCAATGAAAGATATATTTCATTTCATTCTTTCCTCACCAAAGAGCTAGGGGAATCCATTGTGCTGGTTCTTCCTCACTGGTTCTTCCTCAAAGTTCAGCTGGTTTTGGAACCATTGATCAGACAGCCTAGACTGCTGCTAAGTCCTTTTAACCTAAAACAGGATAAAGATTTGCTTATTAATCTCGCCACATTTTACAGCTAATTATGCTGTTAAGTATCTGCTGCTGCAATACAGCTGGGGGAAAAAAAAGAGAACCTGCTGGAATAACTCAGGTTGGAAGGACCTTGGGAGCTTCCAGCCCAATCTGTTGCTGGACACAGAAACAAGTACAGGGTTCTTTGGCCAGTACAGAGCCTAATCAATGCCACAGAGCACTACTCTGCAAAAAAGACCAGAATGAGTCAAAACAGCATAACTCTGCAGTTAAATACGTGGTAAAATACATGGGGAAGTATCAAGCTAGACTAGGCAGGAACAGCATAGCACAGTACAAATTCCCACTGAATTCTCTAATTAAGATGCATTCCCAGAAGGGTTTGCTGTTGTTTTTTAATTTGCAAACACTGAGCAAGAAAAAAATAATGAAACTCCTTTGAATTCAAAGTAATCTTTCAAGCAAGTACCTGGGATTTTTATTCAGATTGCAATGCTTGGCCCCTACACATTCTAAGGAAATATGAGGTATATATCCCAATGAGCATGCCTCTGTCAGCTTTGAAGAGAACCAGGATCATGAAGAGGACTTTACTGTTGACTTGTCTATGGTTTAACATGAGAAAACAAACATGAATCCAGATGATTGAGGAAAGGCATAGATATTTATGTTGAATAGAGGGCAAAGAAACACAGCACAACTGTGTTCAACCAAAAGCCCAAGCGGGTTATTTTAGAAAGTACTAAATAAAATGAAGTCTCAAACATTGCCTCTTGATGAGGGCAATGTGATATTAATATCAATGCAGATGCTTATGCCTATACCTGCACAGAATGAGGTTAGAAACTTAGAAGCTTTGGAAAGAAGTACCCTGGTTTTCCCAGATGTTAATTAATCAGTGCTCCCATAGGTATCAAAAGGAAGGCCTGAAGTCCATTTTACGTTGCATCATAGTACATAAACTGTGTTCTTTACAGGATACTAGGAGACAGATCATACGTCTGAAAAGGAGGATAGGATAGTGACTCTAGGCTTCAGTCAAAGCCCTCTCAAAGCAATATGACAAGGATTTATTTGGTCTGACTGTACCTGGCTGAAATCAGTGGGAAGTTTGAATTTAACTGAAGACATGCAGGTTATGCTGCATAGAGTGAGTCTATCGGAATATGCAGTCCAATGAAAAGCATTTGTAGATTTTTTTGAAGTAAAATTACTCCACTGGCATTATAGGATAAAATTGTTTTTATTTTAAACCATATAGTATGCTCCTTTGGAGGATTATTTTCCAAATCGCAATTGCTAGATATATAAACTTAAGTAAAAGCGCCAGATGAAGTAATAAAAAATGGAATAAACCCAAGAAAAAGTTAGGTTAGATATACCCACCAGTTTACAACATATTCTGTAACAGGAATGGAGATTGGTGGGGGTTAACAATGAAAATTATTACTATACCTTTAAAAAAATGTTATTTTATTAGCCTGATAAGGATCTCCAGCACACGTAGTAACTAGATGAAAGACAACACTTACTAACATACAGAGTTATGAACTTGAGGAGCTGGTCACAGTGCACTCTCTGGAGCTGACAGCCTTCTGGCTCACTTCCTACATGATATAACCTGTCTTCCAACACCCAGAGAAATTAGTTTTGCTCTCTGCTAAGGCACACACCCGCCTATTCATGTGCAGATACATGGATTCCAACACAAGGGCTGCTGAAATTTGTAGGGAGGCTCTTATTCATCTCAGTGGAGCTTTGGATCAGTCTGCAGTTGACAGCAATTTAGACTGCATTAATATTAGGTATAGGCATAGTTGAAGATTCATATATTTCCACAATGAGCAGCCATCACCAGCGCCCCTGAAATATATTTATCAAATAATATCTTTTCTATGACACCACTGCTTTCATATTTTTTGTGTTTTATTTTATTCCTGATGTCTTCTTTGTTTGTGTGACTCAAGCTAATAAACTAACTGCCATGTTGGTAACAAAAACTTGGGAGTTGGAGGCACCCCGTTATAGCACCCTGTCCTGACAGACCAGGGCAGCTCTGCCCCCCAGACAGTACTTATGGAAGAAGACTTAAGAAGCACACCTGCATCCTTTCTTCTTCCCTGAGAAGACAATATCCTTCTAGCCTTACAAGATGTGGGTGTTTAATCTTTATGGAAAACTTATTACAATGAAATGGCAAAGCTGCTATTATTGCTCACATGAACATTACAAGACAGACATCTAAACAAAATTATAGTTTTTTATTTCAAAACCAGGATTAAAGTTAGTTTTCAGTGATTGTGATTCCTGGCACAAAGTACTCCAAACACCGTAACAGCAGGTTTTTTTCTTTCTTTTGGTTTATTAAAGCATCTAAACGAGATTTCACCATGCATACACAGGGTAAACACAATCTTAAAATAGCACTTAGGAAGTGGTCTTTGTTAAATTATAATCTCTTGAGCTTCACTCTGTATTCCAGCTGTCATTAGAAAGAATAGAGTGTACCTTTTCTGTGCCTTGTTTATTTTAAACATTCAGGATTCAAAACCATATAGAAGGTAAGATTTACTGTACCAAAGCACAAATGCATAGTGTTGTTTGAGGGAGACAATGAAAGTCTCCGTATATGCTGCCACTGATACGCTAACACTAATTTGCAAGTATCCCACACATTTATTTCAGCCATCAGAAGCCTTTTTAATTGACAAGAACATTTACAGTTTACTTGTTATCTAACTTTTTTCTTTCTTTTTTGGGGGGGTGCAAGATCAGAGTTTAGCCATACATTCAGACACAGAAGCTACTGGCCATAGTCACCAACGTGAGCAGTACAGCAAGCAAGGACAGTGCTTTGACCTCATGGTGGAGAGATGATCTGAACCCAGTCTGATCCTCAAACTTTTGGGACACCACCTGTATCTCCTCTTCTGGGGGACCACCCTTAGCTCTGACATCAGCCCAGCCCAAGGGGACCCTCGTCGGAGCCTCAGCCCATGCCACCCCGCAAAGATGGCTCTCTGGGTTCGCGGGGAGATCAGATATCCCTGTGCCTGCCCTTGGGCACCTCAGTATCACAGCCTCCTTTCAAACCTTCTGGTAGGAGACAATGCCCTGCAGGCATACTGGGACACCGCTGGCCTCCAGACATAGGGCATGCACATTGCTCAGCGGGATATGGCATTTTTCTAGGCTAACACTATGGGAAAACACGTGTGCAAAAACCCTGAAGGAGTTTGTGAGTGTTCCCCTGTTCAACAAATTGCCTGGATTCCCCATCGGTGTTCAATTCCTCCGACTCATTGGTGCTGCCCTACCACTTGGCTCCCCTACTTGGCTCTCATGGGCTGTTTCAGACTCCCTGGGTCCCCCCACGTCCTCCCTCCCTTTGTGGGCACTTGTCCTGGTTTGGGACAGGTTGACTCAATCAGGCAGAAAAACAGATGCTCTCTCCCGCATCTCTTTGAAGGGAGGTAGGAGAGAGAAAGAAGCTTATGAGTTTAGAAGGAACTAAACTGCTTTAATGAAACATTAATAATAAAACAAAAAGAAAATAATGAAATATGTACAAAACTATATCAAGCTCCCAGGATGACAATCACGTCACCAGCAGGCACTGGGGAAGTCCCAGACTGGATGCAGTAATGAACAGAAACTGCATTCCAGATCTGGACTCAGGATCAGGATCAAAGGCAGACAGAGTCCTACTCAGACACCGGCCATTGAAGAAAGAGTGCTGACCCTTTGATCCCTCAGCTTTTATACTGAGCATGAGGCAGATGGGATGGAATACCCTGTTGGACAGTTTGGGGTCACCTGTCCTGTCTGCTTCTGCCCACAGGTGGAGCCCCTCTACGCTTTTCTGCTTCTGAGAGTCCAGCGGGGCAAATAACAAAAGTTGTCTGGCCTGGGGTGTTATAGCAATAAGTACAAGCAAGAGCCTCCCTGCATCCCGTGACTCGGCAACAGCTATAGACATGGGTCTTATCACTCTGAGAGCCAACAGTTTCTGCACAACCTGCTGTTAATTTCAGCAGTTAGAAGAGGCCTAGCTAAAAAGCAAAGTTACTGACCAAAATTGGTCCTGTTTTACCTCAAACCAGGACAGCGCTGCAAGCTTACAGGTCACCCTGGCTCCCTTTCTAATGGTGTTGGCAAGGCAGGCACCGTGCACTCCACAGGCCAGCAGAGATGTGCAGCCTGGGTACCCTCCGTAGGGGGATGTGCAGCAGCAAGGGGTCTGGCTGCCAAAGCATAAGAAGATGCTGAAGTCCACACTACTCTGGGGATGTGAGAGAAAACTGTGAAATAATGAAGGAGGGAAAACTAGCGGATAGAAAGAATTAAAGAGCAAAGAAAGCATTAAGAATCCACGGATAAGGATAGACTGAATAACGAGGACCCAAATCTTATGGCAGATTGGAAAAAGGCAAGAAAAGATTAAACAATGCTGAAAGATGTGGAGGAGAGCATATGAATTAAAAAATCAGAGAGAGAAAAGCGGACAGTTATGCTCAGTGAAACAAGGTCTAAGGAGTGGCTATTTTAGGGAATGGAAAAATTCATTCAAGGTCAATAGTCATATCCCCAGGCAAAGTAAATCAGGATTGGATGAGGACTTTATATTACACCTACCCAGGCAATGCCACATGTTGCTTATGCAATGATGAGTCTCTGAGATCTCCTTATATATACAGGCTTCCCAGGGAAGGAACCCTACATCAGATGCAGCATCCATTATTATCAAGCAATACAACCAAACAGCCACCTGAACAAAGACAAAATGGGCAATGGGGTTTGTAGAGAACTGTCTCATAAGAATAAGGCGTGTTGTAAACAGCCTGACGAGACATCTAATGCTAGTAAATTCTAGGAAATGGTTTACATGGTCATTTTAGGCCAAATGTAAGTGTAGAGGCTGAGCTGACACCCACAACTCCCCACCATCTACCCAACGTCCCCCATAGCAATCTCCAAAGCATGTCAGAAGGGAGCAAGGTCTGAAAAGGAGGAAGATTTTGTTAACATCTGATGGAGAATGGGGACCAAGAGATAAGCTTTAGAGCCATTTGGTTTATGCTCAGAGGGATTTCTTTTAAAAGGGGACACACACCAGAAAGTGGATTGTATCAACAGATGGAAGTTTGAGTTGACAAACTTGCCCTGAGCGTGTCTGGGGTGAGTAGTTCCCACACCATCAGCCTCCAGCACTAGGTACAAGCCTATAATGTGCAGTTTGCTAAAAGTCCTGTTTAATCTATGAAGTAGAAGAAGGTATTTGAAGGTCGTCTGTGGAGAAGAAATTTACCCATTTTGAAATTTGTATGCACTGTTGCCAAAAAACTAAAATTATTTAAAAAATCACAGAGCTGCAATGGTCAGTGAGCCACAGCTAGCAGAACAAGGTGCAAACAGGAGCAGAGCAAGGAGACACCGGTAGATCTCTGTCTTGCTTCCCTGCAGGACTTGGCAAATACCTGAAAAGCGATGCTTTATAAACTTCCTTCAAAAGTGAAATCTGTCCTTTTTTGATGCCAGTCAAGTCCTGGAAGAAGGGTTTCACAAATTCAGATATTGCAGGATAAGAATCACATATTTGGCAAAACAAATTAATCCATATTTTTTCTTTTGAGCAGCAGTTTCAAACAACTGGTTCTGGCCTTGAGGACAATGTCCTAAAATATAGCTAGTCCGTGTATACAAAAATAAAGCTGTCTACCTCTAAAGTGATACACTGAAGAGGATGTTGAGTGAGAGGAATCTCAGAGGGAGGTCTGATTTTATTTTTTTGATGGTAAAAGCATAAACCATTTTTGTCATAACAGTTAGTGTTATTTCTCATTGCCCTTGTATATCCTTATTCTGAGTTTTTACTAATAAGAATGATAAATTGCAAATAGTTTTTTACTCTTGAGATATCTAAAAAAAAAACTGACACATTTAAAATCTGCATGCTTAGCAGGTCATTAATTACTTCATTTAAGAGTTGACAGGTCTCATGTCATGATATACGCTGTTTTTCAAACTGTCACACCCACGCTCTGCCTAAAAGCTGCTGAATATAAACGTCATCATTTATAATGCAAAAAGGGTATCATTGATTATGCCCTGATTATTCATCATAATGCTTTCTTTCATGTGTACTTAATCATTGTGGTTCCTTGGAATATGCAAACCTTTCAGGCAAATCTTTCTCCAGAGCAAGCCAAACAGGGCTCTGAACTGACACCAGCTGGGTAAATAGGGCTGGGGACTTTGGGAACAATGCAGAGGCACTAACCCCACCTACAGCCAAAGAAAGCCAGCTTTGGAGGGGATGAGGGGGGGAGTCGAGGAGGAAAGACACACAGGGCCTGCAGAGCTGAGATTCGATTTCCACTGCTCAAGCAACGCATGGCCCCGGCACCAGGTCTGCCGTGATGTCTTCGAAGTGACCATGGCAAACAGAGCCCTCTTCAAACAGGTAGCTGCTGTGGCTCAGCCAACAAGTACAAAAGCATCAGAAGAACACAACAAAGAGGTCAGGTAACGATTTCCACCAAAAAATTTACTTCTTCTCAACTATTACCATGCGATTTTCTAGGAAAAGCTGACTATGCAGCACAGCCTGTACACATTTGGCCTCCAAAAAAAAGGGAACATCCACTAGAAACAGTCCCAAAACCCACGCTGCTCCCCTCCTGAGGACTCCCTAGAAGTTTTCTTTTACAGAGGAGTGAAGGGTGAACCTTTCCAATAGTCACAGAGACGTATGCTAAAAAGAAAATATAAATTATCACGTTCTAGAACTTTACCAACCAAGACAAATATAAATGCTAAGTACAAATATCTGACCTCTAATTAACTAATAAATGAGAGCTACCCAGTATATTTCTAACAATGAATTTTTTTTAAAAAATCACAACTCCATGGAGCTGGAGACATTTCTTGCTATGTTTTGGGGGTTTTTTTTCACTAATGAACGTAATGGTGATTAACACCTCCCTAGAAAGAACCCAATGGAGCTACTGAAGTTCTCAGGGCTGTTGCTGCTGCCAGCATCACACTTGTGTGAGCACAGACTCAAGCATTGGAGCACACATGTTCCCCACTGTGCTGACGTGCCGCATGCTGAGGATATGGGACTTTCTGCAGTCTGGAGCTCCTGGCCAGAGTCACGGTCCATGCCCACCATTTTGGGCTCACGCTCGTCCCAGAGCACCAAGCATCGGAGCAAAACCAAGAAGTAATGTCCAGAGGATAAGAGGTAATGGCCACAAACTTGAATATAGGAAGTTCCATCTGAACATGAGGAGGAACTTCCTTCCTTTGAGGGTGGCAGAGCACTGGAACAGGCTGCCCAGCGAGGCGGTGGAGTCTCCAACACTGGAAACATTCAAAACCCGCCTGGATGCCATCTTAAGCAACCTGCTGTAGGTGGACCTGCTCTGGCAGGGGGTTGGACCAGATGATCTCCAGAAGTCCCTTCCAACACCTGTGATTCTGTGAAAATGTGAAAATGTGAAAATGTGAAGCTCGCCTCAGAAATGAGATTCACTGTGTTCGGAGCTCAACCTTTGCTTCTGCAAATGTATTTCTGAAAGGAAACTCTAACCTTAAAATATTTATCAGTTAGAGGAGAAGAGCCCTGCAATCCCAAGTGCTTTCAGCCTTGGGGGAAGGGGCCTGAGGAGCGAGTTTTTCTTCATCTAAAAAAGGGAGTGAGAGCATCTCTAAACGCTGGCGCAGGCAATGCTTCAGTTGACGGAGATGGAATTATCCCCGGAGGAGCTGTATTTCTCCTATTAAAAAAAACCTTGCTCTTCACATCTGTGAGCATGAAGCTCTGGCTATTTGGCAGATGCATAACGAAGTTATTTTAAAGGCAGAACATTGTCTTGTGGGAATATCACTATGCAGCACTAGTCAGAGCAGGAGGGCAAGGTTTGCCTTTTCATGTCTTATGACCTGGGCACCAAGGAGCCTTGGCTCCATCCTCTCCTAAACTTGCCGGCCACAATTGTCGAGCGAGGGGCAGATACAACACTGGTGTGACGGGGGGCTGGAGGGCTGCAGCCACTGGCAGAGGAGGAGGAAGGCTCCTGCCTCCTCAGACCACGGACACAACCGCAGGCCCCCAAACCATGGATGGCACCTCCACTCCAGTGTAGGAGGCAAGGAGGGAGGGGGACTTGAAGTGTTGATCCCACAGGGATCTTTGTGACTTCAGGCAGGTCCAAAAATGCAATACTTCGAAGGGCAGTACAAGGAAACATACATAATTTTTAAATGTTCTGAAGCATCTGTCATCTCTTTACCAAAAGTAATGAAATGGTGTATTTTATATTATCTTCCTATTCTTTATTTGTCCTAAAGTAGCCACAGCTTTATCGAGGGGTCAAGACTCTTTTGTGCTGACCTTTGAGGGCTAAAAGAAATTGTTGGTGGGCTTCTCAAAATCAAGCTGCAAACAATTTTCTTCCTGAAGATCTTAATTAAGCATTCTGGGCTGATTAATATGCTAGACAGGCCCTCACCAAAACTCCAGACCTGGTCACGCAAGGCTGAACTTGAACAGTGAAAGATGCAACAATCTGAAAAATAGGCTGTTGCCCCTTTCTTTATGAAAAAAAGGGATTGGTAATTCCTTCTCCAAACACCCACCTGATCAGCAGTGAGTTTGAAGGCCAGTTTGAAGGATTTTTCAGTTATGGAAAGCTTTCACCAGGCCACCCTGTAGACCACTTCACTTAATATTAATGAATTTTTGTTTAAAATGGAGCTTGCAAAAATGTGAATTCCTTATTTGAATAAAACCTACTTACAGGAAGAAATATGCATCCACAATACATATTTATATTTCTATGGGTAATACTACACCCTCAGAGGATAGGCCAATGGAGTTTTCCAGTTTTACAGAGGAAAACTGATACCCACAAATATTAAAATGTTGCCCACATCCATAGAGGAGAATCAGGGAGCTGAGCAGACAGTGCACAGTTTGCTACCTGATCAACTGGACTTTTCCTCCCTTACAAAATGCAGTTTTGGGGACAGGGGGACATGGGGAAGCTATTGAGGGGTCTCCAAAACATGCAGGCCAAAACATTCACCACCTTTAAACACTGAAGTTACTCAAGTAGTGTCAATGTTAAGATTAAAACAGAGAACAGCATTACAGTTCATAATAGCAGAAAAAGTAATACTGATAACATTATCTAAAAAGTTAATTAATGCGTAATTGTTCCTTGGAAGCCTTTTTCTCTTGTTCCAAAGCAGGTTGTTTGCCAAGCAAACGCCAATAGATGTGTGAACCACCTACAGCAAATGTTCATACAATGAAAGTTTCAGAAGTGACTGGTGATATTTGCTCAGGTATTATTTTCAGCCACCTGCGCTGAGTTTACAAAGCGGGCGGGCAGCCATCCTATCTTTTGTGTTTCCAGCTTTCGTTGCTGAGCTACCACAACTCATTCCCAACAGTGAAAATAAACCTGGCTGGTTTCTTCCTCTGCCTAAACCTCCGGGCTTCCAGATGGAGATCACGTACCCCAACCACAGGAGGGGACTCCCTTCCCTTGAACTCCTTCATGTGCTCAGGCAGAAGCTGCATTTTGAAATCCACAGCAGCAAGCTGTGGTCTAAGGGATGTTTTCCCAGATATCGCATGGACATGAGAAATGGTCCAAACAGCAACATCAAACCTTCAGTAAGTTTTCTCTGACCACATCTTCACCGACATGAGGTCGGTTCTCTAATAAGCCAACATGGCTATGCTATTCCCACACGTGAAGAATTAAGGAAATGATTGCAACAGATTATGGGTGCCGCTCTTATTACAGAAAGCCATGATAGCCTCTTTTAAAAAGTCACCTTCAGTGTGAGTTTACAGCATACATTTCGTAACAGAGAGGTAGTACCTAACCTAAGTCCAGGAAAAGGTGGAAGAAGAGTGAAGGGCCAGCAACGCTGGAGGCTTCGGTCCAGCAGAGGAGCCAAGTTTTTAACCCACAGTGACCTGAAACAACTTTTAATAAAAGCGTAAGAGAGAAGGAAGAACGAACCCTGGAAACTGTGCAAAGCACGTGGGTGGAAACAGCGGCCACAAGCTGATAAGAAACAGGACTGTTCACTGCTAAGAGAGGGTAAGGGTGAGAGCAAGGCAGCCATGCAGAGAGAGACTCAGAGTAAACCATCATGGAAGTGCCCAGAGGAGAATTTGCAGAACTACATTCAGGAATTCATTATTTTCCTTGGGTCTCTGTCTTTTCTGCTTTTCAACAGTGAATGGATCAAGAAATTTTTTTAATATTTTTTAAACTATTCCTTAGTTTTTGTCACTTTAACCCAGGAAGATACAAATGGAGTATCTCACCTGCCTCAGCTGCAGAAAGCACCTTAATAAAAGATGTTTGGAAAGCCTAAACTACATGCTGCAGCAGCTCACTAGCTAGATAACAGAGTTACACTGCCCAGGAAAGGTACCAGGCATGTAAAGGAGCTCAGAGATGGCCCAGAGTGAGGTCACATATTGACCAGTCGATATCCAAGCCCAGTTTACTATAAATGACTATAAATACAGTTCACAGGTTGGTGTCTGTCACAACAGTTCTGGCTGTCCAGAGTGCGGGCTGAAGCCTGAGTTGTGATGCTATACATACATTTGTTAACATGGTCATCTGCTTTGTAAAGAAGTATAGGATTGCCTTTGCTGTTTGCCTTTTGAATAATAAAATCCTAGCAATATTTTGAAAAGTGTATCTCTTCTAAACTACAAGCATCAGCAAAAACATTGTGGCCCTTTTCCTGCAGTTGTGCCTTGGAACAGAGGACAAATGCCCTAGGTTGAAAACCAACCTGGAAGATTATTTTTCAAAATGGTTTTCCAGACAAATTTCAGAGACATATTAAGCACTGTAGATTGAAGCAGTTACACATTTGCAGACACAGTCTGTGTCGCTGGGTGCCTGCAATGCATAAATGAGAACTGAATGAAGGACACAAGGCCATTTTTTTTGCGCAATTGAAAAAGATCAGCAAGTTAAAAATGACCAGACCAATGCTGTACCATGGTTTAATAGACAATACTCTGCAGCACGCTTTATGGACTTTATGTGGATTTTGGTTTTTAAGTGCCCTCGAACCTTTCTCTTGGACTAGGACCCAAACATGCTCAGTACTGTACAACCTTAGCACATAAAATCCTCCCATGCTCCAAAATGTTTACAGCTGGAGTACAAACCAAGAAACATGTAGGCAAGAAACACAAGGAAACAACTGCAATTATTTGTAAACAGCAAAGCAAAGGAGCAATAACGATGTGACTTGGCAGATATAGGCATCTCATCCTCTGTGTAAACTAGCTTGCAGTTAACAGGTGAAGACCTATTAAAGCCAGGGGAAGGTACTGAAGTTGTTCCTAAACATCTCTGGCTCCTTTTGGTTTTTATTTAGCAGGGGGGAAGGATTTTGCTTCTGTTTGAACCGGACAAGAAATTGGCCCCATATCAATATGCAGATTATAAACTGAATGGCAGGCAAAATTATGCTATTGTACACCGGCAGTGATGCTGTTGTTGAGCTGACAGCTAGACACCCATAAGGAGATTGCCAAGAGGCAGCCAAGATTTTTGTTTGGACAGAAGGTGATGACCTGGATTACAGAGGTGTGCCTCTGACTCATCAGTACCAAGATTAACGCTGTGTTTACAAGCGAGATTATCCCGGGAGAAGATGTAGAAGATTATTTCACAGACTCCAGGAGAATTATTTGTGCAATAAGTGTCTAATGTTCAAAGTGAGTAAAATTATAAAAATCTGGCTTACAGAGGTACATCCAGCTCAAAGAAAACTTCAGCAGAATAGCAGCAGCTATCTTTCCTAACTCTGCCACTTATTTGCCCCGTGATCTGTTTGAACTAATTCTTTATCATGTTTTATATTGCAGCAGGTACAGACAATTCATGTGACGCAAAAGGGAGGGTGTGTTTGCTTTGGAAAGTGCTGCGGTAAATTCCACATTTAACATTACAATAGGGAAAAAAAAAACCAGTTTGCTGCCCTTTCCAATGAATAGTGCTGTTGCCAAAAAACGGCTAACATCTCATCCTCCAAACACACCCTTGGTCCTGATCCTCTTCCCTACCACCTGCTGCCATGTTCCTCAGCACTGGATGTACAGCTCTTCACCACTACCTTGGGAAGGAGGAGGCTGCTGACATGTCCCATCCAGTGAGCCCGTTATCAGCCAGGGCAGCAGCTCTTCCATGTGCAGCACCTGATAGCACAGGACATGAGCAATCCTTCATTGCAGAAATCCACGATATGTCATCAAAGATCTTATCATCAAGGAGCTGTTTGCTCTTCAGAGCGGAAGTGTGCAGTTATCTTCAAATATTCAAGAGGCGTGTTGCCCGCATCCCTTTGGAACAAGTGGAAACAGATGGAAACCTCAACATGGGAAGAGGCACACTTGCCAGAGCGGCTTTTTCTCATCCAGACGCACATGTTCAGCGTGGTGCTCTGGCAGCCCTGAACAGTGGGTGGGCCACAGGACTGGCTGCTACTATTTCAGGAGATGATAGGATTATTTTATTTTTTAGCTCAGGCTGAAGAAGTTGCCATTTTAAGGTCTCAAGGTCAGTACAACTCTCAATGACACCCTGAAAAGCACAGCATCTCCTATGCTTCTATGCAGAAAATGGCAACAGAGCCCTTGCAGATGATAAGAAACCTGGTTATAGAGGAAAGAGAAGATGTGGCACCATACACATCTCGGGGCCTGCTGCATGCATCTATCCTATAACTGTTGCATCGTGCATGTGGCATAAGAGGTGATGGGCTCAGGAGACTGGCAGGTCCAAAATATCCTGTGTGCAAGCAGAGCTAAGACAAAGAAAACTGCAGTACACTCTCTGTTACTGGCCAAGGGTCTGTCTCTGTGGTATGAAGTCAGGACATAGTAAAATGGCATTTGTTCCGTTAAACTGTAAAGTTTCATCCAGAAATTTGCTGCATTAGCACACAACTGAAATGTGATTGCACCGTGGACAAGCACTGTGGACTGAGCGGTGCTCCGCTGCCCGGTGAGCCCAGAGAGTGCCCCAATCCTGCAGACTTCACATGAAAACATGCCAGAGAGTGAATATGCCTTGGCACTGCAAGAGACATTGAGGTGGTGGTTTTGTGATTCGCACAGACCTGCATCGGTGCGCAACACAGGAACATAATACAAGCATCCTCATCTGGTACGTTTTAACCCTGCACAGGTTGCACGAGGCAGTATGAGGCTCAAGGCAATGCTGACCAAAATGTGGTGGCTTGTGTCAGTACGACTTACGGTGAGTACATCGGTACTGCAGTCAAAAGTTGTGTCTATGCTGTCAGGTTCTGATTAACTGGATGGTGAAGCAGGATGGAGGTCTAATCATCTGTGAATCCGTGAGGTCATTAACATCTCTAACCATCTGAAAACCGACCAGCGTCTCAGAACAGTGCTGCAGGCTGCTTCCCTACATCCCTGTCAGCACTGGAGTCGGCACTGTACCAGCTTGGGTATGTTGGCAGGAGCCGTCATTATACATATCCTGTGTCTTGGTTCCTTGATACAGTCCTCTATAAATCAGTCAGAAGTGTAATAAAAAAAAATTTATTACGCTAAAAATGCTGTAAAATTCTTGTCTTTAAGACATTTCTTTGGCTCTGTACGGATGTCGGAAGAATAAGCCATGGTATCACCTTTGCTTTGGACTCTCAAAGGTGCCTAAGGCAATCAGGCACTCCACACACGTTTATTTTCTTTGGGCACACCTTGCAGACCTTTGAAAACCGCAGCTGTCTTGCCTTTCCAAGCAGATGTGTCCCCCTGGGTGTGTGGCCGTGCTAGGAAAGGCACTGGCTTTATACCTCTCCCTGTCTCCCAGTGCAGGCTTGCAGTTCCCTTACACCACCCAGTGAGAGACAACTGCAATGTTACAGTAAGCTACTTTTTTTAATTACTCCGCTGGTCTGTACACATTGCAAAAGTGTATCAGCGCTGAGGTTTTCGTGGTAAGCTGGGAGAGGAGTTAACAGCATGCTGCTAGCACTACCTAACCTCAGTTGTTTTATCCCAACATGGCTGTGGTTTGGTCTTCAAACAAGCCAAAAGATAAGCAAATATCTGATATGACCCTTCTTGCATCATGTATATTTTACGAAAGCAAACAGCACTCTGTGATGTGATTCATACCTCACTGCTGAATACTCGACAGAGTAATCACTTCACCAGAACAGGTGTTGCAAGCGCTTTTATTCCTTCCCAAAATGAACAAGAAATATCAAGAATCCTGAGGGAATCCCACACAGAGATGGCTGAGGACAGAGAGGGAGCCTCTGCTCTCCCTACAGCCAAAAGAGCATCGAGAGGATCTTATACTGGGTTTGCTCCAGTTCTTACAGGCAGGTAACCAGACAAAAGACAGATGAGGACCTAGAAGTCAGCTTTACTGATTCCTGTTCCCTGTTTAACAGGGGCACCCTCTCTTCCGTGTCACTAGCACCTCAGAGTTACATTTCCATAATTGTTCATTTGGTTTCTTAAAATAATGCATGGACTACACAAACAGGAGAATCTTATTTCAGTGAAGCATCTCATTGCAAAGGCATCCTGGAAAGAGCAGAAAAAGGCAAAAAACATCATTCACGTCATTAGTAGAATCACACAAGTCAAAAACTAAAAACAATTGCGCATAGTGCTCTGTTCCCTTGAGACCTGACATTTAAATCTCATATGTATTTCCTGCAAGTCTTACAACAGTTTATTAAAAATATGCTTGTCTGCAGCTAAATGATGAAGCACCAAATCCAAGCCATACACACTGAGAATTTCAAGCCAACTATTTGTTAGTATTTGCTATTCAAAATAATTTTAAATTAAGAAATGAAAATTTGAGTAAGACACACACTGAGCCAAAGTTACTAATACAATTTTTTTAAACTTGCATTTAGGTCTCAAAACATCTGGAGGAGAACTATAAGGCAGAAATAAAACACTCTTTTGTTTTGAGATGGACTTTCAGGATCCTAAGGTCCTGAAATACCACTGAAATCCACTAAACCGGTCATCTTTCTCTTTTAAATATTACAGGATTTAAAATTCTGTGCTGTTTAAGGAGTAGGATATTGCTACCATACCAGCGCTTTTCCCTTAAAAGCTTATCCTGACTAAATGAAATTTGTAACCCAGAAAGGATTTGCCAAAGAAAGGCTCTTTAAGATTTAAATAATAAAAATGTTGAGCAATTGTTAAGTTTGTTCTTAAGTCACAAAGCTGGACAGCTTAACCAGACACAGCAGACTTGTACATTTTAATAAGCACAATTTCCTAGATGAAAGGGTAGACACCGCGAGTTTCCAAACTGCAACCCTATCACCTGCTAGTGTGTGGGCTCTGCACTGTAATTTTTGTCCTTTGGAAACAACTGCAGACCTGTGCCAATTCCTCCTTTTGTTTTAGTTTTCTCAAATTTATTGCAGCACCAAAGTATTAGTCCATCATTCCGGGAAACTATATTATCATTCCCTTTCATTCTGCCATGAATAATTCAGCTTGTTAGTTGGAGTTCTCTCTCAAGTTAATCCTCTGCAAAATCAGAAATAAGCTATTTTACTGCTCTCGATCAGCGTGCTCCTCAAGCACTACACTAGTCCAGCCCTACAGACATCTTTCAGAAATTAGCTGTGGCAAGCTAGCTCTATTGTGAGCTGCATTACTGGAAAATATAATGGCACGCTTACATTTTCAGGTGATTTGGATAAGAGTTTAGCACAAATGTTATCCATTCAGGAAGCAGAAATCACCTCCTCTGCCCACTTTGTGGCTTACAGAATGCACCTTTCATGGTTATGGTGCTGGAAGAGAGTGCGCAGCAAAACATACATTTGTGAGGCTACCATCTGGCAGCTTCTGAATACAAAAACATAGAAAGAAACAGCAATTCTGTACAAGAACTAAGGTCATTTGTACCAATGTTCAGTCTCTGACAAGCAGTCAGGACAGATGCTCAAGGGAAAAAGCATAAGACACAGAATAAGCATGATGGTCTTGTTCCAGTTCGCATCCAGACCATTGGCTCTTGTCCTCATCTCGACCCTTTTGGAAACCATTTCTCCTTTTGGCCTCCAGGACATCTTGCAGCAATAAGCTCAATAAACCAATTACGCACTACTGTGAAAAACTTTTCCCTTTTATTTTTTGCTTTATAATCCCACTAGGCACCCCCTACTGCTTGTGTTTTGACAAAGAATATTTACCCTTTCCGTATCTGCCTTCCCCATACTATTTAGGATTTTATAGTCTCCTATAATAACCCCTCTCCTATCCCACTTGTCTGTTTTCCAAAACTTATGAAAATTGGCATGTTTAAGCTTACTTTCTGCTGGGATCAGTTCAGTCTCTGCTCTTCTTTTTACCTCTGCTAGTTTTGCTGTATTCAAGAAGTGGTAATCAAAGAGTTGTGCCATATTACTTTGCATTATATTGCATTGTATTATACTATACTATGCTATATTATTGCTATCTAAAAGGAGTTTTGAGCTATACTGAGGCTGAAAAAATCCTCTGGTCATTCCCTGTCCCTTTCCCAGTAATCTCTAATAGCCTGTTTGCTTTTTTGACTGCAGCTGAGGACTGAACCTGTATTTTCATATACCACAACCCAATGACCACAAGGTTTACCAGTATCCTGAAGGCAGTCAAATCCACAGTTTAAATATCCCATTGACTTCAAAGTGTCTCAGCCAAAGAACAAATGTGCAATGGAGTGAATCTGTTCCTGAAGAAAGGGCTGACATATGGCCTGCACATCTCTTAGCTCCTGTTCAAATAGCTCGTGTTCGAAAGTAAGTGGAAGAGCGGCTGTTTTGCATAGAACTGAATTTAACCCCAAATAGTTTGAACTGCCAGCCAGTTCTAGTTGGCATGAACTCAGCAAGAAAGACTCTGATTCATTTATTTAACCTTAAAAGGTCAGAAACAGCACACGTTTGGTAGCTAGAAATGCTTTTTGCTCTTTCTCACCATAAACAAACAGTTCTAGGAAAGGAGGAAGCACTCCCTACCTCCACTTTTTTGTCCCTGATCATAGAATCATAAAATCATAAAAAGTTAGGGGTTGGAAGGGACTTCTGGAGATCATCTGGTCCAACCCCCTGCCAGAGCAGGTCCACCTAGAGTGGGTTGCACAGGATGGCGTCCAGGCGGGTTTTGAATGTTTCCAGAGTCGGAGACTCCACCCCCTCTCTGGGCAGCCTGTTCCAGAGATCTGCCACTCTCAAAGAAAAGGAGTTCCTCCTCATGTTCAGATGGAACTTCCTATATTCAAGTTTGTACCTGTTACCTCTTGTCCTGTCACTGGGCACCACTGAAAAAAGACTGGTCCCATCCTCCCAGCACCCTCCCTTTAAGTACTTATAAGCATTGATGAGATCCCCCCTCAGTCTTCTCTTCTCCAGACTAAAAAGACCCAACTTCCTCAGCCTTTCCTCATAAGAAAGATGATCCAGCCCCTTTGTAAGGCTACAATCATCTTTGTAGCCCTTCGCTGTACCCTCTCCAGCAGTTCCCTGTCCTTCTTAAACTAGGGAGCCCAGAACTTGACACAGTACTCTAGATGAGGCCTCACCAGGGCAGAGTAAAGGGGGACGATGACCTCCCTCAACCTGCTTGCTACGTTCCTCTTGGTGTACCCCAGGATGCCATTGGCCTTCTTGGCCACAAGGGCACATTGCTGCCTCATGGTCATCCTGTTGTCCACTAGGACTCCCAGGTCCCTCTCTGCAGAGCTGCTTTCCAGCAGGTCAGCCCCCAACTTGTACTGATGCATGGGGTTATTCCTCCACAGGTGCAGGACCCTACACTTGCCTTGGCTGAACTTCATAAGGTTTTTCACTGCACAACTCTCCATCCTGCCCAGGTCATGCTGAATGGCAGCACGGCCTTATGGTGTGTCAGCCACCCCTCCCAGTTTCATGTCATCAGCAAACTTGCTGATGGTACACTCCATCCCTTCATCCAGGTCGTTGATGAATACATTGAACAGGACTGGACGCAGTACTGACCCCTGGGGAACACCACTAGTCACAGGCCTAGTGACTAGTCACAGGCCTGATGGCTTTCTGCAGATCAGAATGACTCTTGAACATAAAAATTATACTGCAGACCATGGACATATACTGTCTAGGAGGGGCACTAAGATGAATTAATTCAATCAATAAAATATTTTAAACTGATTTCAGTTGTATGCATTGTGATAAGAAGATGAACATTTGGAACTGGACCCTAAAACAATCTTAAAATTACACACACTTAATTATTTTAGCTATTAAAACATATTAATAATTATTAAAGCAAGTAAAAATATGAATTTGTAGAATTTCTAAACTCTAAAATATTACGTACAAATTAGAGCTTCTGCTGTGAAAAACTGCATCACATACTCAGAGGTGATCGCTCATGTGAAAACCAAGACTAATGCTCCTGAAACCCTCGTGATTATTCATACTCATCCCTGTATGCCTCACAGTCACATTTGTGTCTTCCTCAGTATGGAGAAACAGACTGTGCTGCTGTGCTCCCTGTTTTCAGCACAGTGATTCTTTCTTTACCTCTCTCTCTCTTTCTTTTTTCTTTCTTTCTCACTGTGTTTCTTTCTTCCCTTCTCCCTTTAACCCTTTCTTTCTCCCTTTCTTTCTCTCTTTCTCTTTTTCCCTTTCTTTCTTCCTCTTTCTTTCTCTCTTTCTTTCTCCCTTTCTTTTTCTCTTTCTTTTTTCTTCCTTTCTTTCTCCCTTTCTCCCTTCCTTTCTTTCTCCCTTTCTCCCTTCCTTTCTTTCTCTCTTTCTCCCTTTCTCTTTTTTCTTTCTCTCTATCTCTTTCTCTCTTTCTTTCTTTTGTTCTCCTGTTCTCCCTTGTCTCCCTTTCTCTCCTTCTTTGTCCATTCCTCCCATCTCTTGACACGCTAGGATGTACCTTTCAGCGCTGCCAGGTTCATTGGCGTGAGACTGTTACCGAGCTGTCATCTAGAGGTGGATCCAGACTACTGAATCTAGACTGACTTATTTGGATCCATGGCTGCTGTGCCCTTCTACATCTGACCGATGCTCTAACGTCACCATGGGCCTCTGTGGTTCCCCTACCTTTTCACTGACCACGTGGCCCCGCATGTATTGAGCATGAAGTAAGAACTTAAGTGACAGAGTTATTCTGCTGGGTCTGGCATCACACCCTCCCCTTCTGGTGAAAACATTTGACTGGCACTTTTTTGTAAAAGAATGAACATTTCTCACGCACATCACCGAGTCCTTGGCTTCATGTGTCAACAGAAGGGAAAAAAACAATGGGTTTTCTGTGCATTTATTGTTCTGCTGATTGGTGACAAAAATAAAGCAAAACATTCCTGAATACTCTCACACCGGATTTACAAGAAGACAACAGTAACTCCCTGTGGATAATAATTAAACAAGGCCCACAAAACTTTTGGGGATAGAAGACTGTCGCAGCTTGTCTTTAATTTTGCTTATGACCTTGCATAGTTTTGTTAACTAATTGTGTTATTGGCTTAGGAATCTCTGATGTGGCATTAATTTGGGAACTGTGGAAAAGTGACAATCTTCAGAGCCCCAGCAGATGTGGCTGAATAGCTCAAGTCACAGGCTGTAAAAAAAAAAGGTATTTCTTATTAAATACCGCCCAATGAGAGTGGGAGCACATCCCTACACACAGGAGAGAGTGAGCTTTCATGCCAGACCAACTAGAGAGAGAAAACACCAAGTCATACTGGTGCACTCGGTACCCTGCACTAAGACTGAGTTATTCCATAGGCAGCAAAATTACCAAACCCCCATTTCCTCTGGGTCTGCATCCGCCACCCCCAGCAGCCCCGGTGCCCCCGCTGCACAGAGGGAATGATCCCACTGGGATTGAAGCAGCCTGGCTCTCTGTATGTCTGGCTGCAGGGCTGCGGGAGCTGGGCAGCAGCACCCCGGGGAGCGGGTGGAGGGGTGCGGGCAGAGGCAGCGTGGCTGGAGGGGGACACCCCTACAGCCCCCAGCAGCCTTTCTAATGCTTTGAGAAGCAGCCACGACCTGGGTTCGCGCCTTCACTCCCTTCTCCCAACCTGTGGGCTGACTCTGCCCACTCGCAGCCCCCTGCATACCCCTCAGGCACCCCAAGAGAGGTCCCTATAGCCCCCCCAAACACCTAATCTATCCGATCAGGTCTCCGGTTGCAACCACACAAGCCTTATTGGACCTCCCCTGGCCAACAGTCCCACATTGACTCAGTGCAAAACCCGCAATCCTTCACGGAGGCAAAACAACTTCATTCATGTCTGGTACAAAATAAAACAAACACAGCATTGTTTGCAAATAAGCTGTCATTTCTCTCCCATGGGATTACACTATGTTTTGAAGGGGGTGTTGGCACTTAAAAGGAAGTTGCATGTATACGCATGTGTGTTTGTGTATGTATTATATGCACACACGCCCCTCACTATGAGCACTATTTCTCAGAGCATCATCTGTACGAATGACAGCAGGTTTTTTAACTGTAGCAGACCAAGCCATGTAGCACAGTTTTCTTTCAGGAGATAGCCAGGATTTTAGTATTGCGTTTGTTTCGGGTGATATAACCAAGACGCTGCAGAGTACCTCAGAGCTGCGCGCAGCCTCTGCTTATTGCAGAGTTCAAAGCCTCCATTTGTGGAATCAAGCTTGCAGGGAAAAAACATTCTTTCCTTCTTGTGATTATTGTAAAGAAGCTTTGAGTTTAATACAGCTGGAAACCAGAAGGCAAGTAAAATAAAATAAAAAAATCAGCACAGTTATTTTTCATATAGTCTTGGCATTTTCAGGCCAACCTTACGATGGCAAGGAGAGGCAGATGGGAGGCCCTTAAGTGACAGCAAAGGTGCTCCCTGAACAAGTTTTCAGCAATTTTGCCTTTTCTAGAAAGACCTCAAAGCAGCGCTAATTTTCTCTGGTCCTGCAGCCAGCAGGAGATGGCAGACAAGAAGAGCAGCAGACCTGTCACGCAGACCTTGGCAGCAGAGGGGAGCGCGGTCATGCCTCATCATAGGAAGAAGGGAGAAGTCATCCCCGCGTGGTGCCAGAGCGTGGAGGGGTTTCTCTCACTGGGCCAGGAGCAGCAGAAAGGAGCCAGGCATCCATCCTCCCCTGGAGCAGCATCTCATGGAAAACCACATGCTCGCTTGTCTCCTTTTTTTCCTTTTTTCTTGAGAACACTGTGGCACCACCAAGTCATTGCTGTGCTTCAGGTGGCTGCAGAGAACTGCTGCCCTCAGGGCTTTGCACCAGCGCTGGGGGAGCTCAGGCATCACACTGGGATTTCAGATGCTTGGGAATCACCGGGCCAGGGCGTTAGTGACTTTTCCAGATGGAAGGCAGCAGGTTTGCAGTCAGTAACAACATGCTCACCTCCAGGACAGAGGGACATTTTGCACACCTGATCTGTGCTACCAGGCTGTTAGCATGCTGCAGAATTAGCCATCGTCAACACTGAAAGTAAAAGAACCCCTCAAAAGGCATTTTGTTATATATAAAATCAAAGCTAAAATTATTAAAAGATGGGAGTCAGTTACACTTTACATGCCATGAGGTTTTAAAATGCTGAGGAGCACAGCAATGGCATTTTTAATCAGTGACTGAGGCTGTCAGGGTCTCTGAGAGCTACTATTCACCTACTGTTGTGTCCTCCACTCCCTGGTATTGGGCTTTACTTGGCACTAGGAACATCCCATCTCTGCGGACTTGAACCACAGTGTTCACAATGTAACACACTATCTATCCTTCCTCTTGAAGACCGAAAAGCACAAGAGGCAGAGGTCAATAATACATTTGTACAATTGCATTAGGGGAACGCTGCTTTATCGCGAGGTGATCTTTGAGGGAGACATGATTTAGAAAGAAGACATCAGAAGAAATACACGTCTAAATACAAACGTAGATGAAATGCAATAGCCGCAGTTATCATTCAGAGGATCTGAAGCTTGCCAACAAGCAAAACCACAATAAGTGGCTAATAAAAATGAATCTCTGTAAAGCATAAAAAAAATGTACATTACCATTATGTTGTGGTTAATTCTCAGACAATACTGCAACATAACAGTGAAGTGTTACTTCCTGTCATTTAAAGGAAAAGAAACCCAAACACCAAGAATTCTTCAAGCTAAGGAATGCAGACATACATCATGTCTGCAAGAATAATAAAAAGATCAAATGTAATATTTTCTTTCAGTGCAGACAACTGCTTTGAGATTTTCCATTCAGACAGCCTTGAAAACCGCCTCCAGCATTTGCCAATTACTACTGACAAATACCATTTGGTAGTGAGTGATGTTTTAAGTGAAATAAAACAGTGAAGAAAACTGAACATGATGAAAGGATTTTTTTTCTCCCTCTGAAGTGACTGTAAGTTATATATTCACAAGGTAGAGTTTACGCTTCCTGCCAGTGACAAATTCCATGTGATGTTGAGCGTGGAGGTGAAGTTTGTTTGACAGTAATAGGAAAGGAAGACAAAACTCGTTTTCATGTTCTTTTAAGCAGTCAGATATTTTCTAGCTATAAACAAAGGAGGAGTTGCTAGTACCTCTGTTCCACATCATTCTTCATACTGTAAGTGCACTAATGGAGAGAATGATTCTCTAATATTGAAGCGGTCAGAGTGCAAAGAGGGCATACAGTGGAGATTTCTGTCAGCGGCACTTGATTTACATATAAGCTGCAACCTGCAACCAGTAATAACTAGCATATACCATATTTTTAAAAATATTTATCAGTCATGGAGAGCTTTGAGACAGGTAAAAATAGCTCAAGCTATATGACTGGAAGAGATGTATAAAGAATGATTTAAATAACCAACTATTAGTCCTCTTTTGGCCTTTTCTCCTTTTAAGCACAGGATTGTGGTCCATTTAGCTCTACATTTACTACCTAAGACTGCCAAGAGTATTTGTCTCGGGCCTTTGTATCACAGTATCTGCTCACTTCACCACGTCTAAAGCTATACCCCACCAGAGGCAGGGAAGCGTTTAGGAGGAAGGAAGCATGACACAGAGACCCCAAAGCCCAAACCCTCAGAGGTATCCCCATCCCGATCTCTGCCCAGCCTGGGCTCAGACAACATCACAACCATGTTGCCTGTTGGCCCGAGGACACCAAGTTACCAGAAATTTGCCTCTTCCTCCCAAGGGGAGTAGCATCTTTTTCCAACTAGCAGAACGCTGAGGAGCTGCAGCAGCTGTTCTCTGAATTATCCAAGTAATGCTCACATTTTCCCCCCTACTTGACATTCAACAGTTGCATCTTGTTATTGACTTAGATTCAAATCTTACTTTCATCTTGAACCAGTGGGGAAGGCAGGGGGGAAACTCCAGAGAATGTGGGTACATTAAGAACATTTTTCATGCTGTTTCATTTTGCAATGGTCTGTGATTTCTTTGTTTAACAATTCTCTGCACGTTTTCTTTAACAGAAACATTTTATTTTGAAATTAAAAATGCTTAGCCCCTTGTTTGTCCATTGTTGCTTCTCTCTCTCTTTTTTTTTTTTTTTTTTAAGGTAAGGAAGGGTGGTTTAACCTCATCAGGTAATTCTCCCAAGAATTTTGAAAAATATGTTCATAAAAACAGTCAATGCTGTGATAGGAATTTCCACCTACTTTTGATGTTACAGCTCAAAACTTCAGCAGGGATATTCATTCAGACTTCAGGAAAGAAATCGTGCCTCAGGCTCCCTAATCATTCTCAGGGAGGCATAAACCAAGGATTCACTTGCCCGCAAGTCCCACAGGCATGAACGCCGTGGCTTTATTGTGCATGTGTGGCTTTATTTATAAGGCCCAGGTGGCCAGAGCAGGTACAGGTGACATGTATCAGACTGTACGGGGGCAAATCAATTGCCTGGCACACAGATATTAAGACCAGCATGTGCAGGTCTCATTGGACATGAAAAGCCCTTGCTGCGCAGCTCGACCGCATAGACGTGGCTGGTGAGGCACACTCCAGTCGCTGCTGCGCCAAAGGAGCTCTCTGCCTTCTGGAAGTCCCAGAGTAAGAACCAAATTCTACTTTTTCCACCTGAACAACACTCCTTTCGGTAAAAAGTCAGGCATACGGCAGCCCAGGCGCGGCACTTCAGCCGTGCCAGGTGCTGTTTCCCTATGGCTTCGCCTCTGTGCTTGCAGAGATTAAGAGCTGACCTCAAGAGTGAGTAGATCGAAGCGGTGCAAACCCTGTGACCGTGAAGCTTCCGCCCACACTGCAGGATGTTATCCCAGACACAACCCAAATGTAACGCGCTTCAGGAGAGCCAAGGCCAGGGTATACGCCTGCTGACAGACCGAGAGGTCCCATACCTGGGCACATCTTACCCCGTCCAGCCACACTGCACAGAGGGCAATTTGAGCACGCTCTCTCCCTCCCTCCCACACACACATACACGCAGCTTTCCCCAAGTGTAGGAGTTCCACGTGCACCCTGCTGCTTCCAGTGCAAAGGCTGGAAGAGGCGTCATGCTCTCTGATTCTCCTACTAGGCTGCATTAACTCCTCTGTAATTGCAATCTATTTTGCTCTTTTCTTAAAAAAAAAAAAATAATAATAATGAAAATAAGGCTTGAACCCACATAAACTCATTTCTGTCAGCAAGCTTTGGACTGCAAACTATGCCTAATGAAGCCCCGAGGCCAGATATCAAAGGCAAGGTGTAACTCCATTTGAGTCAAGTGGAATTAGATCAGCATAAAATAGACATGGGATGAACAGATTTTTCACAGTTTTTGCTGAAAGCAGCCAGGGATGGACACAATGTTAAATCTCCTGAGGTTCAGACCAGACTGATCTGCTGTGCGCCTCAGGACCTGTGGCAAGAATACATGGTTCTCTAGCTGTATCTAGACAGGGAATGGCCATTCCCATAGGCAGGGACTTCTTCAGAGGACTACAAGCACCCGTAATTTCCATTGTCTCTTAACACATAGTTAAGCTCAAGGTTGAGTTCAAAATTTCTGACTTTCTATTGTGATATTAGCCTGGATGCATGAGAAAACAAAATCTCTGTATATCTCAATATGCTACCCTCCGCTTCCACTCTCACATTGTCCGAACACATTAGCCAACTTTTGTCAAATGTGACATAAAAGAGCAGTCTCAAATGCCACACATACGCTGCCTTTGTGAATGCTGTTGGCTGTGCACTCAAAGCACCAGCTCTCTGACCATCCACACCATCTCAGCCTTGGACCGTTACTCAGAGGGGTGATCACGAGAGCACCCCATGTGAAACACCAGAGGAAGTCTGGGGACTGCTCATTGCTTTCCGTTTCCTCCAATGCACGTTCCCTACCTCACTCAGCACCTCCACACCCAAGAGCATCTCAGCCAGAGCAGCTTACATCCTCCGACTCCTATTCCACACAGCAGGGCAACCCCACCAGTGAGTGACAGTAGGAGGCATTACACGTCTCTTCGTGACAGAGGCTGACTACGCTGCTGTACCAGAAGCCTGACACAAGAGATTTCCCACCTGGCAACACTGGGGATCCAGGCCTGTCTCTATCTGTGCGGGACAGCAGGGAGCAGCGAGACATCCAGGTGGACCAGCACAACCAAAAGGCTCTCTCCATCACCGCAGCTCTGGCACAAACAGCGTTCCTCTCCCCTGTCCCTGTCCACTGCAAAAAAAATGCCAAGCCAGGGTTACACTGCCAAGTAAACCAAATAGCCCTGTTCCCATGAAGCTAGGATAGCACTGGGTAGTCACAGCCCGGCGCACACACACACACACGTACGTACTTGCCTGGTGCTTTACGGTCTTTTAAGGGTTACTGTCCAGACTGTATGTTTACCCCTCTCACCTTCCCACCCCTCCCCAAAAAGGCACAGAAACGGCCACCCCGGCCACCACACCATTTCTGCCGGAGCAGCAGGACTGTCCGGTTGTCTACATGAACTTAGAGAAATGCCAAACAGGAGTGCGTGCTCTTTACTAGTGTACAAAACATCCCCTCTCCAGTGGGACTACTCTGCCCCTTCTGTCCTAGCCCACCCTTCCGCTTCCACCTCCACAGCCCAGCCCACACTGCACTCCTAGCAGGCCTTTAGGAGTCTCCCATGACCTACGCAGTGTTTTCCCGCTCCAGAGCCAGGGACCAGCTAGCCCAGCATCTGAGTACTCATCAGAAACGGTTCAGAGCAGCATGAGTCATCTTGGGATGGCACGGTCCCTTCTGATCTCTCGCCAACATCCTTTGCAGGCCAGGCCACCCACACCAAAGCATCTCTGTCGATGCGAAGTTCATCTCGTGGGAAGGGTACACAAATTCACTGGGACTTTCTAGCTGCTAAGAGGGCTGGCTTCTTACGGATAGAGATACAGGCTCTGGATGCTGGCCCGGGCAGGGTGGTACAGACAGGCATGGCACCAGCCTCATGCTGAGAATGTCCCTCTGTCCTCTCCATAGTTATCGTTGCCTGCCAATGGTCAAAAGAGCCAAACTGACACCGCCAGCTCCTTCCAGAGCAGCCCCAGCAGGAGGGAGCTACTAAAATAGCACATCCAGCGCCTGTTGGATGTAGCTGCAAGGGATACAGTGCTCATCTAATGGTTTCTTCAGCCCAACTCTGACATCCTAGTGGAGAGGTAAAGCACTGGGCACAGCTGGCCCTGCCAGACTTGGAAAAAGTACAGGTGCACGTAAAGAGGAAAAACGTTCTTAAATTAAAAGCACACTGTAAATAGGTGCCTCCTGCCATGCACAGGGTGGCACTAGAGTCCAATCCACTCCAGTGCTCTCAAGATTGGCGTGTTGCAGTACTCCAGCACTAGAGGCAGGGGGAAAGAGCTAAGGAACAGGAGAGAGAGGGCTTCAGGACACAACAGTAGCTTTGCACGCAGCAGATCCCTCCATTCCCCCTCTTCTTAGCTGTAGGGCAACTGGGACAATCTGAAGGGGCTCTAAGGATGTGCAGTGGAGACACACACTGGCTGTTTCAAAAGTCCCTGGGAAAGGGAGCAAGGCATCAAAAGTAATAAGCAGACACAAGTCATGAACATGGGCCCTGAAGAAATCCCCAGCGAAGGAAAGGGTCAAATATCAGCTTATTACTATTAGACACTGGAGAATCGACACAAGGGAGAGTCCAAAATTGCCCTGCACAGGGGAAATGTTTAAATCGGAGTTCAGTTAGCCACATCAAAGGACGGTATTGAAAGAGATCTGTACAAAAGATGAATCTGGCCCCTAATCGCTGAAGAAAAAAAACAGGTGAGCAGACAGTTCTCCATTGCACAGGGTCAAGTTAATGTAACAAAGATGATTTGAACCATGTCTCAGGTGATAGTTTCAGGGAAGAACAATGTGATTCATCTTGAGAGGAGCAACTCCAGCAAAGTTAAAAAACAATAAAACTGAGAGAAGATAAAAGATGACAAAGCTTCACGTGTCACTCGAAACCAGCAGAAAGAAAACGACATTTTCAACTATTTATCTAATATCAACCATGGTCTATCATTGAAGACAACACTTTTTACTATTCAAACCATAATACAGTAAATAGGATTACAATGCCATGTGGATATACTGTAATTCTTATTTCTCTGTAGTACAGTTGCATCATCTAGTGGACAACACAGAGATTGCATTAACTTTACACAGTTTCGTTTGGGGTTCATTGAATATCTTTCTTTGCTTTTCCACTAAATACAGCTCATTGCAGTGCTTTCTAAAACTTCATTCTGGAATTACAGATATGCACTAAAATATTCAGTAGAACGAATTGGAAATGTATTTATTTCTTTTCACTCCAACTTGCAACAGATTGATGCCACCTAAGCTTTGTCTGATACGGGTAAAATCAAGTTCTTCTAGTCAAATTCAGTCATTAAGCTGCAATTTCCCTGGTTTTGTGCTGAAATGATAAATATCATGAATTTCACATGGTTCAAAACCAATTCCTAGTTCAAACTGAGGCAAAATTTGTAAATATTTTAACAACTTAATTCATATTTATTGCATAAAGAAACCCAACCCAGAGGGACAATTTCCCTCTGTCCTAGAGTTCGTTATCTCCGTAGTCACAGATGTACCAAGTGCAAAAAAACCACTTCAAATTATGCCAAAGTGCAGCATTTTTTAAGGGGTATTCTTTACCTTCTAGGTGGGGAGGGGCTATGTACACTGAGACACATCATTTTTAAAAGCTCTTTCTTTGGGAATGTCATCTTTGAAACGTTTTCATAGTGTATCTAAAAGCTTTAATTATCAAGGTATGAGAGCTGATACTCCCTTATCTCGTCCTGAAGCAGACAGGTCTAAAGGCACTTAGCAATGATGGATGATCTCCACACATTACAGCTGAAGAAAACTGTAAACTAGAAGCCACTCTTTGTAGAAGATCAAAGAAAATCCATGCCATATTTACATAAATTGACACAGGAAAGATACTGTCATGAGGTTTCATGTTTATCATTTTTCAGTGACTTCAGACTACACTAAATCAAGTCCCCACTCAAAAAAAAAACTTTAAAAAAAAGAAATAAATTAAGCTGTGCTTTCTGTCACATGTTCTTCCCACAAGAAATAAAGCTTCTCTCACTACACCTACCCGAGCCCAGTGTTTCCACTGCAGCCACAGAACACATCTCTACTTCAGCTGCCTTTGAGTAACACTGCACAGGCTGGAAGAGAATCTAGCTCACTGCCACAGGCTCTACCAGCTTTGTATTGCTAATGGTAAAAAGCTGAGGGGTTTTACTACAATTGCTGAGATTTGCAGATACAATCCAAAAGGAAATTTATACAAAGAATGAAATAAAGTATGTATTTCGACACTAAGATCACTGCTAAATCCCTTCTTAGAGTAACAGAGAGCCAGAGCCAAATGTTAACAGCACATCACCGAAGCTGAGCGATTAAGATGTTTGCAGCTCAAAGGGGCTCTAGTTAAAGTAGAGGCTGACAGTAAGCATCTTCACTCTTTGAAAACTTGATTTAGTGTTCTGCAAGACAGCTGGAGAGCACTCCCAGTGCAGTTACTTCCTCAGGCGTCCGAGCTCTAAACCCAACTTAGGATGCTCTGTCTGGCACATAGTTTAGGTTTGATTCAAAAAAGAATTTAAGCTTTTGCTGACTAGGCATATATAGACATAAATGCTGAGTCATGACCTGTGTTACCCTAGTTTATTCCTGTGAAAAAATCCATTGCTATTGATGCGTGTTACAAAAGCACTAGTTCCAATTCCAAAGCTTATTCAGGCAGGATTTTACCTCTGACCTTAAACACACATGGCTCTATTCAGGACACTTGCTACAGTGCTTAAGGTAAAGCTGGAGGCTTACCGCTGTGCTTACACGCAAGAGACAGAGAAGCAATTCATACTGTCTACTCTCCTGCACTGCCAGATCTCCTTCCTACACTCCCGGGAGAGCGTGTAGGAGTTACAGAAGCAGAGCCCGTATTCAAACCAACTGGTAGAAATGTGTAGTCTACAGCTGCAAAACTAAAGCAAATAAACTTCTGTCAAACTAGTATCCATCTCGCAAGACACATCCTACAGAAGCTGTTCTTAAAATTGCCATCTGCAGAAAGAAAAACAAATAAACGAGCATCCTTATCTGCTTTAACTCTGGTACCATCTCAGTATAAAATGATACAATGAGAAACACATCTGTTCTCAGAGAATGAAAAAGGTTTTATTAACAGAAAGAGGTCAAACAGTTGAACTGTAATCATCAAAATGGCAGCAGATGTTCAAAGCAAAGATCCCCTCTAGCCCAGTACCCTGTTTCTCCAGAGTGTCCACCAATACCTTAAAAGAGCAACCAGAGGTCGAGCACATACAATACCTGCCATCAATACCCTCACAACCTACCAACTATTTTGAGATCAAGGACCATGTAAGTGCCAACAGCTCTGTCTTCCATGTATATGTGCTCTGCACCCGTGTCAGCTTTTGTATCCATATTCCTTAGTAATATCAATGGATTTGTTACCACGTTCTGTCAGGTTTGAACCTGACTTCTTCAAGCTTCCTTTGAAAGCCCGTACTTCTTGCACTCCAAATGGTCAGTCACCATCCACCCTCTTCATGTCATCTGTGACTTCTGTACACCTTTTAGTAGACCTAAGCAAAATGAACGGGCAACAGTGACAGAGTCAGAGTCTCAGCCCCGCTACCTCTGCTGTAGCCAGCTTCAGTGGTACGCAAGGACCCTCACGCCAAGTTGATGAGAACTGCGCTCGGTGAGATTAGCAACAAGCACATTCCCAAATCCAGTTATCTCATCCCAGGAGGACTTCAGAACGGAACTGACCAGAGTATAAAATACGGTGCAGGGGTTAAAAACCACAGTTTAGGCAAATATGAAAGGCCCAAAGGATGTAATAAATGTGCTTCTAGCTCCAGAAAGCACTTCAGTTCCTCTCCCAGCCCATTCACCCTGCCCTCTGCTCTGACATGTAAAGTAGCCACACACTGTCAGCATCTCCATATGAACAATACAGAAAGCCTGAGAGTACAAAAGTCTCAGGCATTAGAGCCATCAAAGCAGAAAATAGCTTGTTTTCAGAATTTCCTAATCCTAGGAAGAGGTTATGAAGATGGCACCCCAACACCAAGAACTTTTGGTTTTGGAAACCGAGTTAACAGCAGTTACACTTCTCAGTCCCCCCAGTCTTTCAAACCTAAACCAACATTTCCTTCTAGGTAAGGAAAGGCCCTTCTCAGAGCTCCAAGTATCAAGACATTTCCTGTCCCAATGTTGCAGTTTAACCCCAGCTGGCAACCAAGCACCAGGCAGCTGCTCACTCACTCCCCCTGGTGTGATGGGGGACAGAATAAGAGTAAAAGTGAGAAAACTTGTGGGTTGAAATAAAGACAGTTGAATTAGTAAAGCAAAAGCCTTGCACTCGTGCAAAGCAAAACAAGGAATTCATTCATTACTTCCCATGGGCAGGCAGGTGTTCAGCCATCTCCAGAAAAGCAGGGCTCCATCACACGCAAAGGTTACCTGGGAAGACAAATGCCTTAACGCTGAACATCCCCCCCATTCCTTCTTCTTCCCTCAGCCCTACACGTGGAGCATCATGCCACATGGCACGGCACATGCCCCCGCTCAGCCGGGGCTGGCCATCCTGGCCATGTCCCCCCTGCAACCTCCTGTGCACCCCCAGCCCACCTGCTGGTGGGGTGGTGTGAGGAGCAGAAAAGGCCTTCACTCTGTGTGAGCGCTGCTCAGCAGTAACTAGAACATCCCTATATTATCAACACTGTTTCCAGCACAAATCCAAAACATAGCCCCATACTAGCTACTAGGAAGAAAATTTAATTCCCCCCCCAGACAAAACCAGCACACACAAATAGACCGACGCAGAAATAAAAAAGCAGAGAAGCCCCCTGGAATCCTCAAATCCAAGCAAGTTTATACAATAACTTTCTTGTTCGCAAGATACCAAAAAAAGTGTGAAAGTACATTTGAGCTCAAATACTTAAAAGTTTTCACTTGTTGCCTTTTTTTCTTTAAATTATATCATTAGCTAGAACGCCTTACTACTGTATACATTTCAAAAATAGAGAAGTCTTGTAGCAAATGACCCAATGTATTTACAAAAATAAACTTTTTAAAAACACAGATCTTAAAAAATGCTAGAAACAGTAATAAAAAATTCTGTGACACAACAAAATGACACAACATAACCACAATTATAAACGTTCGTACAGCTTAAACACAGGTCCTGCCCTGAAATGCCCTGTGAAGAAGTCTCTCTTCTCTAAACAACACAGGGAGCTCAAGCCCTCAGCTTAAGTTGAACTAATACTGAAAGTCAGTTCATGAGACTATCCCCTTGTAGACAGGATGGGAACATTTCTCAGCGTGATTACCAGAACTGACTGGAAACAGAATTAATTGCCTGGGTGGTCTTCCAAATAAGAATCAGAGTTCAAAGTGATACATCCTTTCCGTTCTCATTCGCAGCAGGAGTCAGAACAAGAACTACGGAGTTTGGAGGGAGCTTTGAGAGTAAAGGAGGGAAATTCACACTTCCTTATGTTCAAGAAAAACTTGGACTTGAAACCACACAGTGACTGGTCTGCAGTTGGTCACAACAGGACTGCGCTCTAATCTGCATCTATTACTCCAGCAATGATCAGGCACTACATGAACTGCGAAGTCTTGAGGACATGCACAGATCTCAGGGAAAAACTAAAGGATCAGTACAGGGCAAATCCAAGTGGCTCTGTCCTCTTCCTCTCTGTCAAGTGCCAGAGCTCAAATACATGCTGAGGTGTATCTGCTTGACCCTACGTTCCATGCTTTAGCCACACAGGCAGCTGGTAAAGTCCAGGACTGCTGCAGCCCACAATCCTGGGGCCGCTCAAACTACTCCAGAAGCTGTTTTGCATGATTCGGATGATATGTGGTAAAAGCCACCTGTGCTGCCCCTAGCACTTGGGCTAACCTTTTGTGTTACTGAAGGTCAGCAAAGAACAAAGTAAGACTCTGGGACCTGTGTGACCCTGTAAACAAAACTAGGCATATTCCGATGACTTCCGATGACTTCGTACATTATTCTTTGCTGCTTAGGTCCATTAAAAGAGTTGTGCAAGGCACATCCAGGGCAAATGACCTCCAATCAGCCACAGCTATTAAGGTGCAGATGGGTCAAGTTGTTGCCATTTTCAAGTCACAAAGAATCTCAGCTGATTTTTGTAGTATCTTCAGATGTTCCAAGCGCAGTGCTTCTACCAAAACCAGGTGGTTTTTGAGGTTCTCTTTGCTCCTTTTCAACTGGGAAATCTGAAGTTTATAAAAATGGGATTACATTAGTAAAAATTCAGACTATTTACTATAGGACATGAACATAAAAATTGTGTAAAGCTCCTCTGTGGTAGGCATTCAATGAACTATGTCAAAACACAGCATTTTTTTTAACCTTCCACAAAAGAAACTGTGAAAGTAAGAGGGGGGAAAAAAAAAAAAAGGAGGAAAAAAAAAGGGAAAAAAAAATCAGACGTGGAATAGGAAGCAGACAAAAAACAAGCAGAGGAAAGGATGGGAAATGTTTACCGGGTATCAGGCTCCAAAGTCCATACTATCCTCAAGATGTTGCTCATCACCTCATACTCTGTGCATGCAAGTGTTTCCTTTGCAAAAGTGTGGTTTTAATAACCCTTTTCCATGACAGCTATCCAACTTGACATTAAGCACACATGTTGTTTGCCAAAATTCAGAAAGGAAGGAGGGAATGTTTTTCTAAGAGTATAGACCTCCCTCACAGGAGACTTGCTGACATCAGTAGCTCATTTGGCTTGACTGGCTTTAATGAACACAGCCTTCACTTTCTGCAACAAGGCACTCATAGCAGGTCTGCAACATCTTATGTGCCCACCTCATACAAGCCTGATTTTTTTTTTTTTTTTTTTTTTTTAAGAGGTAACCTCAACAAACACATTGATACTGTAAGCAGAGCAAGGTTAAACCCATTTCCCTCGTTTATACGGCTTCATATAAGCTTTGTAACATGGTTCCTTTCTTTGCTGCAGCCACAAATTCTGCTGAGTAATTTAGTGCTGTCAGTCACCCTGGAAACAAATCTTCCACCACCTCAGAGTAGTCAAATCCTTCCATCACTCTGTTCTCACCCCAGAAAAATACACTGCTCTACATTTATGCTAGGAGAGAATGGAATCTGGGCTACCTTGCTGTTCCAGTCAAATTACCTGAAGAAGGACATGCTGTGTCTCCTCTATTAAAAAATGGCATATTTTTGCCGTTATGGCCAAAGTCTGCTGCTCGTTTCTGACTGAAATTACATCACCAAGAAGTGTTCTCCTCCAGTAAGTACTAAAACAAAAAACGTTTGAACAACACACAATCATTTGCTGTATTTCCCAACTGAATGACAAACATATGGTTATGCTAAGAATAATATTGCTGCCATAAGGCAAGTAGGGTCAGCATATATGAAAAAGGCACACGGCTTTCAGATATGAAACTGATGAGGCAAGCAAAAGAGAAGAGGGATTTAATGGTTTGGAGCAGAACTTCCAATCCTCCATCCCTATCCTTTCAGCCAAAGCCAGAGTCTGCACTTAGACCAATGCTTCTGGTCTTCACTGCTCTGCCGTGCTGCCACCAAGTTCAGCAGCATCAGTCAGGAGTAAAAGCTGTTCAGTCAGAACTTAATAGCATGGCTTCTGCTAAACCTCACCTCACATACTGACACATTTGATGGGCTTAAAACCAGTACCACAGGGATTTATTTTCAGTTCTTATAATCAATTTATTCCACTCAGCAATGAATCTTCAAAGAATAAACAACTTCAAACAAGATTTTTTTATTATTATTATTATTTACTACTACAAGCAAAGCCCAGGTAATAATTTTCTATTAATGCTGTTTAACGCAAATTTGCTGTTTGGAACAAATGATGCAAACTGTGCTGACAGTCACTGGAGATGAATTTCAGCAATTTATTTCGTTCTAGAATTTCAGAAGCAGCCTGTGGAACACACGCTTCAAAGAAATCAAGAAAGGTCAATAGCATTTAAAAGTGCTATCAAACCAATAGGAAAAAGGTCTGGAGTCTAAACCTTAAAGTAGTATCTCATTCTGAAAATAGAAAGGGAAAACAACGGGGTGTTTCTAGAGTATAATACAAGAAAGTAAAAGACCAAAGCACCAAATAGGCAATGACTTTACATTATATGGTGTTCTTTGCCTTAGCTCTTTTCACTTCTCACCTAGAGTCAATGAGAACGACACAGGAAATCCAAATTATCTCAGTATCTCACACACAGCCAGCAAATAGCAAATAAAGGAGAATGTCACATGCACATTGTCTAAATATTCAAAAAGTACTGAAACTTACAATTCATCTGCTCCAAGACTTAACAACTTAAGGGCTGTGACGAGTCTCCAAGATGGTCCATCCCATCCAAAAGTCAGGTTTCTAAGAAGTCAGAAGTGATGAGATGCAGAAAGTATAGGTTATCTTTTACAGCATGATAGCTTCCTTCCTGACAAATGCCAACATGGGAAGATCTGCTCTTCAGAACCAGAGGACTCCTTGACTCCCCTTACTCTGCTTCTATCCACAGACAGAGACAGTCTGGACCTTGAAACCTATCTCAAGCTTTGATATTGGTGTTTACCACTTCCACTTTCTCCCACAAACAGAAAGCAAATTGATTTGTTAAATAAAACAGATAATTATTTTATGCTAGATTTTGATACTAGAAGCAAATTTGACTCCCAGAAAAACTGAAAAGAAAGCTCACATGGAAACAAAAAAACTCCAGATACCTACTCTAAGAAATCATGATCCTTTAGAATGGAAATTTTTGCATCTCTCTGCTTGTCCAGTGGTGGAAAATATTTGAGGAGAGTATCTGCATGAAAACACATTTTAGATACTTAAACGGTATGCAGAAGAAACCACAATCAACTCTGAAGTGACATTTCAACTATATTTTTCAAGTAGCTACAGGACAAAGACCAAAACCTGCTACATTTTGGTGAACTTTAACGTAATAAAAAATGTATCTACTTCTCAAAAGTTATCAGCCATCTCCACAATTGTAACCTTATAATGAAAATCCTGACTCAAACTGAAGTTATGAACCACTCTCAGCAACTTTGGTTTCTGGGGATCAGGACTTAAATCCTGAAGTCAATGGTACAATCTAAGACATCCGGTTGGAAGATCTACGTACATGCTGGTAAGAATTGCAATTTTACAAAAAGAAAAGTTTCCAAAGAACTCTCAATTTCAAAACTCCAATCCTTATATTCTATGCAGTTCAAAGTATCAAACTCTATTCCGCTTCTGGGAGATACACAAAAATATCTTGATGGCACTAAAAAAAAAAAAAATTGTAATGCCTTAATATGCATCGTACATATTGTGCATATATATCTATGTATCTGCAAATGCGTGTACTTCTTCACTATGCTTTAGTTATCCCTTTGTACCCATGTCCTGTTGAAGATAGACAGCATTAACACACTCAGATGCTCTGCTCTCTTCTGTTGTACCTTTCAATGTCAAGACAATCTATATATCCAACCTGATGAGACATAAACACTGCTGTGAGGGTTATTCATGGCAACAAATCCATACTCTAGTAGCAGTCGCTGATTGTCATGAGGCCCATAGCAGATAAATACTTCTTCATATTTTTTGCACTGTGAATTTGTCTGAATTTCATAGCTTCTTGTCTGCTCATTAAATGCAGCCTTTACCTTCAATAAATTAAAAATGAAAAGTTTTACTCTTGGCAGGAAGACAGGATGAAAAAGGAATCAGACCTCCAATACTAAAAACCAACAGTATTGAGCATTCCTCTAACTGCAATCGAACAGACAGCGTTACAGATGTCTGAAAAGGCAAACCATTTGGACAATTCCAAACCAGGACACCAGGATTACTCTATAAATACTAGTATGAAGAACATCATCAAAACCTTAGTCCCCAGGATGTGCCACCCACTGTGTAGACTTATTACAGAGGCCCCAAATCCGCAAATAAAGATGGCTTCATGCAGAGGTGGCCACTTCTGTGCTATCCCAGCCCTGTGTTGGCACACAGTTCCTGCCATAAGGTGGAACTGCTCTATACACTTTCCTAAGGATGCCCACAAGTTTCAGCCAGAGGGACCATAGAACATGAGATTTGTTTCAGGAGCTGAGCCTTTCAGGAGCACAGAGTAGGCTTACATTTAGAAGTGGCTACTCCCAATAGCTACCCTGGATAAAAATCTTACCCAGCCATTGTGGGCTCTCCCCTGTACTTTTGCTTTGCCAGATAAACTGAAACATTTGAATCCTCTTTATTCAGCTGCCTTGGTCTGAATAGCAAGCTCCAGGGTACACACAAATCCTGAGTACTCAGCCTGTGTGTGTCCTCAATAGACAATTCCCCCACAGTGAGATCTCTCACTGACCTTCAGACGCTCCTAACCCATCACACAAACACATACTGCATTGAGATAGTGCATTCACGAGTAAATAAATTAAGTGATCTATTTTTAGTTTCTTACCTGAACATTTGGACTGTGGTTTAGCAAATCTAAATATGGCGCCAATGCATAAACATCTGGCTCAAGAGAAAAACATTCCCTCTGTGAATGTTTCATGTATATCGTCCTGGTATTAATAGTGCACCAAGCCCACTCTAGAGCACTGTAGTCAAAAATAGTTCCTGTGTTCTCAGCAAACAAAGGTTGCAGGGAAGAGAAAAAAGCCTTGGAAGACACATACAACTCATGGACTGTCGTTTTCTGCTCCTGAGCCTTCTTTCTTAAAGGTTCGGGAAGAAGGCTTACTACGTCATGCTCAAAACAAACAGGGCAAGTGTACGTCTTGGGTAAAACATCCAGATATGGCTTCCACAGAGATTTCTCACCAGCATGCTTCTCTGCTATTAAAAACGTGCACAATGCTATCAAAGGAGATACAGGAGGCTTCCATCTATTAGAAAATAAAATAAAAATACGAACAGATACAAAGAGGTGAGATAGGAAATGGATGCAGCAGTATTTTATGTCTCTTCTAGTTCCTTTAAATGTTAAAAATAACTTCTATTTTAAACTTCTTTGTAGTTCACCTCCAGGTCCTTTTGATGATTTCAAAGGGACTATAAAAAGCTGGTTCATCTCTTGGCTTGTTTGTTGGTGGGGGGTTTTTTTGGGGGGGGGGGGGAGGGTGCAGTTAGGATACGTAACAAGTACTCAATGTCCAGCATAGGTCTTTGTTCTGAATTTTCTAAAAGGCCATGTTCATGCAACTGCTTTGCAACCCCATTTCATCCCTCTTCTCCTATTGAAGCGTATTCACAAATTCCCAAGAAACCATTCATAACTGGCATTTAGGTCCAAGCTGGATCTACTGGCAGGCCAAGTTCAAGCCTGTACCATCCCTCTAGCTCCACCTAGCTAAAAGGGGATGCTTTGCATCCAAGCCGTACTTACCTGAGCATCCCATATGCATGAAAGTCCACAAGAAATACTCTTACAAGTCAGGGTATTCAGTTTAAAGCCCTACCACAACTTAAGATGATTAATCTACTAATGAGCAACCCACAGGACAGGCAAGCTTGCCCATAAAGTGTCACTTTTCACTTACTTCATAATGTATTCTCCCAAGCAACTATGAAGGACTGTGCCTGTAGTGAGCAAGCATTTCTCAGGCAATGAAATAACCAGATCCCCTGCCTTTGAGGGAGAAAAAACGAACAGAACACACACAAAGCATTAGTAAAGGTCAAGTGGAAGTGACTCATCTACTACGTGATTTCTGAACAGACATTCCCCAGAGAACACCCATGTCAGGAAACAGATGTGATGTTGAACCTGATGGAAACTGGCATGGTTTTAAGACACTCACATTGCAGGGGAGGCAGGTGATTGCAGCCAGTAGGAACTGTCACCTGCAGAAAGTTAGCTGTTCACAGAAAGTCTGGTGTCTGACTACTCACTTTCTTTGTACTGTGATATGTTTTAGATCAGATCTCAAATACCTGAACTCTTGTCAACATAGCAGTATGTGGTAGGGATAACTTAGGTCAAGTCTATCCTGACCTTGTCTGCAAAGCTGCTGTGTGTGTAAATTAGGTTTCATGCCTGGCTTGAGCTACATGTGTCCATGCCTGTAGGGAGAGGACATGAATTAAGTCAATACTCTCCCCTTCCCACTCCTTTCCTGAGTTTCCCTATCTTGCTCAAGCCCAGTTGAGTCCAGCTCTCATTTCACTCACTGCAGACTCCCAGCACTCTGGATAACTTGAGCCTCTGGCTTCAACTGCTGGCCCTAATCCTGAGCCAGCATAAGAACATACACCATTCTCCACACATTTCTCCACTGCATCTCCTTCCTACCTCTTGCTATACTATCTATTTTGCAAAGGGCTCTGGGGATGATTCCCCATTATTTGATGTATTATTCTCCTGCCAGTTAGGAAACTTCTTCAACAAGCCTGTTTTCTGAGAGTCGCTTTTCAGCAAGAGTTCAGTCTTTCTGTACCAATACCTAAAGGGGCAAGGTATTTTTTTCTACCATTCCCCTTTTCTGCTGGGAATGATAGAAATTATGATTCTATTAGCTGGTCCACCAACAAAGAAGAAGCCCATCAAAGTGAGGTTAAAGCCATGGTTTCACATTATGGCTAAAATAATCTAAAGCCAAATGCTGCTTAAAGCCCCATCCCTTTCCTCCATCCCCCTTCCTGATATGCCATTCCTCCCTTTGTACCAGCACTGGTCTGACCAAGGTGGCAGATTTCAAGGAGCCAAGCTATCAAAGCTAGTAATTTTTTTGAAGAGAGAGTTTCCTGTTAGTTTAGCTTCCCAATGCAACTTATTACAAGAGTGCGGAAGACTGCTACAGCCAGTGCAAAAGAAGCTGTGGGAGCCAGTGGCTGAGGGAGAAGGCACACAGGAGGGAAGAGGCCTGCTCCTTCTGATTCCAGTTAGCCACTGATTGCCTTAAACTGACAAACAAGACTATATACCCTCTGGAAATGAGTACAGGAACATCTTCGTCCTACAAGTCATCAGGGTACATTGGATATCATTTTACAGGTATGCCGACACTGCAAATTCTGGTATTAGGCTGGAAATTACATTCACAACAGGGACCGTGAAGACTTTGCCTGGAATTCTGAGCTTTGCTTGTTGCAAAAGTCATTACATCTCAAAGAACCTGAGGAGCTCTTGCATTAGAATCAACATGACTAACCTGAAGAGCTTTTGTCGTCATCAGTCCTCTTCCTGTACCTGAAGCAGGAACAAAGAGGATGCTTAAATATATCTATGTTTGTAAAATACAGGAGACTATGATAAGGCCAGCAAGGAAAAACTCTAAAAGAACATATATTATCTCTTACAGCCATAAAAGCCAATTATGGATTATTCTGGACATATACCTCATTTCTTTGTTCTCTGATTCTCTTTTTACTTCCCAGGACCCTGTGAAAGCCCTTCCCCTGCATCTCCCGCATCACTTGCTGTCCTGTTCTAGCAGTTAGCCAACTTCTTGTCCCCAGTTTTTTCTTTAAACACATCTCTCATCATTGGCTGCTGTTCTTGGTTTCAGAGTTTTACCTAAACTTTACAATTTCTATTCATAATATTTTTTCTCCGATTCATACCATTCTCTCTACTCTCAATATTGAAAAAGTGTTTGAAACATAATCTACTTAAAGAGAAAAAATACAAGTATATACCTTATTGTAAATAGTACTAAGTGAATCACAGCTCTAAAATGATTTACTTTTCTGTATCACTAGATCTGCTGAACTTGCATAGAAAAAAAGATGAAAACATGATAACAAGATTAGATTCTGATACTAAAAAAACTTGAGATATCACTTTCTTCTTTAAAACTGTGTTACTAACACTTAAAATCTTGATTTCTACAAGGAATTTGACTTAGGTGTGCACATTCTGTAGCATACTAGAGTATTCTCATACCAGAGTTTTACACGAGAGCATCTTTATATAAGAAATAGTTTACAGTATTTCAGGCCTCCATGCCTACTTGTTCACATTAAATTACATTCATGTGCATTTGCCAGAAGTCCTTAAAGGACTAACAGTTACTGGCTTTTTTTTCTTGATTCCAGTCAGGTTTGTGATTCCAAATGATAGCAGGAATCTAACATTCTCAGAAGAACGAAATATGCACCACCAATAAATAATTAAAGCATTACCCCAGAACTGTGCTGGCCTTAAATTATTGTCTTCAAATCCTCTGTCTTTCAGCCACTTCTTAAGTTTAATGTATTCCAGTTTGTGACTGCAGTTGACTAAAAATAAATAAGAGCAGATTAATGCTACGTAACAGCACTGTATTGGAAAATAAAAGAAATTGAAGAATTTTACTGTATGGTCAGAAAATTTATATTTTGGACATTTTAGTATGGCATATAGCAGGAAAGACTCCCCTTAAACTAGCTTAGTAAGTTATTGGCCTCTGGCAACTGGGAGCTAGCACAACTGTAGGAGTTATTCAGCATACTCAAGGGTCAAACAATTTAAGAATTACGTAGTATTTCCCATTAGCCAGAAAAGAGAGCTCACAATATTTACCATGCTCTGTTTGGGACTGTAAACGAATGCTAGAATACCTGCACAGAAAAAAAGCTAACATTTATGAATGTTGTTTTGAAAGCACAAAGGTGTTCGACAAATATGCACCACAAAACGACCCCTTGGCAAACAACTGGTTGTTTTATTATTCAGCAGTACTTCCAGCAATAGTACCTCCATCCCCAAAACTCTGCAAGTGTTTTCTTCTTCGCTTTCGACCCGTCCGGCCTCTGCTTTTCTTCATATTAAGGCACAGATTTTGCCTTATTTAGAAAACCTAAATTAAAAAAAAAATACTTAAAAATATTTTAAATCCCTGCATGTTTCTTTTACCTCAGAAAGAGCAATCAGAGCACTACCTCTTTAATAAGCCACCTCTTTAAACCTTAGAAAACGCCCCCAGACGAGGGTGGGCGATGGGAAGTATAACTTTATCCCCAAACACCGTCGTGCCCACGGCATGGCCGTAACCCGCTCAAGCCCTGGCGCTTCCCTGCCGCACGGCGAGGCCTCTCCCCGCCTTCCCCCGGCCTGACAGACGACACCCCCAGAACCGCCGGAGCGAAATGAGCACCCCTCGGCACCGCCTGTCACCCCCTCCTCGCCTTTTGAGGCAGAAAAGAGTGAAGAGTGTGAGGAGAAACGCCATCTCCCCTCGGCGGCCCCACAGCGGCTGCAGCTCCCCGATTCCCTCGCGGGCTAAAATGGCAGCGGGGATGCGGGCAGAGATGGGGACGCTGCCCGGTATCCCCCGGCCGCCTCACAGCTGCCCACCCGCCGGCCCACCTGCCGGAGAAGAAGCGCTGCTCACACCCTCCGGCACCGCCGCCGCCGCCCGTCCCCCCCACACCGCCCCTTCCCGCCGCCGGAGGCGGGGCTTAGCCGCCGCCATTTTAGGTGCGTACGCCTGGCTCCCCGCCCTGTGTGAGCGTCTGTGGCAGGCGCGCAGCGCGTCCTTTCCTTGTCGCCGAGCCGAGGAGCGGGGTAGGTACGCGGTGCTGGAGGCGGGTGAGGAAGGGAGGGAAGTCCCGGCTGCCTCTCCGGGCCCGCCCCGCAGCTTCTCGCCGCGTTCAGCCCCTCCGCTGAGCGCGGCGGCCGGGATGGTCCCGCGGGGGAGCGGGGCGACCCCCCCGAGGAGTCGGGAGAGGAGTAGGGGGTTTGTCATGGGTGGCGGGCGTGCTTTGCCCTCCCGTGGGGAAGGGAAGCCGGCCCCGAGGGGGTGGGAGCGAGGGAAAAGGTGCCGGTTTTCGGCGCGCCCGGGGCGGTGCGGTGGGAGGGGGCTCCCGGCCCTGCTGCCGCCCGCCGCCGGCTGGACAGGCCTGGAGGAGCTGGTTACGGTTTCCTCCTCGCTAAGCACGGCCGCTCGGGCTCAGTTGCAGGCTGATTCGGAAGAGAAATGGTAATTAAGTCAAAAGCCAGCAAAAAACCCAGAGTTTTACACTCGCTTTTATGGGAGAAACGCATCTTTTCTAAGTGCGTGGTGTCTGGCGAAAAAAAACCAGCAAGCAGGCTGTATATTTAGCGCTGACTTGTTTGTTAAACGGGAGAAACGTTGTTTGTAGTCTATCTATGGTCCATTGTTTCCCTCTAAAAACGCTAGAATTGGTTCTCCTGCCCGATACTTAAAGATTGAGCCACTCCCTCTTCCCCTTTCCCCACTTTTTTTTTTTGAGCCTGAGTTTTTCGGCTTTGACCGCATCAGTGCTTGAACTGAACCAGTTGAATATCCTCAAAAGAAGGAAATGGTATTCCTCTAAGGCGTATGTGCAGAAGAGCTTACTCCCATCAAAAGCTAATTTTCTGCTGAAGATTAGTCATTGACTGACTTACTTTTTGGTTTTTTTGTTTTTTTTTTAACCCAGTCACCGGTTGGGCTTTCTTCAAAACATTAACACCAAACATGTATTTCTCTGCAAGTACCTCACGCTATTTTAGGAAGTTACGGTTGGTGTGCACTCTGATGCAGTTTTACATAATTCAGAATGGAACTTGAAATAGGATTTTAAAGAAAAAACACTTTAATCCTTTTCAGATCTTTGTCGATCCAAGTGTGAGATTTTCTTCTTTGCTATTTGCAGTTACTGTCACTTTTGGCATACATTCGGAGAGGACAATGTCCAGTGTGCCAGTGGCTGTGGTGACCGGGTCCAACAAAGGGATCGGATTTGCAATTGTGCGGGCTTTATGCAAGCAGTTCCCCGGGGATGTGTACCTGACAGCCCGAGACCCAGGCCGTGGCCAGGAAGCAGTGGCAAAGCTCCAGGAGGAAGGACTGCGTGCGCTCTTCCATCAGCTGGATATCGATGATTTGCAGAGCATCAGAGCTCTCCGTGACTTCCTGAAGGAGAAATACGGAGGGCTGAATGTGCTGGTTAACAATGCAGGGATTGCTTTCAAAGGTAGGAAGCAGACGGTCTGGGATAGTCCTGTGTGCTACGAAGCTGCGTGGAGAAGGATAGTAGATGCATCAAGGATTTTACACAGCTTCTTAAACAGGACTTTTGTGCCAATGGCATGCTGCTTTTTTGGCTAGGCAAGCTGCCTGCCTTCTTAAGCATGATGAGAGGGAAATATGAAACGGTTCTTCCCCTAGCATCTGTTTGGTTAACTGTGCATGTAAAAATGCTTCCCTGGAGTATTGTATTTGCATCACATACAGAGCATGAAAATACTTCAGGCACACCGTGCGCATGAGCAGAGTTAGGTTTATTGCCTCAGCACCCATGAGTTTCAGCATGCCCATGGGAGTCATTCATGTGTGTGACTTATCAGCCATGTTCCTCAGGGATCTGTGTTTTCTCTCTTCAGCAAGCCTTATACTTTCTTCTATGCGTTAACTGCTCAAGGATTCCAGCTGATAAAAAAGAACCTTTGGCCCTGGGTGATTTTGTAATCTTTCTTCATCTTTAACTTTCTCAGGCCATTCAGTTACCTATAGAACAATTAACCTAAATCTTGTTCTGCTGAGCAACAATTAATCCTTTCATCTTGTAGTGGACAGGGTGGCAGGAAAAGTGAGGAAGACAGGGCTGTTGTAAGGTAGAAGAGTGCATTCTCCTTGTAGGTATTTATAAAAATAAATAGAGCAAATCGCAAGCATGACTACTAGTTCATTTCCCTGCCAGTACAAACTTGTTCTTTCTATATTTTGGAATGTGGGTTTTTTCATTTTATTTGAATCTCTTTGCCGGATGTCCAGTTAGGACATGTAACTGTTTAAGCACAGTGTTGTGCTGACTGGTCTGCTCACGGCATGAGTTAAGGGGGCCTGTCAGGCAGTATGGATCAGGAGCTTCTCATCTGGAGCACTGACTGGGAGTGCAGCAGTGGTGTTCTGAAGTCCAATCGCTGTATATTTTGCATGGTACTTTGCAGGAAGATTGCTTGTGTTCAAGATCAGCTTAATAGGAGGCAACTCTTAATATTAACTGCCCAAGCTTCAGGATATGCTCAAGATAGAGAGGTCTTAAAACCTCACAGCAGCAGTTAAAAGATTGTGTCTCTGTCCATGTTTATCATTTATAAAGTCCGCAGGTGCTCAGACCAGTATTTCCTCGATTCATAACCAGGGCCTTAGCTTAACCTAGTGAGAGGGAGTTAGCACAAGACTGGGCTGCAGCTATAGCAGTTGAAGTGCAGTGTGTGTTTCCTGTTGCTGACTTTGCAGCAGCGCTAGCCTCCATTGAGGTGGGTACCTGGATGGGTGAAATGAAAGCTTCTCAAATTGCTGCAGCAAGATTTGCTGGAGCTCATATGTGAGAGACCTTAGATTTGTTGTCGTTGAGCCACTGAACAGGTAACAGGAACTCCACTGGTCTACCTGTTTAACGTTCTTTACGACACCATAATTTTTTTTTTTATTCAGAAGTTGCTTCCAGTTGTCTAGCCTAGACTTTCTTCAAGCTGACAACCTACTGTGAGTCAGCAGTAGGCCATACAATTAAGAAATGTCATAGAGGAGCCACTTGTAACTATTGTTGTGTAAGTATCTAGCACAGAGGCTACAGAGTTTAGCACTTGTGTAAGAACTTGCTCTGCTTATCTCATTTCAGTTTGTGCTTCTGAGATTGACATTTCTACCCAAGCTTGCTTCTTGGCGTACCAGGTTTCTGCTACCATCCAAGACTTATGCTTTCCTTTCTTTATTATAGTACCGTGCGTCATTGCTGTCTGTCAAAGATCAAATTTACCATTAAATTTAATTTATTGTTCAGGGCTTTTGCTGCACTACAGATAGTCCATCCTTCGCTTCCTTAGTCCAGCGAAGACCGTTCATGTATGAAACGATTATGTACCTGTGGGTTGCCTTCTGGATGAGTTTCTGTGAGAAACAGTCATTCTAGTAATGCTTATTAAATCAAAGGAGTGTGTATCTATCAGATGTTACAAGTAATATATCTTGTTAGACAAATGACTGGGGTTTGGAGCGTAGGGAAGCTTCTGTCTTGCAAGGTGGGTATGGAAGCGGGAGTCTGGAGTTGTATAATTTTTTAGTTTCTTCTCCCACTGTCTTAACTCTTGCAATAGGTCATGGTCTGACTTTGTGTCTTGGATTTAAATGCAAGCAAGTGATTTGTAAAACTTAATGCCATTGGTGCCCATTGCTTGAGAGTATAAATAAGTTAGCCTTTAAAGCTGTGTTTTGCAATAAAAACACAACTACATTAAATACTAAATGACCTGTTACTGCTTCTCTTTTGAGTCAACGTAGGTCTGAGCTATGGAGACAAGTGAAGGCCTGCTTAATCTATGTAGGTGGCCTTCATCACTGCAGAGAGAGAGCCTGTAGCAGAAGAGGAGGAATGCTGTTACTTCAATTCTTACTTCTTCCTCACAGTGGAGGATGCGTAGCATGTGGCTTATGACTAAGCCAAATAGTCAGCTGATAGCACATCCTACCCCACTTTTGGTGGTGGCAAGCTGTCAATTCTGTTTGAAGTCACACCCTTCCAGTGCAGTTCTGTGATCTGGTTCTGCTTACCTAAACCAGCTCCTTTTCCTAGCTGCTAATTCGCACTCCTTTGCATGTGTTAGCACAGATCTGTCAGTTCAGGGGGTGATTTATGGCACAAGTATTTATCAGTTTCGGGGTTGGTTGGCTGTTTTTTCAGACTCCACCAAATCTTATCCCTGCATTCTTTATAAAAGCTTTTACAGTGTTTTTTGCAGTTTGGCCCTGCTCCCAGCTAAGAACCCAAGACGTGACAACATGAGAGTCAGGCTGTAGAAGTAGTTGTCTGCCATGTTGTTGGATGTTAGTAGCTGGGTCATAGTCTAACTTCTGGATCTTCAGTGGTAGCATCCTAGATTCAGGATGTTCCCTTCTGATTTCCTCTCTGCCCCCTCCCCTGGTATGTCAGGATGGTGGCAAAGTGCTGTGCTATGCATTTAAGAAGAGAAGGCACCTCAAAGTTTACTTGCATGTGGTAGTGGCAGCCCAGACTGAGCACTGGGTGTGAGCGAGTACAGGTAGGCCAGTGGGCATGTTGGGCAGCACACCCTGTGAGAGCAGTCTGTCCTTGTCTCCTCCATATAAAAGGCAGAAAGACAAATGGCTTGTGGATTGGCAAATGATTCTGCAGAGTGATAGACCGACTATCCTGGGTGGAAGCTAAAGCCTTCAGCTAAGAGGAGGTGAAAATGGAATTAGCTCATTATTGATACAATATTGGAGAACTGGATTTTTTTCATTAATAAGAATGTGAGTGTTAGTGATGTTGCTTTTTTTCTTATGTATTTTAATAAATCACATGCCTGTTTCCTAATTATTAAGAAAATAAAGAGAAGTGACTACAATAAACTTTTGGGGTTTGGTAACTTCTTTACAAACAATAGCACAATTCTGATTATTTTCTTTTTTTTTTCCCCTCCCCTCCCTTGCTACAATCTCTCATGAGAAGTTCATGACACAACTCCATTTGCAGTCCAGGCAGAGGTTACATTGAAGACAAACTTTTTTGGAACCAGGAATGTTTGCACAGAATTGTTGCCTCTTATGAAGCCTTACGGTAAGTGTGACATAACAAGTAGAGAAATAGTTTTATACAAATTTTGATTGTCATTACTTGGGGAAAACCCTGTTCTGTGTCAGAAGGACACTGTGTCATAGCAGGAGGAGTGCACCTTGCTGTACTGTAGGTAAAAGAAGAGATGGCCTTTCCTGACCCCCAGAATGTCCCTACTGTATATATTTACATCTGCTTTCAAGCCGGTCACATTCTTCTGTCATGGATTGAAGTGGAATTCTCACAGTGCCCTCAAGAAGACATGAATTTACCCACTCATGTTCTGTCCATATTATCGGCCTACGTAAGTTGCTACTGCTTCAGAAAGGACCTTTTGATGATACAACTAGGATGAGGAAGTATGTAAAACCAGTGTTTCACCTCAATTTGCTGTGATATGCCTGTGCTTGCTACCACTAAAGAAACCTTCTCAATAGACTATTGGTCTGTCTCTATCTAGATCACAGCCTTTGCTGTATTTGCAACTGTCTAGTGATGTAGTTATAGATGACACTTATCATAGAATACCAGATTGGAAGGGACCTCAAGGATCATCTGATCCAGCCTTAAAGATGAAGGTTACACTTGAAGATGTACATTAAGTTACTGTGATTTGTTGATATTAGGAGGAACTTGAAGAAAACACTTTACTAAACATGGTAGATAAATGGACCAGCGTCAAAGAAGATAGATGCATCGATAATAAAGAGATATTAGAAACATACTAATAATCTGTACTCGTTGGATGTCTGTCCTGCACAGAATGCTCCTATTCTGGAAACCTGTGGGCACTGGTAGTACCCTGGAATGCTACTGACGTATTGCAGATGATTTGAACAGAGGATGTTTGGATCCAATACCCACACCAAATCTAAGGAGTGTTTTTAAACACAATTCTTCTCAAGACTTGTGATCACGAGATATGTTTGTGGATATTTGGATAAGTGCTTGTTGCTATGAGTGAAGTCTATACCAACATTTAAATACATCTAGGTTTTTAGAAGAAGTTGAATAGATGAGAGAGAACTTGGGCACTGAGGAAGAAAAGGATAGAGTAGATAAATTTTGAGGGCTGGTAGGGGTGAGAGTGCAGTGCCAAAACTGCAACTTAGTGCTCTTGTACTAAGGGTAAAGGACAAATGTGTTAATAAAGTCATTAGCAGAAAGGATTAATTTCTGTGGCTTTTAAGATTTAAATCCTCACGTTCATTCACTTGTTTATGGCTAGAATGGCTGTGAACTAGCAAGAAAGAAGGACAGTGTAACAATTTTCGGGAAGATGAGTGAATTCCTGATTTCAGCTGACTCATTCCTCTGTACTGAAGTGCTGTGAGATAAATAGCTCTACTGTAGTTTTGCCTGCTGGGACTTGTAAATCTTCAGGTATTCTATAAACAAACTGATGGTCTCGCTGCGCTAAGAACTAGATCGCTTCTGTTGAATTCTGTATTATTCAGAATATTATGATTTGGAGGTGCATTCTCGCAGCACTTGTACCCAAGCTGTTGCAGAAGTGAGAACATTTTTGACCAGAACTTTTGAGACTAAAGTCTTACTGCCATTACTGAGAAAGCCACTTACTACTATGAATATTCCTACAGATTGTGACGGGCTATTTCTTGGAATAATACCTTAAATTTGATAGAGAGCTCTTGCAGGTTCAAACCTTAAATTACCCTTTGTATTAGTGTTCACTAGGAGCACTTGACATTAACTGTGATCTTCCGGAAGCCCTGAAAAATAGCCTACACGAAATATTTTACAGGTATTCACCTAAGTAGTGAATATGTAACTGTAGAGCAAGCCCACTTTGGTGTCTGGGCTTGTTTAGTGCATGTAAAAGTAATCAGTCTTTATTCTCTTTTACCAGGTAGAGTGGTGAACGTCTCTAGTATGGTAAGTAGCTCAGCTCTGGGAGGCTGCAGCCGAGAACTACAGCAAAAGTTTCGCAGCGACACGATCACTGAGGATGAGTTAGTGGAACTCATGACCAAATTTGTGGAAGATACCAAGAAAAGTGTGCATGAGAAAGAGGGCTGGCCAAATACTGCCTATGGGGTATCCAAAATTGGTGTCACAGTCTTGTCCAGGATTCAAGCCCGGATGTTAAATGAGAAGAGAAAAGGTGACCACATCCTTCTCAATGCCTGCTGCCCTGGATGGGTGAGAACAGACATGGCAGGTCCTAAAGCCACTAAATCGCCAGATGAAGGGGCTGAGACTCCAGTTTATTTGGCCCTTTTGCCTTCTGATGCTGATGGCCCTCATGGCCAGTTTCTTAGTAACAAAACTGTCCGAACCTGGTGAGCTTACGTATGTGGACCCGTGCAAGGAGTAATATGACTGTGGATTAATTAGCCTGTGCCCTGGTAGAGCATTTAGCAAGGGCAGTCTCATCCTGTCCACAGCAGCAGCAGCAGCAGGGTCCTTTATCATTACAATGAGGCCTACAGTTATGGTACTCCTCTGGGATTAAGTCTACACTGGGGTACGCTTCCCAACAGTCTCCATTAACCCACTCACAGCATTGACTGTGTAGCCCAAAATCTGATTTGTGGGTGTTCCAGCCCAAACGATACAGGCTAATTTGGTGGTGCCCTAATGTAGACGTGCCTGACCTTGTTTACCTGAATTTACTCTTAAATCATTGCCAGCCCTCTCCCACTCCCCCGAGACAGATCTCTGACATGGAGCTGGGATGAGGAAGCAGATACCTTACGCTTTCTCAGCACAGTAGATCTTTGTAGGGACCATAGGTGCTTCTTGAGGTTGTGCAGGGTTTCTTAGGGGGGTAGTGGGTTGTTCTGAGATCTATGGTCTGACCAGTTTGGGGAGAGGCTAGCAAGACCAGGACAAAATCACTGCTGTATAGAGATTCCTTATCAGTACAAAATCGAATTAAGTAAAAATAAAAATAGCAGTGACATGCCATTAATAGAACTTAATCAGTTTGCTTTATTAATATGTATGTCACTAAATGATTACTTACTGATTTTTATTCATCCAGCTGGCTTATTCTGATACTAAAAAATTTATAATGTTTGAAAATACACTTTCATTTTCCGCAGTTAAGTTTGTAACTGAAATATGTGATGTTTGGACTATATAAAGAGAAAATAAAATACAGAACTGATACAGCAAACTATTCCTCTGGACTTCTAGTTCATTTATTGCACAGCCAGAAGTTTCCTTATCAAAAACCTGGGTTAGGTGCTCTCCATGTAGTAGAGAAAATGAACTGTAAGTATTACAGGATAGGACTGAAATACATAATTATCATAGTAATGAAAACAAGCCATCTAAGCATGATGCCAAGGAGAGGAAGCAGTGACGTGGAGAGCACCAAATTTGTTTTCTCACTTGAAATGTTGGTTACTGCATTTCAAATGCTTAATGTTGGCAGGTTGCTGCGGCATTTCAAGCTGCGGAGGTGGAGCTGTGTGGCAGCAGAGGCAGCCTGGGGTTAGGGCAGGGCACTTGGGGCAGCCCTGCGGTGTGGGGCAGGGGGCTGGAGTGAGCTGGGGTTTGGTTGCCCCCAGGGTAGAACCCTGCAGTGCTGTCTCCAGCATGTCCTGCCAGCCAGCAAGGTCGGCGCAGCCCTGTTTTTGGCAGGGGGAGGCCGTTGCCCTCTTCCTCTTGCTGTGAGAAGCTGAAGGAGCTGGAAACAATTGCCTATAAACCTGTCATTAGTAATGACAAATCAGCAATGGCCGTGTTAATTCTTAATGAGGAGTCAGCAAGACGGCGTCGAAGTGGCTTAGCGGACTGGGTTTTGCATGGACTTCCCCTGGTACAGTTTGTGTTCAGGGAAGCCATGGACCAAAAGACATAAATAATATGTGCGGTCTTGGTAATCACTTATCACAACACTTATCACCGAACAAAGGTGTGATTATTGGTTGTTTTTTTAAGGATACAGTAGCTTTTGTTTTTATGAAGATGGAAGTATTGCCAAGTGAGTCATGCCCTAGAGCTTGTGAAAGAACAGGATGAGTGATGGCCCAACACTTCTCATATTAATCTATTCCCAATTAAGAAGAACATCTGAGGCCTTTAATTTAAGGGCAACAGATCGGTTACAAAATCTCTGCATAAAGTTTTTTTTAATGCATTTTACATACTACCTGCAGACTGCCTACAGAATGATAGCCTCAAAAGCCATCCAGTTAATACAGTAACTTGACTATCATCCTGCTGTGCAGCAGAAAGAACCACAGTTTGTGTATGCTCTCCTGCTTGTCTTAATGGTAGCTCTGCGAAATAAAACATGGCTGTTCTGATTTTGTAATAATTTGTGCACAACTTGAAGAGATGTAATCCAACAGTGGAGAATCATACCTAGTTCTTCATGCTTGAAATGCTGCTTGAAACATTAAGTTTCAAAAGTTGCCTGCCCTTCCGGTTGGCATGTACTGACTTTCCAAACAAACCTTGACCCAGCTTTCATGTGATATGGGCAGAGACCAGACTGTGAGAGTCCTAGGTATGTCCACCGTAGCTGGATAGCATCCTTTGTTAAATACGATTTAGTTTCTAAGTATCCCCTATGCTCTATAAAGCTCCTTCTTGAGTTTAACTCAGGATCTGTTGGTTTTGTTTTTTTTCAAACGTTCAAGCCATAGAAGTTACAAGTTTGAAAGTTTTACGAAAGATGTATTTCAAGTTCTTGGATTAAGCCCTTTCACAGTGTTTGTTCTTTGTTAAACGTACTGACCCTGTTTCAGGGTAAGGAAGCCAAGTGGAAGATGGCGGCTAAGCCATCGTCTTCAGAAATGTCATTTCTCATGGTGAAACTGATCATAATACAGACGGCGTCTTCTCTAAGAACAGAACAGAGGACGGATCTTTTCAAGCTTTTGCAGCTGTGGTGTGGCACCGGAGGAAGGGGAATCAGCTGTGTGGGTACAACCTCAGCTCTAGGAGGCAGAAACAAGGGGCAGAAAACCCTGGCTGCTCACAGGACTAGTCAGAGTCGGGAAGGAGCTTGTGCAGGAGAAGCACGTACCCGGTGGCACTGGCAGGAGGACTGCGTCCCGGGAAGGGAGCTGGGACCACGTGGGGCAGACTGCCAGGGGAAGGCTGGGAGCAGAATCAGAGGGCAGGCTGTGCCGCGTGTGGCGGGCTGGATCTTTGGACAGGACCTGGCATCGTTCAACCAAAACGTCTTCCCCCCCCCTTCTCCCCTTTTTATTTTTTTAAGCTGCCTCCCTGCTTCTCTCCCATGTCCGTTGTGTCTGAAGTATTTTGTTGCTTTCAGATTCTGGCATGCTTGCTGAGTGGTTATTGTGTAAAGATTAAGGGTTAGGAAAGGGATGAAATAATGATCTGTCCTACCGTATGAAACTTTTTACGCGTGATTTACTCTTTTTCTTTTTACGGCATGTCACTACCATTTTTGCTTCGGAATTTATTAGCCAAAGAAAATGCCTGGGGCAGTGCAGTAGCTGTGGTGACACGGGACGATAAAGGAATTGGATGCACAATTGTGAGAGCTTAGTCGGCGGAGGTGGTTTCTTGGGGACGCCGTAGCTTGTGCAGGGCGCAGTCGGGCAGCGGGGGCAAAGTTTTGGGAGCGGAAGCTGTGCCCGCCGCCGTGCCAGCTGGATAGAAACAGCATGCAAGGCCTCTGGCACTTGCTGAGGGAGAAGCCACAGACATCCCAGCGTGCGGGTTGGCACTGCTGCCGTCATTTTCGAAGGCTGTAGTAGGCCAGCTGTTCGGCAGAGCTTTGCTTTGGAAAGCCGGTGATCTGAAGGCAGAGGGGGGCGATCAGTGAGGGGACTGGTCTGCTCGCAACCTTTGTGAATCTAAAGGGGATTACGACCCGGTCCTTTCTACCTGAATCCCCTGCAACGTTGATCGCTATAACCTGGGACAGATTTTCCCGTCCCTTATGGTTCTGGTGCTGTGTAGTGCAGCACATTTGGTTTTCACACCGTAGACCTGCCTAGAGAGTTTGAGGTCAGTTTCCCTAAAAGGGTGAAGAGAATATACCTAGCTTAACATGTAGTTTCCTTAAATTTTCCATGTAAGTGTTTTCCTATATAAATAATGAAGATTATAAGAACTTTTGAGAATTCATTTGTGTCCGTATATAATTTTAATTGAACCTGTCTCTTATAGTAGTATAACCCAACGTGTAGGCAGTATCCTGACTTGGAATGCTGTGTTCTTCCTCTCTGCCTAAAAATGTGTCAAGAAAATTTAGATTATATATGCAGCTCAGTATTACTTCAAACACTTAAATGGCGGATATAATTCAAACCCCAGTGTCATGTTAGTATAGGAATGGTTTTAACTTTTTAATCTGAAATAATGCAAAAAGAGAAGGAACAATGATGATGTTTCGCAAGGGAAGGTCTTCAGTTTCGCTTTTGTTCTGCAAGGACTGCGTTTTGGAGTTGGCAATAAAGGAAACTCAGCTGGACAATGTTCTGGTCTTGGAGGCCAGTTTTCATCGTCTGTAGATCTCTTCACAAGCTTAGCTATTCATAGCACTTACATCCAAATGAAGAATGCCCAGCTTCGCTTTTCCCAGTTTGTTGCCTTGTCTTTGGGCCCCACTCACTGCCCCAGAGTCATGGTTACTCAGCACCCTGACAGCCCTGCCCTGCCCCTCGTCAGGTACGTACCCGCACACTCAGACACCCCGAGCTGATGGGCATGGGCTGGTTTGGTTGGTTGGAATTACTCAGTATTTAGAGGACATATGGCAGTCATGGCTTCAGTGGTGTTTTATTTGTGAATGTATTGGTTTAGACTCTGCTAGGGAGTTAAAATACTGAAAGCAAGCAACTTGTGAAACTTCCCTCAGTAAATAATAGAAATACTATGTGGTTTCATGGTAGAAATTTTATAATTTAAATTGCAAGGGATATTGCCCCCCCCCAAAAAAATAATCTGACAAGTGATATACGATTGGAGTAGACTTTTCCAGTACAAACCAAATAGATTTATGTCAATGTCATGTCTAAGTTAATGTAACGTTCATTAGATTGAAATGCAGCCTGGCTGTCTCCAGAACTGATTACATCAGTAAATCCGTTACTTGATCCCATCCCAAGGGCCAGGATTTAGCACGGGTGATGCTGCCATGGTGCGTATAACAACCTGATTTATAGCTTTTCCTGAAAAGAAGTCTTGAATCGTTAGTATGATAGTCATGCTTTGAATTAGCATAACCTCAGATACAAAAACCAGCGTTCGGAGTTATTTTTTAAATGAAAACCAGAGTGGCTTTGTCTGGAAGTTGGTTGGTTTTGGTGCACATTCGGAGCAAAGCTTCCCGGCAGGCTGAGCACTTCCATGGCCTCTCCATCAGGAGATGCTCTGGTGCCTGCAGGCAGCTGACCTGATACTGCAGACATTCCCTCAGTGGGAGCCCAGGAGGATCCCTCTCCTCCACCTGACTGCCTGGTTCTCTGAAATTCAAGAAGACCTCTGTCTTGTGGTAGAAATGGCAAATGGGTTCAAAAGTTAGGTGAAAATCAGAATGAAGCGAATATAGTTAGGTACCCACATACAGCTGGTGCAGTTGAAGGACACAGGCTTGTGAGAAAAAGAACCTCTAAAGAGACCGCAAAACCTCAGAAACTAATTTTAAAACATCCTAAGTAACGTGCTATACTTTAGGACATGAATGCCACGTGTTAAGGACATCATCAAAAACACAAGTTCTTTGCTCTGTCAGGCACGTATTTAGAAGCACTGACCTTCATTTCCAAGAACTAAGCTACGCTACCTTCAAAGTCACAAGAACCTGAAATTGAGAAATTGAAACTTAAATTGATGGCATTGCAGTGTAGAAAGAGAAGCTATGTTGATGCCCACGGTACTGAATATATCTACCGCCATGACTACTTAAGGAAAAATGTTACATTCAAATGATCAAGTCAGTTTATTCTATTAGGAGGAAGCCCCATCTGAATTTAGAACCCGATTGCATGTATGCTCAAATGCCACCCCATTTCTGAAGATTTGACTTTTAAAACGACAACCAATGTCTAACAAAGCTGTAAATCGCTGCAAAACATGTTAGTATTTCACCACACAAATTTCCCCTAGATGTTAGGCATTTCTCTGAGGTTCCACAGCCTCCCAGGCATCCCCGCTGCCCTCGGCGCTGCAGGCAGATGCCGACTTCCTGCACAGATGGGATGCGCAAGAGCCATGTGGGCTGTGCGAAAGCTGGTGAACGACCACTAAAACGTTATCGTGAGATAGCACACGCCGAAACTAGGCCAGCAGTGCTTTTTGGTACCTGGTCCAGCTTTTGGAGATGTACGCAACCAGGGAGTGAAAGCGCACGTGGAAGCCTTCCCGCCTTCCCACCTTGCTTCCACCCTTCCAGCCCGTGCACAAAGCAGTCTCATCAGCTGCCAGCAACTGGAGCTTCTGTTCGCTAGAACAACATGCCCAATTATACTACTCAAATCTAGCCAGGAAGGGGAAAAAGGCGGGTGGTCTCAAGAACATAAAAGCGGGTACGAACGTAAAACTTCCTGGAGATCATTGCTGAAACAGTATCCCTCATCATCTTAAAAGCCGCAGTTTATATTCTCTCATCTTGAATAACTGATGGGGTTGTTTTCCCTTGACTTTTCCAGCTACTTTGAACCGCCAGGATTATGTTCTGCCTGCATAAGAAAAAACAAAAAAAACCAAACACACACCCCCCCTCCCCCCCAAACTGAGGTTAAATAATATTTTTCCACAGTATATATCTCCTTCTCTGTCAAGATCATATGTTTTAATTTCCATGGGCATGGACTCCAGCGCAAGGGAGATGCTGAACCCGGCTTTGCCCGAGGCGGGGCAGGAGGAGGTGACAGCCCCCGCTGCCCGGCTCCGCGCAGGGACGCCCCGGCGTGGGGCGGACACGGGAGGCTGCGGCCCCGCGCAGCCGCCACCTTCTTTCCAAGCAAGCCAAGCGATGGCTCGGTTTGTCTGGAAAGGCGAGCACCAAGCGAAGGCGACCGGCCCCGACGCCACCCGACGCCGCCCCGACACCTCCCCTGCGGCGTGGCGGGGACCGGCCGCGGGTGGAGAGCGCCGCCCCCCCCGCCACACACGCACACCCCCACCCCGTGCCGCCAGGGGGCGCTCGGCGCCCGGGCCCGGCCGCCGGCGCNCCGCAGCCTGCACCGCCGCGGCGGGGTCCCTGCCTGCGGGGACGGCGCGGCGCAGCCTCGCCGCGGGGGTGTCCTGGAGCGGGGGCGGGGNGCGTACCATTTCCCCGAGGGGGGGTGGGGGGTGGTGCTGACGGTGGATGACTCGCTGAGGCCTGCAGCCCTCACCCACGCTGGCGGCCTTCCTCCAGGGCTTGGCAGCGGGTAAAGGTGACAGCCCCCGCCGCTGGGCGGGGACGCCCGGAGCCCTCCTGCACTACCGGCTTGCTCCTCCCCCGCGCAGTGCGCAGTGGTATCGCCCCGGCTGCCGGCTGCGGCGCGGCCCTGGCGGAGCGGGAGGGGCGGGGTGGGGTTGTTGGTGTTTTCGGTTGGGGTTTGGGGTTTTTTTTTTCCCCCCTCCCTCGCGTTGCCATAGTGACCGCGGGGAGCCGCTCCCCCCGTCCCGTCCCGTCCCTTCCAGCGCCGGGCTGGGACACGTCGCCGCCGCCGGGAGGTCTGCGGGGCCCTTCCCAGGTACGGGNCGTCCCCTCAGCGCGGGCCCTGAGAGGGGTCCCGGTCCCGCCGCGGCCGGGCCTGCCGCGGGGCTGTCTGCCCCTCTTCTCCCCCCGCACCGGGGCTGCTGGTCCGCAGCCAGGCTCTGGAGCCGCCGGCGGCGGGGTGGGAGGGCGGAGGCTGCCCGCAGAGCCTCTTCCCTTCTCCCCCATCCCGGGGTAGCAGCGGCTCTTGCCTTGGGATCCAAGGCAAAGCGCCCGCCTGGTCACCCTGGCTGGAGACAATGCCAAAAGTTGATGAGTAACTATCAACGCCGTCATTTACTAAGGAAGTTTGTGACCCGGGATTGGGAAGACATGCCAGAAGGTCACTGGCAAGTGGCTTTTGTTTTGGTTGAGGTTTTTTTGTTGTTGGGTTTGTTTGTTGTTGGGTTTTTGTTTGGGTTTTTTTGGGTTTTTTTTAATCTTCTTGCCTTTGTATATAAGCACAAATACCATCTCTTTGCTATATTTAGATTATTGGATTTTTTTCAAACCCTACTGACAAGTGTAGCAACGTAGGTATGTGAGCATCAGTGCACGCCGAATCATGAAGTCCGTCATTGCTTCTCTGGGTGGGAACACACGGCTCACCTGCCTTTTTACAGCAAAGCCCAAATAAAGTGTCTTAAGAACTGAACAAGACAATTTTCCCCCCAATTAAAGTTTCATTAGTTTTTTTCTTCCATAGGTAATATTCTACTTTACCCTGAGAATCTAACTAGATTTTAAATAGACCACTTTTTAATGCTGTGAGAATGCTGTAGGACATGATTTTCTTACAATATTTAGAATTTCTTTAAGTGCTATTGATAATTTGATTGATTCCTGTTCTCTAAGTGGATTTATGCGGGTATATTGCATTTACAAATGATATGATGTGTTGTGTCAGCAAGACGGCTGTGCAGTTCTAAATGATCTGGACAGATCTCTTTTTTTATGAAAGCGGCAGCACTCTTGACTTGGCAGAGCTGTTAGGATACTTCCTAGCTCATGCTTTGTTCTAGGGGGGAGTATGAATACAATCCAATAGTTCAATGGTTAAGGTACTTTCATGAGATGAGGGAAAATTTCTTCCCCCGCTTGTTTTGGGGCAGTGTCTATGTCAGATTACTTATAATTTTTGCTGATGGTATATTGCAAGTTTGCCACTTTGTTAGGTTTTATGGGAGAGTTGACTTTTTTTTAAATCCTTGTTGGAGCAAGAACAGCTGTATGAATGTTACACCCTGCAAGGCGGTGTTTTGGGTTTTTTTACTCTCTCTGCTGTGAGAAGCACTACATACATCCTGGTGAAAACAGAAAATTAAACATTTACTGTAGCAAAACAAAAAAACACAACAAACTGAATGCGGCCCTGATGACATTGTGTGAGAATACTTTTTTTTTTTTTTGTAGAGGTGGATCTAGGTTGGATGACATAGAGTGGTTGTATCAGCAATGGCTAAATCCTACTACTGGGGGTGCAAAAGTGGCTTAAACCTGCCTTTAAAATCCTTTCTTTTTTGTGGGCGCATCTGGCATTTTTCTGTTTCTGAGAGTTTGCTACCGAAATCTTGATGTAGTTATTGTGCATTAAAGTTAGTGGATGATACATAGTTGTTCCATTGTTGGGTTTGGGTTTATTTTAAAGTGCTGTGAGAGATGAGCTGCTTTAAAAGAACATAAAAGACTACTTAAATTTACATTTCTGTCCTCACAGAAGGAAAATGAAAGCAGACATCTTTCCAAAACATTTAAAAATATTTTGTTATAGGACTGGGCTTTCTTTTCTGTGTCAGTGATATAGCACGGATTGACATAAACCTGGCATTCCTGAACCTAAGCATCTCTCTAAAAGAATATTTTTATGCTACCTAACAGCAGAACTAGTGTCATAGCTAGCATAGGAATGAAGGTATGATTTTTCTGTAAGTAAAATCCAGCTGTGGCTGTTTCCCATTGTTCTGAAACAAGCGTATTTTGCTTTTTTAATCTAAATGCGTCGCAAAATATGAGAAAATCAAGTCTGAACAACTTACTTTTCCTCTGTAAAAAATATATGGATACTTTTTGGTGAAATAAAGGAAGATTTGAACACATGCCTTGATGCTTTGGCATAGTGCCTTAGTGTTGTACTTCAGCATCTGCTGCTGACAAGCTGAGACGCAGAGTTCTGAGGGCTCCTTCTGCTGTGGGATGAGAGGCTGTTTAATGGGCTTCCTCTGGGAAGCTGAGTTTTGATATGAAATGTTTCACATTCCACAGCTACAGGTAACCTTTCAAAACACTGCACAACTGATAAATTATGAAAACTATTTACTTCTTCCCAACTCCTTGTTAGCACTTTGACTGTTTATTATAAGACTTTATATTACTTTCCTTTGTTATCGTGTGAGACATCCACGTACATGGAAGGAAAAAACATGTTTCATAAATAGGAAAATGTGACTGCCAAACTTCTAAAACAGGCATCAGGGAGATGGAGTCATGCCTGTTAAATTATTTTTAACGTTGTATTGAAACTTCATCAGATGACCTGTTTATTGTGGTCCATTGGTGCTTCTACATATTTATCGTTATCTTACAGTGCTTCAGGTTTGCCAGACCTTAAATGTGGGTAACTGTTTTGTAACTGTGTGCATGTTTTAGTTTACCAGGGAATTTCTCCTTGCTATGAGAACTGAAGATGGATCCAGAAGAGCAGGAGTTACTTGGTGATTACAGATACAGAAATTATTCCTCAGCAATTGAGAAAGCTTTGAGAAACTTTGAATCATCAAGTGAATGGGCAGATCTTATATCTTCCCTTGGCAAACTCAATAAGGTACAGTATCACAGGAATATTTTTCATTTGTTTGTTATGTTTGTATTGTTATTAACTTTCGTGTAACTTCCAGTACTTAGCAAAATTGAAAATACACTCAAGAAAAATATTGGTTCGTAAAGGAAGGGTAATGGAAGCAGATAAGTCAGTATCTTTTATATAAATGTGAGAAATTCTGGTAAAACCAACAGACATTTCCTTCAAATGGTATTTGTTTCCTTTATACTGCTGAGTTAATCTAGTTTTTGCATCAAAGAAACCCTTGGGATGCTGGTTATTCACTCTAGAACTGCTAAAAAAGTGTTTATGTAGAACAGGAGGTCACGAATTTTAGTATATATTCTGAGTCAAAGTTTGTTTAAAGATCACATTTACTCGACCATGCCTTTCCCTTGAATCTGGGGAAACAACTGATTTGCTGCTGGTGGTGTCTTTTGTGTGGGCATGGAAAATATGGCTGAACATAGGAAGAAAGAAAAAAGACTTTTATGAGAAAACACCTAGGAAGTGTGTCCTCTCCTCCTGCCTAAGAAACAGGATGTATGTTCTTTGTGTCCCATTTGGTCTCTTTTAACATCAAGCTCTTCCTGAGTGTGTATGGGGCAAGAGTAGTGACAGTCACTAAGGAAACGGGGGTGGGAGGAGGCAGCTCCTGCAGAACTCATAAGGAAACATCTGTTGTTACCCGATAGATGCCTCGCAGGCCTTTGCTGTTATTGCTAAACCTTAATTCTACAGAGTTTTCAAAGAGGAGGAGAATCCATAGAATTATAGAATCATAAAATATTTCAAGTTGGAGGGGACCCATAAGAATCATCAAGTCCAACTCCCTCTTCCTCACAGGACTACCTAAAGCTCAACAAAATGACTTAGACTGTCATCCAGACAGTCCTAGAACTCTGACAGGCTTGGTGCCATGACCGCTTCCCTGGGGACCCTGTTGCAGTGACCGACCACCCTCTCAGTGAAGAACCTTTTCCTAATGTTCAATCTGAACTTCCCCTCATGCACCTTCATTCCATTTTGTCATGTCCTATTGCTGGTTGCCAGAGAGGAGATCAGCACCACCTCCTCTGCTGCCCGCTTTGAGGAATTTGTAGACTGTGATGAGGTCACCCCTCAGTCTTCTCTTCTCCGTGCTGAACAAACCAAGTGACCTCAGCCATCCCTTGTAAGACTTGCCCTCAACACCATTCACCATCTCGGTTGGCCTCCTCTGGACACTCTCTAATAGTTTGATGTCCTTCTTACACTGAGGTGCCCAAAACCGTGCACAGTACTCGAGGTAGGGCCACACCAGTGCAATATAGAGTGGGACAGGCCCCTCCCTTGACCAGCCAACTATGCTGTGCTTGATGCACCTTAGTTGGGCCTTTTGGCTGCCAGGACACACTGTTGACTCATGTTCAGCTTGCCATCAACCCAGACCCCCAGATCTCTTTCCACAGGACTGCTCTCCAGCGTCCTGCCCCCCAATTTGTACATATGACCAGGATTACCATGTCCCAGGTAAAGAATGCAGCACTTGCGCTTGTTAAGTTTCATACAGTTGGTGATTGCCCAGGTGTCTAGCTTATCCAGATCTGTCTGTAAGGCCTCTCTACCCTTGAGGGAGTCCGCAGATCCTCCTAGTTTAGTATCATCAGCAAGCTTACTGAATGTATGCTCAATTCCTGTGTCCAGATCATTTATAAAAACATTAAAGAGCACTAGCCCTAAAATTGAACCCTGGGGAACCACACTGGTGACTGGCCACCAGCCTGATGTAACCCCATTTACTATAACCTTTTGAGCCTGACCCATCATCCAATTGCCCAGCCAATGTATTATGGATTTGTCTAGCTGTGTGCTGGACAGTTTATGCAGAAGGATACTCTGAGAGACAGTATCAAAAGCTTTGCTAAAATAAAAAAAAACAGATCTACTGGCTTCCCTTGGTCAATGAGATGGATGACATTGTCATAAAAGGAAATTAAGTTGGTTAAGGAGGGCTTTCCCCTTGTGAACCCATACTGGCTATGACCAAGGACTGCATTGTCTCTCAAGTGTTTTTTAATAGCTCCTGGAATAACCTCTGCATAATTTTGCCAGATGCTGAAGTGAGACTGACAGGCCTGTAATTAGCAGGGCCCTCCTTCTTACCCTTCTTGAAAACTGGGGCAACGTTTGTCAAATTGAGGGTTTTTTTAAGGGCTGCCATGTTCTTTTCTCTTTAGAGGAGAGAAGCTGAGTATTGTTCTGGCAATAGAAGTTACACATTTCTGCCTTCGCTGTTTCACCATGATTCCTCTTTAGTCAGTAGGGAGAGGTAGAGGCCTTCGGAATGCTTCTCTCAGAAGGGAAAATAAGAAATAATTAGAGCAAGAGATTTCTTACTTGTGGCAAGAAGTAGGCTTTGATCTTTTATTTTGACCTAGATGAACATACTGAACTGATTAACACCTACCTGAAACTCTTATTCAGGTACAGGATTGCCAAAATATACAGCAGCATAGTAGAAACCAAGCAAAAGAGCTTTTAGCTGCTACATCAGTCCGTCTGCTGTGGTATTTTATGGACTTAATCATTTTAGGAGCTTAAGAATTGGTAGAGCAAATCATCCCCGGTGTTCATGTGCTTCTGTCTGTTGTCTGAAAATAGAGACGATATGTCAGGGGAATGTGCTGCCAAAGGGAAGATTGTGAAATAAGGTGTCAATAGCTGTTCTCTTAATTCCTGTGATTACTTGGTCTCTTACATCCTAAAATATAAGTATTTTTGTTGAGTTCTGTTAGTGTTGGGGGAAGGGGGAGATGTTTCTAACCTAAGACCTTCCACAGTCAGTTCTGAGGGCGAATGAATGAACTGGGAGAGAATAGGTAGGAGGGGGGAGATCAACAGTATCTCAATGATAAACACTGCACATGGTTATATTCAGGAACCTGGGTGTCAGTAACTGGTTTGCAGTGATGCCTATTGTTAAGCAAATGTGAAAATGCTGAGAAAGGGAGAGACAAAAAGAGGATGAGTAAGTCGAGGAGTTTCGGAAGTACTTTTTGTGCTTCTAGGGTAGCATGGAAGATCTCTCTTAAGCCCATGTTTCTGAAGGATCTTTGTATTGTTGACTTGAATTGTGGGTGTTCTTGCTTATATAGGTGTAATATTTTCTGAGGCTGCTTCTTCTGTAGGCACGCTTCAGCGATACTTTGCACTATTGAGTCCCGCAAGTTAACACACACATGCTCTTATTTCTGTAAAAGTTCAGTGGCATTATTCTTTCAATACAGGGTCTGGAGGAATCAGCACAGGCTTTTGCTACTTAAAGATAAGGGAAAAAGAATGGAGGGAGCTGATCCAGATCCCTTTGGCCTTGGCTGAAACAAGTGATCTTGGAGCTCTTGCTGCTGTTACTCCTGGTGAAAAGGGACAACTCTGCTACATCTTTCTATTACAACTTAGCTACCAAGGTTAAGCTGAAGGTTGTTTTTCACAGTTTCTCTGTTTCTTCTGTGGTTCTAACTGATGTTTCACAGTGACCTGTAGAACCAGGGAAGCAACAGAGAAGCCATTTGACTTTAATATGAATGGTCAGCCACACGGATCAGTTTGCAAATCTAAAAAGATTACTTTTTGTTAGTGAAGGGAGATGAGCTTTATCTAACTTCACATGACTTCAGTGTGGACAGCTTCACCCTTGAATCACTTTTAGGCAGAGGGAGGAATAAGGGGCTTTATTTTTTTGCTATTGTTGTTGTGACTCATTTCTTGCTATTTAAATTAGGTCAGATGACTGCTGCTGTCCTAAAATTGCGTGTGTTTCTCACTGGTTTTGTAGGGAGCCTGAGGTGTGTTACTGCAACATTGCCCATGTTTTTTAGCTGACCTAGGCTTCTAAGGTTAGGTAAGGTGATTTTTCCCTGCAGTGTTCTGAACAGAACTGCCAGTACTAAGCATGAGTGTGAGTGAAGAATGGAGAGAAACTATTTTCTAACAACAGCTAGAGTTGGCAGAATTTACTAACTTATGCTACACCCCAAGTTTGTAAAAGAAAGATTTTTTTGGTTTTAATTTGAATAGTGAGAGTGTTATGCGTCATCATGGTGAAGGAGAAACAGTGGAAAGTAATTATTTGTAAAAACTTACAGAAGAATATGAATGGACAGATGCAAGCAGGCTGTAAATATGGATGTTAATGTTTTAAAGAGGGTCTTCACCTTTGCCCTGAAACTTACTCATAGTCCAGTTATAAATATCTGTCTGTGCTTTGCTTCTCTTCAAGCTCTAGTTACTATGAGCTGGTCATTTAGTAGCTGAGCCTGGGCTGCTCCGTGCTCCAAGAAACAGGATTATTCTTCTCTCAGTACTGTTGTTGGGTTTAGCTTTGAACCATGTTTTTATTGGTTTTGCAAGTCTACATATGTTCACTCTTTGGAAAGCACTGTTTTGTGACTAAGGTTTTCAGATATTCAAATTGCTGCATCCAGAGTACTGTAATCCTTTTCAATTTTCTTAGTACTAAAATGTGATTATGCTATTTCAAATTTTGCTAGCTTGTTCAATGTTTTAAGAGGATACAACTGCGTAAAATCACTTTGATGCTTTGGTAGAAAAAATGTTATCTTTTTAAACCTAGAAATAGATGGTGGTTCAGCATATGTGGGTTTATCGATTAAATAGGTGCTTTTGGCATAGTTTTGATATCCAGAATGCTTGCTTCTGTCTATCCAGAGCATAAACAGATATGCATATTATATAAAATACATATAAAGGTATTTATATAGGGATGCAGGCAATTAAGAAGCTGGAAATATTACGAAGTTAGGAAAATCCAAGTGCATAGTTTACATTAGGGTTCTTAATCCAGATTATAGGCACATATTTTCCAGAAATTTTAACTCTGGGCACAGGCAAACAGTAGATAAGCGGCATGGTTTACAAATTGAAGAAGTGAGCACTAGCAAATATTGGATTCCACAGCCTGCTTTTGTAGGGAAACTATGAAAGAAGGTTTTCAGAAAACTCTCTGAAATTTCCTAATTCACAGAAGAGCACAAAATCTCACTGGGTTTTTGGAAAGTGAATGTTTAAACTCCTGTTTGTTCATTTAATCCACACATGTTAAACAACAACAACAAAACCCCAAACAAACAAAAAAATCCACCCAACCTACTGAAAAAAAAAACCTGCATCTGTTTGACAAGAGTAATGGGTAGGATTTTGCCATCTGTATTGTCAGAAATACCCAATTCAACAATTTTTTAATAGTTTTTGGATATCAGTTGTACAGAACTTGCACATAAGCTTCGCGAGTGACTGTTGACACCGAGACACAGGCCAGTGTCCCTTTTTTGAAAAATAGGTTAATTTATAGTTATTGTTCACAATGAAAACAAAATGCTGTAACACTTGAAAAATCAGTTGTCATAGAGGGATTTATTTTATGCTTACAGCATGGATGACTTGCTCAGTAATGATAACAATATCTACTGTAAAAGAGTACTTTCAAACTGCTTTTTATGCTTGGACATAACACAAGTGTGTAAATGCACAGATTAAAAATTCTTGCAATACTAGTTTTTAGTCTTTAGTCTGCAATTTCAAAGTAATTTTTTTTAATTTGACTTTCCATAGAAGATAAGTATGTTACTTTTTGTTTCTGTAGTCTTTTCTTGCTTCTGAAACTTCAAGGTGAATACAATCTCAACCAAACACTTGATGTCTTTGCAGGGGAAGAGGAAAGAAAGTACAAAAATCATTGCAGCTGCACAATTATTGTTTGTTTCAGTAGTAACACTTAATGTCACAATATGTCTGTTCTTGAGTGGAGAAAAGAGAAGGATTCTTCTGAAATAGGGATTTAATGAGCATAGCCATTAATTACACCCATTGCTTCATATGAGAACTCTGACTGCCACGGCTTTATAACAACTGTTGGCTGAATTACAAACACAAGCACTATTTGCCTTCTGTTGAAGGAAAGCCTTGTATCTTTGAGAAGAAGGGAAGTATTGCCTCCTAATTGCTTTATAGAACTTCACCACACCCAATGCGCAGATGCAGTGTGCAGCACTAGCGATATTTTATACATTCCCCCCCCCCTTTTTAATATAACTTCAGCTCCTAGTTTACAGATTCCTCACAACCTTTTTTATCCTTTGAATTTCATGCTGCTATTTTTAGGGAAGCTGGAGCTCTGTTTAGAATTTTTTTTACCTGCTTGGAAAATGAATCAGTGGAAAATAGATTCACAGGCTCTCCTTCTCCCCCTCTCCTTCCAACCACTGTTGTCTAAAACAAGAATTATAGTATCTCCTAGTTGAAGATAATCTTATAAATTGATGTGCTGTCTTTTTCTGGAATTCTAGTTACGTAAATAAAAATATTTACTTGATTTGCTTTTTTTTATGTCTACAGAAATTGATCTAACTGATCTCTAGTGGTGCTATAAAGCAGTGCAGAATGACTTAAACCAGTAGCTGTGGGTCTGTGTGTGTGTGTGTGTCTTTGTTTTGTTTTAAGGCACGTGTATACACTGCGGAAAAGAATAGACAGTCTTCCCTTTCTACCCCTTATAGCCCACATTCAAAGAAACTCTGAGCATGCTTATGCGTTAGAAAATGTTTAGTGTATACAATGTATTCTCTAGTCAGTCATAAAGAAAAATAATCTATAAAAAGTTGAAAACTGGGCATTCATGTGGACACAAGTCATACATGGGCTTCAGCCTATATGTAACTAAAGATGGTCAAATTAAGCTCACAAGAACCAAAAGAATGGGTGAATAATAGATGTTGAAACCTGTGAGCAGAGTTGTACATCTGTGGTCCTTAGTGCTGGATTCTGAATGTGGAAGCAATGGTTTGGGATGGGCTCTTCCCCTGCGTATGGTGCCAGTGGTACCAGGCTTGCTATCACAACATTTAACTACCTGTAACAGCTGAAATTATAACGGAATTTCAGCAGTCCTAGATCTCACAGAGAGCTGATTATTTCTTTAAGTTGTGGAAGCTCAGGATATTTAAAAACCAAGCTTCTTAGCTTTGCCTGTTGGCTCACAGAAATTAATTAGCGTTTGGAAATATGTATATTATCATGTCACTCTGATTTCAAAGAACAGTTTTAGATCCATCCACTAATTAATGTCTTTTAAAAGTCTTTGAGCCCTGTAGTTCTGGGCAAGCTGTTAAGAATCTGAACCTTTCAGCAAAGTGGTAGCCAGCCCACCTCTGCTGGAATGCCTCGTGGTGCAACCACAGTCTTCTAATATATTGCAGTGTGGCTTAAAATCTCTTGCATCTGCTGGAAGATCAGAGACAACTGTTAACCAGGGACACCCACTCTTGGGAAGAATTTTAGCTTGTGTCCAACTGTGTATTTCTTCAACCCAAGTCAGAAGGAAAGGTTATGTGCTTTTGAGAAGGGATTTGCATCTCAGAATTGCTCTGATGTGATGGGCCGAAACTCTCCTCAGCTTAAGTATGAGGATCGTAATAAATGTCTGTTGCTTCCTGTACAGGGATGTCTTCTGATTCTTCCGGTGAAGCAGCATAGTTGGCACATGTACGCGAATGTAGTCTTCTTCTAAGTTAGTCTCACCTGCTGGAGTTTGGACATAGGAAGCTTTTGTAGCTACCCAGGAGAAACACTTAAAACTGATTTGTCCCTGAATATCCACTATTCAACTCCTAATATGCCTGGAGTATTTTTTCCTCTTCTGACTAAATGTTTTGCTTAACTGTTCCTGATGTTTGGTGAAGGAGAGTTCTTATTTGCTGGTGATTTACTTCACATCCTTAGGAAATGAAATAAGACGAACAACATTTTTTATGAGATGGCATTATTTCTGTAATGCATCAGACTCTCTGTGTAATAAACAGTGAATGTTTTCATTTTCTACCTAGTTGACATTTGAATTTTAACTGATAGAATATTAAGACGGTATTTGTTCAATCTTAAGACTGAGAGGAAAAATATTTACCACTGTTGATTTTTCTTTTTGTCATTAACTTCTTTTATATGTACAGAGGGTGTGGGGAAATACTTACCAACCAGTATAAACAGAATGTTTCAAAGTCCATCTTTCAAGCAGTCTTCAAAGTTTTTACAAGTATTAAGGTTTTTTATCTTTAGTATTGAAATAATATTACTCATGTAGTATATGAGTAAATCTCTCAAATAGAAAAGATATAAAACCATATAAAATATAACTCCACAAATATAACCTGGTTTAGTTTTATATGTGGAATATTGCTGTATTCTTGGATTCTAGTTTTTAGTACCTATTAAAATGGAAGTCTCATGCTCTTAGTGGAGGAGTGAAGGAAGGAAATTAATTGGCTCTAAATGGCATCTGTACTGTATGTTTGAGAATGGTGTGACATTTCTATTTACTGTCGTTACAAACTCTCAGCCTTTTTCTTGAGTAAATTTCATTGACTAGAAGCTCTTTATGAACAGCTGGTCTCTCAGTTTCAGCAGGGCAGCAAATGGGAGAAATAACACAAGGGTAGTCTCACAGATTCTAGCTTCTCATGCCCACCAACTGCAGTCTTAAACGATAAGTGGCACACACCTTGGTAAGATGATGGGGTTTATCTCTTCCTGTTACTGCTGATGAGAATATTCAGCATTCAAGTGAATGCTGTGATCATTGATGAACTGTTTTGGGTTTTTTTTCTTTGGAAACAATCAAGGAAGGTTTAGTTCACTTATCTGCTGCTTTTTCAAAACCTTTTTTTCAGGCAGGATAGAAGAACCTCAAGTTAGAATAATTATGTGGACCATGACTTAACCTTTGGGAGAGTCAAGAATTTGCCTAATCCTGAACATCCCAAATGTCAATCTGCAGTGAAACATCTGTTTGCTAGCAAACAGTGATCAAAGGCTAAAGTGCCATTTACTTGCAACTTCTTTTTTTTAATTGTCTCTGAATTGAAGAGACATACTTATTTAACCTGCCGAAATGCATGCATGGTTCAAGGAAAAGAGTAATCTTTCCAAAGAATTCCTGTCCTGAAGATCTTTTACTTATGCATCAATATAGTGGGTATAGTTAATAAAGCTTACTGAAAGCAGCCACACTTGATTGCAAGTAACCTCTGAGATGTTATTGTCCCACTTAATCATGCCTGCTTTGGTCTGAAGGTTTTTTGTTTATGTTTCAACTGTATGTGAAACAAAAATTTAAAAGGAAAGATAGTTATTTAATTCTTTCTTTATTCCCTTCCTTAAAAGCTGAGATGCTGCTCTGGTCGCTTCCCTACTTTCCCTGGAGATAGGATAAGGGTGCCCTGTCTGTCGTGCCCGTTGACTTCCTTTTCCAGCCTCTAGATAAAGTAGGACCAGACTTTCCTAGATTGTTCATTATTGATTCCATACAAAAACTCAATTGCACAACTTTGCTGTTTCAGTGTAACAAAATGCACTTATTAGAGAAAACTCTTGAATGCATTTAGTTCTTCTCAATGTGCTAGTAGGAAACAATTGACATGCAGTCATCACATACATCATCTTTTACACTATCATCTCCTTTCTTCCACAGGCTCTTCAGAGTAACTTGAAGTATTCCCTATTACCAAGACGGCTGATCATCAGTAAAAGATTGTCTCAGTGTTTGCATCCAGCACTACCTAGTGGAGTGCATTTAAAAGCACTAGAAACCTATGAAATAATCTTCAAAATTATTGGGACAAAATGGCTTGCCAAGGATTTGTTCTTGTACAGGTAAACTTTTATTTAAAGGTATGTGCATTTCACAGTCTATTTTAATTAACTAAATTTTTTTTTTCTTTTTTTTTTTTAAAAAAAAAAAA
>VZSF01006779.1:183803-224930 GCA_013398295.1 Chionis minor | reverse complement strand
ACTAAATTTTTTTTTTTTTTTTTTTTTTTAAAAAAAAAAAAGCTCTGGTTTGTTTCCTCTGCTGGCAAATGCAGCGATGTCAGTGAGGCCTGTTGTCCTTGGTTTGTACGAGAAATACTTTCTTCCTCTCCAAAAGTCCCTCCTGCCTGGTCTTCAAGCCTTTGTGATTGGACTGCTGCCTGGATTGGAAGAAGGATCAGAAATTTATGACAGGTGAGAACTAATACTAATTTAAAAGCAACATACAGTCTTTTGCTTTCCTAGGGGACTCTCAAGAAATTTCTGTCAGCTCTCTATATAGAAGGCTTGATAAAAGAGCCCCACTTCAAAGGGTGGGGTCCCTCTTCTGTTTTCATGTCAGGAGGAAACGAGGAGAGAAGAGGAAAAGCAAGGTTAAAAATAGATGTGCTGAGAGAAAGGAATAAAACCTATTTCTTACAGCTCCTCTGAACTTCTAATTAATTAACCTGACTCCCCAAACCACTGCTCTGTTGATAAATTCAGTATAAATACTGTAACATGAGAGAGCAACTGAATTTTTTCCAGTCTTTCTAAACCAGATACTTACCCTCAAATTCTGAAAATATGAGCAAGAGGCAACTACTATAAAATCTATTGTGGAAAAAAGTACCTCTCTCACTCTTGGGTGCCCATGGCAGTAATGTCAATGGCATTCAGTACAATAAAGTCAGGATCAGGAAGTGTGCTGAGAAGAGCAGCTCAGCACCCATTTGTGTAAAGGTTTTACTTCAGTTACCAGAACTGTTTTGTAAGATCTTACAAGACCTCAACCCCTATAGGTTTCATCCAAATGTTTTTTCCCCTTAAAGAGTCACTAAACATTGCATTAGTAATGTATTAACTTCTGTATTGCCAGTCTGGATGTTGGCTGTTCTCTCTGCCCTTTTTGAATCTTAAATAGCTGTGTGTACCCTTTAAAAAAAAAAAAAAAAAAAAAAAAAGAATAGTGAGATATGCCAGGCTGCATAGATTACAGTTGATAAACAAAATACTTCGAGTGCCTCTTTTTAAAAACAAGTATTAAAGTGAAGGCTTAAATTAATTGCTGGAGTGGCTAAGAGTTGATTGCATGTGTTCCCAACTTGGTGAGCAGCATTCAGTAGCCAATTCTAGAACATCAGATCTACAGGCAAAAGACAAATATATACCTTTAATACATCTGCTGTAGAAACATGAATTTTAGTATGTAGCTTTTGTCAAGCAGGCTTATAAGTGATGATGTATAGTTTTCTCTTTCCTACAGCACTAGTTTCTGGGGATGGAGGAGAAGGGGGATGCCTTGAAACGATATCTCCTGTCTATCTGAAGCCTTTCTAGGGAGACTGAACTTATTTTAAAGCTGACTAAATTTGAAGTAATGAGTTAATGGGAACTGCAGATTAACTTGCAAGATCCAGCTTCTGGTTTTGTACCTTTTTTCACTGTTCTTGATGCCATAGTTTTCCTCATCACCAGCAAAGATAAAGAAGTCGTTATTCCACTCTACTCAGTGCTTGTCAGGCCACATCCAGAATACTGTGTTCAGTTTTGGTCCCTGCTGTACAAAAAAGGTGTGGACAGGCTGGAGAGGGTCCAGAGAAGGGCCACCAAGATGATCAAAGGACTGGGAAGCCTGCCGTATGAGGAAAGGCTGAGAGAATTGGGTTTGTTCAGCCTTGAGAGAGGAAGGCTTATGGGAGATCTTACCACCACATTCCAGTACAAAGAAGATGGAGACTCCCTTTTTACAAGGAGTCACATGGAAAAGACAAGGGGTAATGGGTACAAGTTAGTCCTGGGGAGATTCCAGTTGAACACAAGAGGAAGATTTTTCACAGTGTGAACAATCAGCCATTGGAATATTCTCCCCAGGATTCAAGATTGAGCTGGACAGGGTGCTGGGCCATCTTGTCTAGACTGTGCTTTTGCCAAGATAGTTTGGACCAGATAATCCTTGAGGTCCCTTCCAGCCTGGTGCTCACTGATTTTATGGTTCTTTGCCTTGAAAAAACAGGGTCACAGACAGGAGCTGACTATATATTTCACTATGAAAGATGTATGCTAAAATTAATTTAATGGTGTTTTGTGAAATATAAAGATCACATGTGAAAGTATTTTCTTTAGTTTACTCATCATAATGATTCTGGTCCAAGAAAGATAGGCCAAGGTATCTTTTGGAAGATGTGTTAGGTTAATTTTAACTTCAGGTTCATGAGAGACTCCACTGAACATCTTTAGAATGTTCAGCATTGAGGACTGACACTAATATATCCCTTGCTGCTCCTTAAAGTGGCAGAAGTACTAGCTCAGGTTGTGCTTCACCCTAGAAACTATGTTCTTAAACACACACATGTGTGTGAATTTGCACGCACACACACAAAGCAGAAAGAAAAAATGGCTTGAGGGCTACTTTGTAAAGAAATGGAAAAGAACATCAGATTGGGGATGTGTGTCCTTCTATGCTGGACTTCTTCCTCTTTTCTCACTTCTACATTCCTCATGTGACATTTTAATTCCTACACTATAATAAAACACCACAGTACTGACGAAGTTGCCAAATAGGAGAATGTGCCTTCAGTCATAGGACCTCCAATGTGATTGCCTTTAAACTAATTTCAGTGTACCAGCCCTGTGTGCAGTAACTGACAGCATGTCGTTTTATCTCATGGGTTTTGTTGTTCAGTCACTTACAAATTGAGCCCCTTGATTTCTAAGTACAAATATGTAGGATATCTTCCAGTTCCCAGACTGATAATATTGGCTTTCAGAGTCTAGCATCAGCTTAAATTATTTCCAATTCAGCAGTGCACACCTCTCACTGTAAATATTTTGCAATCAGAGCTACTACGGTAGTTTGATCAGAGCTTAACGTTTGCAGGTAATTAGTGGAGGAGTTTCCAAAGTAAGCACAGAAACTTTGTTTCAGTGAGTGTGCACAATGGCAAAGGATTGAGAGTTTTTTGATTGTTTTTGTACAATTAGATAATACAAAGAAGAGGAAATTAAATAAATAATGTCAACCGCAATACTAATTCTGTGTATAATTGCCTTTTTAGGGTATAAAACTGAACTAACAGAATTCCGTTTTCTCATGTCAAATATATTTCCCTACAGAACAGATGCTCTGCTTGTGAAGCTCTCCTTATTGATGGGCCAAGAAATATTCTTTGGAGCGCTCTGGGGCAGTGTCCTGGTCAGCCCATCCATCAGGCTGCCTGCTTCTCTTTTCATTGTCAGTCACATCAACAGAGAGCTATCTGGAAAACAGCAAAAGTACATGCTTGGAACCGATTATAAGCTCACAGTAAGTTCATTACACTCCTCGTAGAACAGTCGTACCTACCATAATACCTGCATACGAGCAGATTGTGCCTTCTCTGTATTCAATTAGAATGATGTGATCTTAAAAATATTTTGGAGAGAGAGAAAGAGAGGCTGGTGGAATTGCTTAATACGGTTACTTCATGGGAGCATCTTACCTGAAACATAGCAGAGAATCTCCCATATGAATTTTACTTAGCTTGCGGAACGCAAGTCTTTTGAAGCTGTTCTGCAGGTTTTGGTAATAGGTACTGCATACAGCCTTAAAAGACTGACTCTGTTTCAAATCAGAAGTTAAACCTGATAACTTTTCTCTACTTGTTCTGAATTTGCATTTAAGGTTGAAGACCAGCTTTTCTATAATGCAGTACATACAATATTTAATGTTGTTTTCTCAAAGTGTTTGCAGTTCTGGAAGACAATTCTGAAATTTAGTATCTTTTTATTTTTTCATTAAAATGGAAATCTTCAGCAGGTAGTAATTTATGTTAAACATGAGTAATGGAATAACTGTAATGCTAGCTAGAGTGCTTTAATATCTGCATTTTGTGAGGCTTCACATTCTGTCTGATAGCTTGTGATGTCACACTGTGACATTCTGAATTGTTACAAACCCAAGTATTCTGTAAGTATTAACGATTCTTTTAACAGTATTCAACAAAACTTTTTTTAACTTGTTTTGGGGGCAGGAGTCAAACAGCTGGGTAATTATCCTCTTATTTAAAAAGATATTGTTCACATGCAACCAAGTTTATTTTCGTTCCTTCTTGTGATTATTAACAGTGATTTTAGTTTAAATGTTACCATGAAGGAAAACACCATTGTGCTTCCTTTTGCTTTTACAGATAAAGTCTTTGTGTGTATCAGTATTGGATTCAAATGTCCTTGTGCAAAGAAACACTCTAGAAGTGATTCTCTTCTTCTTCCCATTTTATACAGCTTTGGTAAGAGGACTATTTTGGTAACGTTGCATGTGCACTTTGTGCGGGAAGGTGTCCAGCTCCTACCTCTGTTATTGCCAAATGTCTGAATTTTATACCTTGAAAATCAATGAACAAAAATTACAGTTTCTTGTTCCCCCATCAATTTTAATAGTAGAGGAGACTCTGCTGCTTCTCAAGCTCCTTACATCTTCAAAGATGTGCTTTCACAGTGAATATTGTGTGATATTTGGAATGTGCTTGAAGTATTCAGACCTGAGAAACTGCATATGGAAAAAAATATTGACCTCCTTTTTCAAGTAGGATTTCAGCATTTGGAATTGTCTGCGCTAAGCTAAGATACTTCTGTTAAAGACTAGGAAAGAAAGTATTACTTGAAACAAGAGTTGTTCCCCATCATTCCCTGACTTACCTAGTAGTATAGTCAGTATTTTGAAAGTAGCAAGTAATTTTAAGTCTAAAGGCATAACATAAAGAAGTCTTTAGTACTTTTAGGTTAACTGTAGCTTTGTACCTTAAACAGGAAGATGATCACAGTTCTGTCAGATTCCATTTCTTGAGATTTTTGGTATACAATATATTTTGTTGTTGATGATTTGCATTCCTTTTTTCCAAAACATTCATATTATCAGTTTAAAAAAAAAAACAAAAAAAACCACGAAAAACCAAAAAACCCAAACTTCTTTACAAATTTGACTTGTTTAAATGTTCATAAACAACTAAAGTATTCTTGGTTTTCTTCCTAGGACTGCAACGAAAGCACTATTCTATTGCGCAGGACTGATTTAGTCTGTATTCTGTCAGCAGCTACACAGACATTGTTGAGGAGAGACATGTCACTTAATAGAAGATTATATGCATGGTTGCTAGGTACTGTACAACATACAGTGATATTCAATATTTTGAATACCTAAGAGAAAAAAAAATCAGTGCTTAAAAATGTAACACACTTTTTCAGCAGTTAATGAATTATTATAAAATAAAGTGTTGTTTAGTTGCCATTTATTAAGTACCTGTTCAATGAAATTCAGTGTTTATTTGGCAAACAGGTCTTCTTTTCAGAGATGCATTCATTTCACTGTCCTGAGTCACAGGGTATCTGATGAGTTGTTTCTGGTCCCATGCACAGTTCGTTCTGAAGTGGTTCAGTGAACTGCAAGGAGTGGGGTGTTATTTTAGTTATTTAACTATTACTTATGTAAGTAATAGTCTATTAATTCCCAAGGAGCTCATAAGAGGATGATAACTTCTCCCTGTCCGCCGCCTTTTAACAGAACAAGAGGAGGCTAAAAGTGACAGGGCAAGAGCTGTAGCCATGCAGTTGGATGAAGGCTGCCCTTGCTGGCCCTTGTCTGGATCTGGCCTTGGGTTTCATTAATGTTCAGTCTGGATGCCTCAGACTGTGATCCGTAGGCCGTCCTTGGGCAGGGTGTGAGCTAGTTTCAAGCAAAGTGCTGAAATGACAAAGGTTAAAAATGCAGTGTAATTTCAGCATTTGTATAAATGACTTATGTAGTGCTCTGTATTGCAGTGTTTTTATGCACTCCTAATGCCTCTGTTTATCTTGTAGGCTCTGATATTAAAGGTGGTACTTTTGCTCCAGACTCAACAACTTCTGAAGACCATGCTGTCTATTTCTTTGGAAAATACTCTAAAGATCTTTTGGTTGAGGTTGGTATTCATTGTATACGGATGTATTTATGATCCTTTCAAATGACAACACCAACTGTGTCTAGAATTGTTCCACTCCCACTTGGTTTGTCCTTCACTTTCTGCCCCTAAAGATAACATCCTTTTGGTGGCTATATTTTCATCTATCTGAATGCCTGCTGTGCTGTATTTATCCCAATATTGTATATGCTTACAATACAAATGGAGTCTAATGAAACCAAAAGGTAGCATCTTTGGTGACCTACATGAATTATTTAAAAATGCTTCTCTGAATAAGATCAGCTCTTGAGTACAGATGATGAGAAGATGTCATTGATTTGTCTACCCTGTATAGAAAATTGAAGTTCAATTGTAGTTGGTACGGAACAAAATCAAATTTAGAAACACTTCAGGTCTTAATGAAACGGCAGTCTCTCTTCTACGTATAACATTTTGATGTTTTCTTTTTACTAGAGTTTGATTGAAATTTTACATCAGAAATTCCCAGAGTCTGATACAGAGGAACAGCATCAAGCTTATTTGAAACCCTTTCGCATCCTCATCAGTCTCCTTGACAAGCCTGAAATAGGTACGGTTGCTTGTCACTTCTGTTATGACTGCTAATGACTGTAACAGTTTGGTGTTCATCACCTTTGGCAGTAGGACTCAAGCCTGTACAATTCTTCCTCATTCTGAATACGTTATCGTGTGCGTTAGCGCGCAGGGGGCTGTGTCCCTCAGACCTGGTTCAGAACAGCGCTCTGGAGCAAGCACCCTCTCCAGGTTCTCTGGGTCTTCTGCAGAGCACTCTGCTGCGTAGCATGGACATATCCCGGTGAGGATAGCACTCTTCTGTGCCCAGAAGTGCGATCTGAGGCGCCAGTTAAAAAGAACAACTTCTGCCCTAGTCTAGATATTCTGCTCAATTCATTCCTTGGAGGTTAATCCGTAACATGTTGTCAGGCTTTTTTTTGTTCTCTCTTGTAAAGTGGCTTCTACCTGGAAAACTGCCAGTACTACTCTTGCCTGGATTTTCTTCCAGTGCTTGGCTGTGCTTGAAGGTCTCCCAGTACACTCGCATCAGACTCTCATGACCCTGTTGGTTTTCCAGACTCCGTAGTCCCACAGGCAGCTAGCCTAGGTGGTACTGCTGCCAAAGTGGGCACCTGGAAATAACCTGGAAATAGCCTCTTATGTGTGTGAGGAGGTAGGGGCACCTCTGTTGGCCCCACTGCTGGCTTGTGCCGGCCTGATGCAGCTGTGGGAGCTATAGTTTCAGATTTTGTGACTGAGCTGTGAAGAATTCCCTTCTCTTCCCTGTCACATGTCTGTCCTGTTGCGTATATGAAGTTGCCAGCACCAGAAGGGTGAGACTCTGCCAGCCCTTTTTTTTTAAAGGGCAAGTTCTCCTTTCTCAGCCAAAAAAATTAAGCCAAAGCGACTTGACAGATTTTTAGGATTTAATGGATTTTCAGTGTTCTGTAAGAACCACGTACAGATAAATCTTTGAAATTGTATTCCGTGAATCTGGCAGGTATGAGAAGCCTATGGACTGGTTAACCGGTATTTGTTCAGGTCTTAACGACTGATTGTATCCCAAAGTGTTGTTCTAGGTATTATTTTATCCCTCCCTTGGGGGAGGGTGATGTTACCATTGACTAAGACTGTAGGCTTAAAATAAAACTCCTGTACTGAGACTAAACACTGGAGTGGCAGTTCATTTTGCAGGTTCCTGTATCTGGTAAGCTTATCCTCTTTCATGGATTGGGAAAGTCCTTTTAAGCCCAATTCCTGCTAAAGAATTATCAAAGCACTCCCAGGAAAAATGAGGATTCTGTATTGCTTATCTAACAAATGAATGCTACTTTAGTAGAAGCAGTTGTCAGTCTGTTTATAAGACTGTGGTGCTAATGTTTCCCTCCGCTGGTTTTAGCTGGTTTTTAGACGGTTTTTAAAAAATCTATCATGATTAAAGCCTCTTATAAAAAGCATTTTTATTTCCTGCAGAAACGCTGAAGAAGAGATGAAGGTTGTTACATTATAAATTTATTGATTAATCTAATTTAGAAAATAGATGACAGGGACTACCCTATTGTGTGTTTTATTTGGCTGACAATCAGTGTTAATCTGAACAACAAATAAGGGTTATTTGGCTGAACTGCATTATGCAGTTTAATTTTTCTATTCCAGTCAACACACAAAATATAACTTCTTGAGCCATAAGCCAATAAGGCTTTCAGTTCCTTTTGAAATACATTTAGCAATACAACTTTCTTTTTTTTAGGGTAGCAAACTAAAACATAATGAGAATCTTTGATGCTTTCTGCTACCCTTAGTCACTGTAACTTTTTTTTTTCCTTTTTAGAAGGACTCATTGGAATGCTTTATATGCTACTTTTTTTTTTTAATAGTACTGTGTTCAGAGTATTGTAGTTATTATTTGTTCAACTCCTCTATAGAAAATTTCAAAGAAAATAGAAAAGTGCTGACCTTTGAAAATTTGGTGCAGTCATCAGCACACACCTAAGTTATACTTTCTTCTTAAAACTGTTTATTAAGTATACACTTTTTGGATTTCCTTGATTTGAACTTCCTTGGTTTGCTGATTTTTCCAGCTTCTGTCCCTCAAAATGTAATCAAGGCCACTATGTTAAATGTGTATTGGGAATCTGCTTGTTTTCCTTATGGGTACAGACATGGTGGTTATTTTGGCACGTGAACTGCATATTAACAGTTATGATTCTGCCCACTTATAAATGACTGCTGTGTAGGTGCCTTACTGAAGTGACTCAAGTGTAATGTAGAACCGGTGCTATGGCTTTCCAAGTATGACTTTTGAAAGTTCCTAAAATGAACAACAGGTGGTATTTAACTAGATTTTTTTTAAAAACCAAATATTTAACTATGTATTTAATTTTATTTTAACTGGAAAATCTGCCATTTTAAAAAGCCACATAAGCATTTTCTTCCTACGTGGGTGACTGTGTTTTTTGTAGTCTAGCTACCCCTAATTTAGGTCTATACAAATTTGTAACTGGGCCACGTAGTAATCACTTTGGTGCAAGTACTGGATTCTGTTTTCCTTCAATTGTAGGGCCGCAGGTTGTTGGGGATCTGTTCCTTGAAGTTATTAGAGCCTTTTATTCCTACTGCAAAGATGCACTTGGTTCTGATCTCAAACTTAGCTACAATCAAAGTGGCAACACACTTGCAAGGTATGATGACAAGTTTTCAACTATGAACTGAAACTGTATCCTTTATATTAAGCTAACTTATTAGTAGCTAACCAATTTAAGGAAAGTTAGGTTTTTAATAAAGTGACCTTCTGTACAGAAGATGAGATTTTTCTATGACTTCCCTTTTCCCCCACATGTGCTTGATTTCTCTTTGATTAGCAGAAAATAAAATGAAGTACAGTGCATATATTTGGTGTTGATTAAATACAGTTATGTTGGCCAAGAATCAGTCTGGTGACAAAACTCTTAGCCTTTTGATTTTCAAAGTTAAAGGCTTGATTTCTTTCATCTGGGAGAAAGATGCACAAACTGTAGCTATTCCAGAATGACTCAGTCCTTGATTTAAAACAATCAATGTCTTTTAGCTTGTAGAGAAAAGGGGAAAAAGATTTTAGAACACATCAGCTAATACTGTGATGTGCATGCTTTTAGAATCTTCACTGACATCTGTTTCTTTTTTTTCCCCTTTCTTCTTTCCTTTCACAGTGCAATCAAAGAGAATAAAAATGCTTCGGAAATTGTCAAAACAGTGAATTTGTTGATCACATCCTTAAGCACAGATTTTCTTTGGGATTACATGACCAAATGTTTTGAAGATTGTTTCAGGTGTTTATGTTGTCAAACAATAGTGCTCCACTTAAAAATGCCGCTTAAGAGCTATCTGTGTAAGAATAAATTTTACTGAAGCATTTAAATTCTGGAACGGACATAACACATGTTAGACAGATATGTAAGTTGCATCCTAAAATAATTCAAGAATGCAAACAGGTAAACAATTAAATGGAAACTAGCAACCTGAGAACAAAAGAAATTACTTTAAAAATGACAACTGAAGGAGGAAAAAGTTTGGGAGAGGAGGTATTCGTGGAAGAACAAGTATTTTCTGAAGAAAAACAAAGATACCTATCTTTTCTATCTCTTTCTAAATATAAGAGAGAAGATTATACTTAAAGTAGTAAGATTGTGTATAGAGATTCAATCTGAAAATTGGAAGCACTTTAGCGTCCCACACACAAGCTACAGTTTAGGTGGTTTTGACAGAATGTTTTATCATGCTGTATTGGAAGTCCAATTTTACTTTCCTTCGGAAAGTCTAGCTGTTCTGTATTTTGTGTTGATTTTAATGAAGCTTTTTTTATTGTAACAAGAATTTTGACAGGAAAAGAGCTTACATAATAATATTTTTCTCAATCCAGAAACAAATCCACACAGACAAGATATCCTCTTGAAAATATTAGCACTCCTCCTACAGTTTCAGAACTCTGCACACTATTGGTGTTTCTTCTTGATGTGATTCCTTTGGTAAGGCAACCTGAAATTGTTAGCTTCGAAGTCTTAAGAAATGCTAAATCAAATAATTCATATTGTGATTACCTAAAATGAAGAGGTGCATGTGCATGTATGCATGTGCACATGCATGCTATGTCCTGCAAAGTATAGTTTTATATGCTGACATATATGGTTACCCAGGCTATTGCCTAGCAAGATAAAAATTATTGGGATTTTAAAACATGGTGATTCTTTCGAAGGAATGAAAAAGTATACCTTTTGCTTCTTGGGTAAATAATTTCCGGGGACTTTTTGGTCTCTTAGAAGCTGGCTGACTATCATAAGATTTTTAGGGTATACGATTCAGTGCTCATCATTTAGAATAAAGAAAGAAAAAATAGCACTGAAGCAAGTTTGTACAGCTTTACCATTCATGAACTGACTTTATCACTCTGGTCAGTGTTGCTAGACAGCTGAATAACAATATGTGATAACTATTTTAAACAATGCTTATTTATTTTAGGAACTCTACTCTGAAGTGCAGACTCAGTATCTCCCACAGATGCTCAGTTACATGGTGCAGTCTCTCCTGGAAAATATGGAAGTATTAGGTTTACCAGAACTCACTCATGCCTTAAAGACCTGTTTTAAGGTGCTCAGCAAAGTGCAGATGCCCCCTTCCTATCTGGACATTGAGACAGGAAGTGGAAATGGGGTACGTGTTTTTCAGCTACTCATAGATGTTTAAAATTGTTAGTGACTTAACTTATTTTAAAATGTTAATTTTCCTAACTTAAAGCTAGATGCTAACTGCAGCAATAAAGATTTTTGAAACTTATCTTCCTTAGCCCCTTCCAAAGCACTCTGATGCTTTTTTATTCTTACTGGGTATTCAGTTCTGACTTGTTTGAATTATTTGTGACGATGAGGGAGTATAGTCTTGTCTGAAACTTGCGCTATAATCCTACCTCTTGAGAAAAATGTGGTCTTAATGGATTTGAAAAGGCACTCAGCATCATGCAGTTGCTAAAGATTTGAGTTGCCAAATCAAGCCCAGCTAGACAGCGGGTTAGTTCTGCAGGGCTTTCAATGGATACTGTAGCTTAACACAATGTGGTATTATTTGTGTGCAAGAGACCGTGATAGAGAATGAGGAATAGATGGCATAAAGCAATCACACAAGCACAGCCTGCCAGAGTTTTGCAGTAGAACAATTGCATGCCTTTGACCAGCAATAATCCAGCATAGGCTATACTGTTCTCCTGGTGAATTGATTTTAAGGAAACATTTCCGTTTGCTAAGTATCTGTAGCTATGGATCAGTTGGTGTTTGATGAGTCAAGGTGTGAGGATTGTACAAACATTTGTTAGGTTTTAAATGCAATTGAATTGAATTGCTTACAAATAACTAAGTCTCATGATTTTGTAAAAGTAATCTGTATCTGGGGATTGCAAATACTAGCATTAGGGGGGTTTTTTCTGTCGTTGCTCTTCCCCAGCACCTGCCACAGTTCTACATAGTTTAAAATTATCTTTGCAGCACCACATTAACCACACTAACATTTCTGTTTCAGAGCCCAGTGAAAAAGGAAAATGTCGACATAACCTTGGAGATGAAGTCTGAGCTGCAGGAGGATGATGAGACTCTGTTCCCTCCCCTGAAGTCAGAAGACAGTGGCATTGGTCTAAGCGCTTCCTCCCCAGAGCTCTCTCAGCACTTGGGGGTGCCAACTGTGACCCTTGAGAGAGATGATGTCTGGAAGAAAGGGGGGAGCATTCAGAAGACTTTGTATTGCATCCAAGAGCTGGTTGCCAAGTTTTCCAGTAAATACATATTTGGGGTGCAATTTCAAGAAACAAGTAGCGAAAACATCTCAGCAATGAATCTGAGTGGAAAAGAGAAAAAAGAGAATGGCTACAGATTACCTGAAAGTGCTAGCAAGAAGAAGAGCCCATGGGATGCAAAGCAAATTACTGTACCTCAGTTTAAACAAATGCTTTCAGACTTGTTCTCAGTTCGAGGGTCACCATTCAAGAACAAGAGTTCTAATCCTCTTCCTTCCGACTGCAACTCTGATAATAAAAAGGAAAAGGAGGAAGAAGAGTGGGACTTCGAACAAGTGATGCTTGTCTTGGGACCCCTTAGAAGTGACTGCAAGGAAGCTTTTGCTGCAGCTTGTCACCTTTTGTTGGATTGTACCACATTTCCAGTCTATCTTTCAGAGGAGGAGATGGAACAGTTGTACCTCTCTCTGTTTCAAGTTCCTGGTAAGAAAACGTTCCTTTCCTGGGCAAGTTGAGCGTTTGAGGATGCAAATAGCAGTGTGAGCTGGGCTATTTGAATGTTATGTGACCAGGGCCAGTAGTAATGCCTTTTGACAGGGCTGAATGCAAGTTGCATGTGAATTAAAGACTTACCCACATCAGCATGCGTTTTGTGTCTTGCAGCTGAGGGACAATTTTTACCAATATTTTTAAATTCACATTCTTTTGAAAGCTTTCATTACAGAACTTGTAGCTGAAGGCGTGAAAAGTAGCCTGTAGAGCCTTGTGGTGTCATTCAGGATTTTCAGGAAATCTATTCCCCCTGGTCCATGTCGTGTCATCCCACCCTCCCCTCTCCCCTTCCTCCTCCCCTCCCACCCCTCCAAAAAAAAGGAAGTGTGTTAGAGGAAGATGGGTGTAGGTGGAAAAATGGAGATCTAAACAATAACAGAAGCAAAACCAGCTCTTTCTTTAACCCTCAGAATTCAAAGGAGAATTCCAATGTAAGCTACTGTAAAAGAATAATCTTGTGTAATTGGAAGGCCTGTTCTTTCTGGGAATTCATTAGCTTTAGCAGGAGCATTATTGGCCTGAAGGCTACTTGACAAGGTAGGTTTGTAGTCAATGGAGAGGTGGGAAACTGGAAAATTGGAGTCTCTTCCTCATGTCACTCCAAATTTCTGCTGTTGCCCTTAGCAAAATGATGATATGCCAGTCATCTATATGGATGAGCTGTCTGCTTGTCGTGGACGCTTCTGCATATTTGCAGTGCTTTCCATGTGGTCAGCAATGTAGCTGCACTTAGAAGGCTTGCTTTCATAATTGTGTTTGTTTGGATCACAGAAGTTTATTTTCAAAATTCTTTTCAACTGCACACCCCAGAGAATACAGTAAGATTGAAAGCCAGTAGGAGAGAACTTCTGATAATGAAGGTCTGGGTTGAATATGATACAGAAGTTGTCTGATTTGAAGAAGGAAGAGTGTTCATTTTGTTGTAGTAGTAAAGCAGCTAAAACACTTGGGTTTGAAGCCAAAGGTGTGAACTCATACTTCAGAGTCGCCAGTCAAGCCTTAATAAATTCATCTGATTATTCCCTCAGGACGGACAAAGAGGGTGAAACTTGATGTTAGCCGTATCAGTTCCTTGTGTTCTTCTGAACATGGTTTCCGAAATGATAGACCTCAGTGCTACCCAAGAGAGCATCCTTGGATCAGCAGACTCTGTTGTTGTTTTTGACAATGACAGCTGGAAAACATCAGCTGCAAAAACTAGTTGTGAATAAACATAAACTGGAAAGCAGAAATCCACTAGTTACTGGGTTAGTGAGGTCCTGCAAGAGCTTTCTGCTAGGAGAAATGAGGAAATTAATATAACTTGCTTTGAAGCAAGTCCTTTCTGAAGTAAGGGACTCGATGATAGCATGGCAGTTGGGTTTGGGCAGTCATTTTTGTCTGTTGGTCTTATGGGCTTGATGGAAGAATTCTTGGAAATAGGACCATAACCTTGAGATTATTCAAAAACTTTTTTCTCACTTCTCTTCTGAGGAGGTTGTGATGCCAGCTTCCCTCTGTGGCTGAAGTCCTTAATGACAATATGCTGTTGTGTGAATGACTGCTATGTTCAGAACGTGTCCATCTTCACGCTGCTGGAGGTGATCAACCATTCCCAGTCGCTGGCGCTTGTGATAGAAGACAGAATGAAGCGGTACAAAGTGTCTGGCCACAACCCCTTCTTTGGAAAGCTACAGATGGTCACCCTTCCTCCCACTGCTCCTGGAGTTCTAAAGGTCATCTCAGAGAAAACAGATTTTTACCAGGTGTCAATTTTCTTTTTCGTTTTTACTGCCCAACTACACTGCACCTTGGATGGGGCGGGAAAGCAAATGTTATTTGCGTGGATGTTTGGGGGTAGTATGTTTGTGTTACAATGACACACTTGCCATTTTTTGCTTCCATAAGCGTTTGAAAGCAATTGCATTCTTCTTTGCGTGCTTCCCAATGGAATGTTCGAAAGTGGCAGGTTATTTAAAAATTGCAAGTTGTTTTTATGCCCAAATTCTTGGGGGGTAGGTGTAGTTGATTTCTGACTTGAAGGGTTTGGTTTCATTAGCTTGACAGCTACACGTTAGAGAACTTTGATACTACACAGGTTTCAGATAAGAGAAAATGTTAGTGCATGAATAACAGTGAAAACATTCCATCCTCCTTGTTTTAAGCGTATGTATCAAAGATGCTTTCCTTCTCCTGGCCATTTATTGATGTTAGTGTTAGTATGAAGGTTGATTCCAAGATCTTTTTCTTAATTACTGTGTTTCCAGTTGCTGTGCCTGATGGATGTACAATCTGTGAAGTTTTGACCCAGAAAATAGAAGCAGAAATGCTTTTCTTAATTTCTGGTGCATGTGCATTTGAATTACCTGTCCTACCAGGGTTGGAAAGTTGCATTTCTTCAGGTCTGAGTGTATTACCTGTATTCTTACTCTTTGCTAAACTAAGACGATTTGGAAATCCCTTGTGGTAATAGTGGGCATTTATGCAATGGAAAGCTTTTAAGTCAGGGAAGAAATGGCACTTACTGTTGTTGTTATTGTTGTTGTTGTAATAATAATTATTATTATTAAATGTTGTTATTTTTCCCTAGAGAGTAGCATGTGTTCTCTGGAATCAGTTGAACAAAGAGACACGGGAGCATCATATTGCCTGTGTGGAACTGTTCTACAGACTGCACTGCTTGGCACCATCAGCAAATATCTGCGAAGACATTATCTGCCACGCGCTTTTGGATCGTGATAAAGTAAGTCCTATATTCACTGAAGCCCTTTCATCACTGTAGAGTCCTTCCAGTGCTTCCTAGACTGCCTCCAGTTCCCTTCCACCCCACGTCTTCACTCCCATGGTCGCTCTGTCTTCCAAGAGTCTGACAGACTCTTTCCACCCCTTTACAATTCCTGGGATTTATTCATCATGAGACTACTGCTCAACTTAATCCCTGGATACAAACTCTGTCAGTCAGTGCTGGAACTTTTTTCATTTCAGCCCAAATCTGGTAGTATCTAAAAATTTGCAATTTTTGTTGGTATTTCCAAACTGATCCAGCTCCACCAATAACTCTAAAATCATTTTATTTTGTGTTGATTTTGTAAACTTCGTATTCCAACAAAAGACTATTATCTAGTAAGTGTATGTCAACATCATGTTGACCCTGTATCCACCTTCATATTTAGTTCTCATAATAAGCTGTATTTTAAGTGAGCCTGTTATTACTTATTTTACTTACCTAGTTTAATGACAGAACAGTTCTTTAATAACATGCAGTATATTTTTGAGAAGTGTCTTGCACAACAAAACTTAAAACAGCCACCCTCAGTCTTCGGTATTGTTTTCATATATTTGCTCTTGTAGTTTTGAAACTTAAAAGTTTGGAAACCTTTTAAAAGCTTTCAAACAAAATTGGCAGTAACAAACACTACCTAATATACCACTCTCTTCCTTATTGTCATCCAACTTTTAAACCTCCCTAACGCCAAATCAAGGCTAAAATGTTTATGCACAAGAATCCTGAAATATGTTTTTGGTGTATCGGTACATCCTTTTTAGCTCCTACAAACACAGTGGCTGTTAAGTTTTCATTGTGCATTCATGGATATATGGCATTTTGGTTTAATCTATTGCGAAATAGAAAAGTGCTCTCCAACTACCCATGAAGGATTAGCAGTCATCTACACAATAACTGTTGTTCTGCTAGAGGTTTAAAAATCACTAAAACTTTACTCAGAGGTAAATGCGGTAAAAATACATATCTGTCTTGTTTCCTTGCAAAGGGGACAAGGCTGGAAGCACTGTTCAGATTCTCTGTCATGTGGCATCTGACCAGAGAGATCCAAGGCAGCAGAGTGACTTCTCACAATCGGTCCTTTGATAGGTATTTTCCATTTCCACTGGCTTGGACTTGCATTTATATATTTAACTATATCATGCTTTGTTCTGTTCTTTTTCTGAGATGGGAAAAAGCTTTTTGTAGAGAGAACAAAAAAGAGTAAAAGAAGGGTCTTTAAAAAGCACTCTGTGTGCATGGTGCTTTTTCTTGTGTGAAGGACATTTCTGTAAAAATAGACAGAACTTCATATATGAAGAGTAGCTTGCAGACAAATTTCTGCATAGCAGACATTTTTTATCCTGGAGTGTTAGGGTGTTTTTCCAAAGAAAATAGAACCAGCTACTTGTGGGAAAAAAAATCTTATTTTAGTTTAGAAGAGCATAACCTTTGTATAAAATGAGATAAAAGCATTAAGAGTCTAAAATATGTGAAAGAACTTTAAAATGTGCTGCTCCTCTAGAGTGTGAGTATATGTATGGCCTTGCTTCTACAAACGCATGTGTACTTGACCTCGACTGAGGAATATGTGCATGATCAAGCTATTGTTAATAGACATGAGCCATTGGCTGGTGCGCACTTGAACATGCACTATGTCTGTTCCCTGCCACTGTTTTGTTGTTTGCATTGACTTTTTTAGGGATTTCAACTGTACCTCTTCGTTCTGATTTCTCCACTCAGGTCTCTGTTTGTGGTATTGGACAGTCTCAATTGTTCAGATGGCGCAATTGGTGCTGCAGCACAGGGCTGGCTGATCCGTGCTCTTTCACTTAATGATGTTGCACGGATTCTTGAACCAGTCCTGCTGCTGCTGCTTCATCCAAAGACACAGCGCACGTCCATCCACTACATCAAACAGAAAAATTCAGCAGGTAAAACTGTTCTTGGACTGAAACTGTAAGTGCTAACATAGCATTGCATACTCCTGAACACCTACTGAAGGTAGTCTCTGAAATGCAATGGCATCCCACTACCCTGAGTCGTCTTGCATCAGTTCCATAGATTCCTCCTCATCCAAGTACCTATACTGGTGCCTAAAACAGAGTTCAGGAGTAAGTCATGCTAGTTGAAGGCCTAATGATAATTTCTATTACGGAGGCTGCACCTACACTGTTGGTTTGGATTGCTCCCTGCTTTGCTCTGGGATCTTGTCCCACACTTCTCATTGCCATTCCCAGGTGATCCACACTGCATGTATGTTCCCTGTTTACAGGATCCCTTCTTGAGCAAAACTAGGTCTGCAACCAAGTGAAATCCAGGAGCAGTTTGGTGACTGTGTCAGTCCAGGAACTGTTCCAGTAGGCAGGATGGACAGGCAAATCTTGCTCTCTCTGACCAGTCTTGCCCCGGTACACTGTGCACCCTCATACCACGTTTCTTTATTCAGAATGGTTTTTGTTAATGATTTCCTCAGCATCATGTTAAAATAATCAGACAGATCGTGAGGAACTTCTTACTGTTTAGGGTACACCACACAAAAAAACCCACCTAATTGTGCTAACTTCTGAAAATTAAAACGTCTTTGTCCAAAGAAGATCTGTCTTGATTTAAGAGGAGAGCTGAGCCCTTGTGGCATGTGTCTTGAGGTATCCTAGAGATAGGATGTAGAAGCAGAGATGTTTGGAATTGAAGATGACCTCCAGCCACCCACATTTAGGAATGTGGCAGGACATCTTTACCTTGACAGGCTGAATTTGACAGCTGGAAGATGTCCGTTTTAAGACCCATAATGAGGACCATTGTGAACTACATAAGATCTGTGTGTCAAATGTGGAATAGACAAGTGTGACAGAGACCTGTGGGGAGCAGCTGAGGAAGACCGAGACAGGTATGGAGCCAGGGTTTGTTCCAAGTGCAGAGTCCTGCAAAGGCTGGCAATCCATTCAGGTTTAGGATCGCTGGGAGTGGTGTGGGTATGAGACACTCTGCACCATTTTGCCCAAATAGCCAAGGTCGTTTCCTGGAGCAGAGCAGGAAGGCAGTGGAGAAGTGTCCGGTAGTTTTGTGTAAAGAAACTTATATGTCACCTGTCTGTCTCATTGCTGTTAACCTAGCTGTCTGCTTGCATAACTGTTTTTCTGTCTTGATTGGCAAATGGATAGGTGGCAGACATTTATAGCATCCAAAGGGACCTATTTATTAGATGCTGTACAAACAGGGCTAATATATTCCTTCCTTGTTCGACAGCATGTAATCAAGGAAAACATTAGCTCTTTACGAAAAAAAAAAATAAAGAATATCCTTCATTACTATCTTCATTTCCCTCCTGAACTCAACAAATATTTCACGCTCAGGAAGCACAAAAAAAAACATTGTCACATCTAGGGACTCATAATATACGAGAAACAGCATGTGCTTTATGTTTTAATCCTATTCTCTTGCACTTGCAGTAGGTTAGGATTGCTCTACCACTTTAAGAAAAAGATAATTCTTGCCTTAACCCAGAGGTTTTTTTAGCTCCACCTGTTACAATTAATACTAGACTAGAGAAGAGTGGCTTTTTAACCTTTTTTTTCTTACAATGATTTATTCAATATAAAGCATGTTGTGTGGACTAGATGACCTTTAAAGGTCCCTTCCAACCTAAACTATTCTCTGTGTGAAATAGACAATTATGCACTCTTCTTAAAAAAGACGTCTCTTTTTTTTTTTTTTTTTTTCAGAAGGTATATATGATTGGCTTTGCAAGAAAAAGGCCTCTTTGAAAGAGTGTGGCATCTCTGAGAGCAATTCCGAGGAAAACCTTCCATTGAGCCAGTTTACTACTGTGGATAGAGAAGCAATTTGGGCAGAAGTGGAAAAAGATCCAGAGAAGCTGGACCTAAAAACTGAACAGTCTGAAAATGATGGCTGTTGTAATCCAGTAACTTCACATGAAGCAGACGGTGACCAAGACAACAGTGAGCACACAGAATCAGCAGACACCAGCGCAGGCCGTGACAGTGAAAATACATCCTCTTTTTCTCCTTCTCTGGAGCTGCAAGAAGTGAGCAATGAGGACAGTGACAGTGCCGCAACTGATGGCAAAGAGACCACAAACCATGTGAGTTTGCTCAATGCATTCCTTCCTGAAAGCTCCAAATCCAGTGCAGCGCTAAACCTTGTGCGTGCTGACTCTGAGAGGACTCAAGCATCAGAGTCTCTGTCAAGTGATGAAGAGGTGGACTTGGAGCTCCAAGAAATCACCCATTCTAGGTTGCTCAAGCAACAGAAGGAAAAACAGGAGATGATTGAGGCTCTGTTCAAACACATGCTGCTATATTTGCAGCCTTACGATTCTAAGAGGGTATTGTACGCTTTTTCTGTTCTGGAGGCAGTGCTTAAAACAAACCCTAAAGAATTTATTGAAGCTGTAGCTAGTACAAGCATGGATACCAGCTCCACAGCACATTTGAATCTTATTTACAATCTCTTAGCTCGCCATCAGGAAGCTCTTGTAGGGCAGAGTTTTTATGGCAAGCTTCAAACTCAGTCCCCAACTATGTGTCCTCATTCTCTTCTAATAGAATTGCTCACTTACCTCTGTCTCAGTTTCCTGCGCTCATATTATCCGTGCCACCTGAAGGTCACGCACAGAGATGTGCTTGGCAACAGAGATGTTCAAGTAAAAAGTGTGGAAGTCCTCATTAGAATGATGACCCAGCTAGCTACCATGGCAAAGGCAGCAGAGAATAAGAATGTAGAGTTCATACGCAATTTGCTGGGAAGATGCAAAATTCAGGAGTTTGTCCTTCTTTCTTTGTCTGCATCTATGTATACAAGTCAGAAACGGTATGAACTGCTTATGGCAGATGGAGTTAATAATGCTCCTGAAGAAGAACTCTTTGAAGAGAGACTGATCAATTTTGGGCATGATCAAATATGGAGCGAACACCCACTCCAGATTGAGTTGCTGAAGCTTTTGCAGGTATTGATTGTCTTGGAGCACCATCTTGGTCAGACCCATGAGGAGCAGGAGAATCAGCCAGACCTCTCTAAGGAATGGCAGCAGGCTCTTAATTTCCAGCAGGCTATTGGTGCAATGCAATATGTCTATCCACACCCAATAACTTCACAGGGATTATTTGTCTCTGCTGTGGTTAGAGGTTTGCAACCGGAGTATGGCTATGGGATGCATCCTACTTGGGTAGGCTTAGTCACATGTTCCCTGCCCTATTTTGGGAAGTCCTTAGGCTGGACTGTGGCACCATTTGTTGTACAGATATGTAAAAACCTGGATGAACTTGTCAAACAGTATGAAAATGAAGCTGCAAAGACATCTGCAAAAACATCTGGAAGGTAAGAGTCTGCAACGTGGGATCTGTTATGCTGAAAAGTTCCCCTTATTACAGAGTAGTGCATGGTAACTTCCTGGTTTAGCACTGTGGCTCCCAGAGTCTGATCCTCAAACCCTGCTGCGCATGCAGGCATCTTTCCCTTGAGCCCAGGTGAGGTGGGGGCAATATTGTCACAGTAGGGCTCACTGTGTTTGGTGGAAGACAGGACAGGGGACCAGCAGCAAGAATGGCCAGCAGCTGTGATAATTCCTGTCCCCCTCTGCCTGCCAGCCAAGCAAAAAAGAAGTTCCCAGTTGCAACAAGACAGAGTATGTTGGAGGACTAATTGAGGAGAGACACCCTGGAGAAGAAAAACACAGTGGTACTGTTCAGAACAGACAGTATGTGAAAGGAGTAGGGAAAAATAATTGAACGGTAAAGATTTGTAGTCAGGTGGGGAATAATATTCTAAAAGATCTAGACAAGGAAACAGGGTTGTCCAAGCATGGTTTGTGAATCCTTTGTTTTCATGTTCCTGTCTTACCATTCCAGTATTCTTTTAACTGTTGAGTAGAAACAGATTTCTACTGGAATTTTTAGTCAAGGAAATGCCACTTGGCTTGTTAACCATTTTTTTTTTTTTTTTGTCCCCCCCCTCCCCAAAGCTTAACTTCTAAAAGAGAAAATGTTACACCTGATTACCCACTAACCCTTTTGGAAGGTCTGACAACCATTGGTCACTTCTGCCTTCTGGATCACCCTAATCAAATTAAAAAGGTATGTGCTTAATGCCTGCCACTTGCCTGACGTCTTGGCAACAGTTTGTCAAAATATGCATCTCAACTGGCTTGAGAGATGGGCCCGTGCCAACCTCACGACGTTCAGTAAGGCCAAGTGCAAGGTCCTGCTCATGGGTTGGGGCAATCCCATGCACAGATACAGGTTGGGCAGTGAATGGATCGAGAGCAGCCCTGAGGAGAGGGACTTGGGGGTGTTGGTGGATGAGAAGCTCAACATGAGCCAGCAATGCACACTCACAGCCCAGAAGGCCAACCATATCCTGAGCTGCATCAAAAGCAGCGTGGCCAGCAGGTCAAGGAAGGTGATTCTCCTCCTCTACTCTGTCTGGTGAGACCCCACCTGGAGTACTGTGTCTGGAGCCTCCCACGTAAGAATGACATGGACCTGTTGGAGCGGGTCCAGAGGAGGGCCACAAAAATGATCAGAGGGTTAGAGCACCTCTGCTATGAGGACAGGCTGAGAAAGTTGAGTTTGTTCAGCCTGGAGAAGAAAACACTCTGGGTAGACCTTATAGCAGCTTTCTAGTACTAGAAGGGGCCTACAAGAAATCTGGAGAGGGACTTTTTACAAGGGCATGTAGTGATAGGACAAGGAGTAATGGCTTCAAACTGGAAGAGGGGAGATTTAGAATAGATATTAGGAAGAAATTTTTCACTCTGAGGGCAGTGAGACACTGGAACAGGTTGCTCAGGGAAGTTGTGGAGGCCCCATCCCTGGAAGTATTAAAGGCCAAGTTGGATGGGGCTTTGAGCAGTCTGGTCTAGTAGGAGGTGTCCTTGCCCATGGCAACCGGGTTGAAACTAGATGATCTTTAAGGTCCCTTAAAACCGAAACTATTCTATGATTCTACTATCCCTTTTTCATTCAGAGATGAATATAAGTAGTAAAGTGGCACTTGTATAAGAAGATAACATTAAAGAAGTTCATAGCATGCTAAAAGAGGTGAACTAAGTAGAAGTGTAAGGGAACAGAACTGAATGTATTTTTTTTTATTTGGAGACAGGAAAGTTAATTTTAAGCAGAAGATGTTCATGATGCTTTTGGTCACACAAAAATTAGTCCTGTGTGGCTTGTCTACAGTTGCTGTGTCATTAACAAAATCTTCTGTTGTCTTTTGAGTTGATAACATGCTGATGTGTCGTCTACAATTTTTATTCCCATAACATTTCTCAGAAGGGGATATTACCCTAATAATTTCCTAGACAAATCAACTCTGTGCCAAAATAGCGAACAGCTAATTCCATAGACTCCAATAGCAACAGTGTATTTCAGAAATAGAATGGTTGAATTATTTTTAGAGTTGTCATTACCAAAGTTGACTATAATTCTCCTAATTATAGAATGAATAGTCACTCTGTGGTGCATGATATAATGTATTTTAATATTCATATTTTTGTTTTTTCTAGTCATCATGTTTAGCTGAACCTGCAAACCTGAGAAATGCTAGGAATGCCATTTTGGAAGAATTGCCTCGCATTATTAACACCATGTCCCTTCTTTGGAGTGTTATAAAGAGGGAAGACTCTCAAAAAAGGCCAACTGACTTCTTTGGAACAACTAAAGGCTCTTCTTCAGTCTACTTTAAAGCAACCAAAGTATGAGTTCTTTTAGACTGCTGTGTATCTCATCATCCTTATTATCCCTTCCTCACCATTTTATATAGAGTTCATAGGAATAGTTTTGCCATTCCGAGAACGATGTTGAGCCACAAAGGATTTTTGAAAAACTTTCATAAGCTACAGACTTGCACAGTACCTACCTACAAAAGTAGATTTTCCCCTGCTCTTTTTGCCCATCTGCACCCTTACCTAATCTGTTTAATATTTTGCTTTTTCTGTGAGCCTCTGTTAATAGCTGCTGTATAGCCAGCCACCTCTGAGTTGTCTGCACCTTGCGCAGGCAGTAGAACACATGTACCTGAAAGAATAAGAATACTAGATTTTTCCCTTCTTCTATGGTTATTGGTAAATCATAGTAGTGAAAAATAGAAGAAGAGAGAATATAACACAAGAAGTTATTTTTTCTATTTTGCAATCTGCTTTTTAACAAATGTGCCTTCCATCTGTAAGAAGGTTACACTAACTCATAAGTTATCAAAACTGGTCTGACTGCCAATTATATAAAGAGATTCTTGTATTGTTGTGTATTTTCTGAACATCTCAGGAAAAGGAAGAATGTTTTACAGACTATGAGATAAACCTTTCCCTTGCAAAGTTTAGCATTGACAGTTATTTTTTCCCTCCTCTGTAGACATTAAGAACTAAAATACTGGACTTCATGAATCCATTGACAGCACAACTTGGAATCCAGTTGATGGCAGCAATTGCAGCAGTATGGAATAGCAAGAAACCTCATAGGAATCAAAGTAAAACCAAGGTGAAACTAAAGAAAGGCACCCTTAGTTTTCGAGTGTAAAGACAAATGTTAAATTTATATCATTAGTTCTAAACTCTGGGCTTGTTGATGGATTCTTTGGGGTTTTTATACATGTGACAGTGGCAATTCACTGAAAAATCTGAAACATTTTTATTTGTACATAATTCCCCAAAGCATCAGGACTGCAGTTAAATCTAAATAAGTAATCAAATAAAAAGGAGAGCGTGGCAGTTTGTCTGATAGTAAAAGCCATTTTTTTAATTCAATATTGGATTGTAATCTTAGGATTGCAACTTGCTGATTACATATTAAAGACCTTGAATCAGCTTCATTCCCAGAGAAGGGTTAAAGTTGTAGTATTCTCTGGAACAAAGCATTTATTGTGAGTAGAACGCCTCTTTCTTTTTTGCTTTCATTTGAGCATAATGAAGTTGTTTTCATTAAGGTGCTGGGAGAAGATCTGTATGTAGCAAATTGTTGCATGCTTGATTTAGCTTGCCTGATTTATGTTTTGTGTAAGCATTGATATTTGAGTAATCACACAAAAAGCTGTTTTTTCAACTTCATGTTTTCCCTGCTACAGTGATCTGAGGGGTGTGTCTTTTATTTTGTTTTGTCAGATTCTTCCAGTGGCTAGTGCATCTCAGCTTATTCTTGTGGACTTAATATGTGCTCTTAACACATTGAAGATTGACACTATATTACATCTAGTCAAAGAGGTAGTCAAGAAACCATCACAAATCAAGGGTGAAGAGGTAACCATGAAGATAATTCCATTTTCTTAATATATTCTCTTCTGGATTTATTCCAGCATGTCCAGCATGTTGCTTTGGGGTTTTTTTTAAATGTGTGATTCTTTCTGGCTCCTGAATAAGTTATATTGTCTAGAATGTGGGTTTCTATGTTTTGATCCATCAATGTAAGTAGGTTCTTCAGGACATTTTGCTAGAGAATTTGCTGGTACTGAAAAGGTGTGGAGTCCTCCAGTAAAAAAGATGCTGACAATTTTCATAAAGCTGCTGCAGATATACAACTCGGTGATGTATTTCTGCCTTTCTGCCCTTATCCGAACAGTTAGAAATACTTCACACTGAGTCTGCTATCTTCCAATTGGTTTTCAAGGAAACCAGTTTTGCTACTATGCGTGCCATTGTAGGAGCTCCTACAGCTCTGAATAAACTGTAGCACATGTTCCAAAGTAATGCGACTGCTTCTGAACTAGGGTCCTCTATTAAAGCTCCGAATTCCCTTGTACTGCTGTATAGATAGTTTTATCATAGTTGGTCATCTGTTGGAGTACAAGTGGTTTCTGAGAAGGATGTGTTAACCATTGAACATAAGTATTCAAGAGTTTGGACCTTCTCTTTTTTTTTTTTTCTGATGCCAAATAATTGCAGTTTTGCTTTTATTTTTCAGAAATCTTCTCTTGTAGATATTCCAGTGCTGCAGTTCAGTTATGCTTTCATTCAAAGGTAATTCAGTCATTATAAAAGAGAATTTTTTGTTTGAGTCTAGTTAGGATAACAGCCAGCATCACTATTTCTGCTTTACTTTGATCTTCGTGTCACAATGCCACAGAACACCTTTATGTAGGAAATGGTTATTGAGGCTTCATGCTAATTAACAGACAGACATAAAATAACTGGGCTATGACATTATGTTCCATCGATCTGTTTACAATGCCAGTCTGAAAGCCTCGTTTCATACTACTAGAGCAACATGCTTCAAGGCACCTAATTAGCAAGATACTTGTATAATTTCTTATGATCTTTCTCCTTACCTGTTCTGTGTTCCCAGTGGATAGAGAACTCCTAAATTCAATAAAACTGCTATAGCTGCAGTCTGTGCTGGACATGTTAAGGGTCAGGCAGTTGATTGGAAATACTCCTTTGATCAAAACTCTTCTTCACATGCTTGGTTTTCCTCATATGGAAGCCTTGGGATATATCAAACTGTACCATATACTATACACAATATGCTAGGGAGATAAAGTAAGTTGGCATGCAGTGGAGTGGTTAGCTAAACTTTATTCCTTTTCTTCTCCCTGGAGACCCGGTCCTCTTACAGTCCTGGCTGGCATACTGCACATGCCGCTAGCATCTACTGCTGTATGCACATTGCCTGTGCTGCCGGGTATTCACACCATGCTGTTGGATCAGTTAGGAAGGGGCAGGATCTAAAGGACTTATCTTGGTCAAAGCTTTTAGGCCACCAAGTTACCCATGTATGTTGTTTTTTGTTTTTTTCATTAACTCTAACTTCAGACTTCGTTTTTTGGCAGACTGCCTGTCTCAGCCTTGCAAGAGAACTTCCAGTCCTTATTAGGACTTCTTAAAGAGTCTGTGCAGTTGAACTTGGCTCCACCTGGACACTTTCTTCTTCTCAGGTACTGCATAAGAGAGAAGAAGATTTATAGATGCATTGAGTAGACCTGCCCAATTACTAACTCCGAGTGAATTGATTTTCCCACAGTATTCTGAATGACTTTGTGACTAGGACACCTACTCTAGAAAACAAAAAAGACCAAAAAGACTTGCAGGTACAGTGTATATGTGTATACCTTCTAGTTCATAAATCTGGCACTGTACATCTAAGTAAAAGTGGAGATGGCCTGATCTGTACTTTGTATCTGAATTCACCAGTCTTTTTAGAATGTGCAAATGTGCATCCACTAGTTTTGACTTAGGTAAAGCCTGGTAAATATGGGAGACTCAAATAAGAGATGTGATATGCAAAATGTCTCAAACAAAATTTTGTCAAAGATGCATGAAATCGCAGTAGTAACTGTGGACTTATCAAAGCTTTTCAAAGCTGTTTTCCTGTGGTAATTTTATTGTATTTAACATGTTACGTATAAAAAGGAGTTTGCTGGATTGGCCAAGTGATGATAGCTTTCATCTGATGCCACATTGTCTGGTTATGTTATAGGAGGTGACCCAAAAAATCTTGGATGCTGTAGGCACTGTTGCTGGTTCTTCTCTGGAACAGACTAGCTGGCTGAGCCGGAACCTAGAAGTGAAGGCTCAGCCTCAGATTTTACCAGATGACTTCAACATTGAAGACATGAATGGTAATATGGTTTTGTCTGACATTCTGCTGCCTTCTCTTTCCTGCTTAAGTCAGTGAAGAGTACAAGGTGTTTGGCAGTGTGCAGTTTGAATGAGACAGGATTTATACAGGAAAAAAGTAAAACCAAAAAACCTGTATTATCCTCCAATAATAATGTCAGCCTAATCCAGTTCAGTACATATCTGCAGATTGTGTATAATACAGAAGAAAACTTAATGCAGGGGCACGCATTACATGTGACAGAACAGCATGGGGCATGAGGTATGTCACTGTGGCAACATGCCCAGACATATTTCAGTGTAATACCTATATGCAAGTAACAATTCTGTTTGTGAAGAAAATCAGGAAAAAGCAAAATTTAAACGTCTGAAGGGAAAATCAAATCATTTTGTCTCTTTTAGATACATCAGTGGCACCATCTTCAATGGTTTCTGCCTCTGCTCCTTCAATATACAGTGTCCAAGCTCTTTCTCTCCTTGCAGAAGTAAGTAGGAACCAGTTTTGTAGTTGCTGCTCTCATCTGTGGGCTGGTTATTTATTGATGTTATGGGGCAGAGAAATACATTAGATTTTCCTGGTAGATTAAAGGGGAGCTTAAATCTGTATTGAAGCATCCCATGTGCGCACACATTCTAGCCTGAAATACAGCATGCTTTCTTCTTTTGTCAGAAATACCAGCTAGAGGTTTAAAGAGACATTCTTTTCATTTTTAAGGTTCTTGCTTCTCTTTTGGACATGGTTTACCGGAGCGATGAGAAGGAGAAAGCTGTGCCATTGATTTCACGTTTGCTTTATTATGTATTTCCTTATCTACGCAACCACAGGTGACTTCTCTCTCTGCAAGTGTGATTTTTCTTAAGTCTGATTTTTGTTTTGATGGCATTGTAAGGCTTTTGCTTTTTTATTGTGTTTGTCCCCTCACCTTATTAGAATGAAAACAGGGAAGAACTGTATTTCCCCCAGGAACTGAAACCTTTATTGTTTGAGCTTTGTGACAGCTGTTGCTGTTTAGCTGTAGGTGTTCCTCCTGTCTGGGTTTTTGGCCTTTCCTTAAAGCTCCCCTATCTGTGTATGTTAGGTAATGGAGAGAGGCTGTGGGATGGGGCGGCAGAGCACTGGGCAGGTCACAGGACCACGAAGTAGGAAGAATGCAGTATCTCTCTATACTCTGCCTAGTTTTTCAGCCAAAAACATAGGTGTGGGAGAGATGGATAATATCTTCTGTCAGCTGAACAGTATAACCCTTTTCCCTCAGGGACAGGAGGAGGCAGAGGAGAACATTTCCTTGGTGTGGAGGTTTCCTTTCCATCTGCCAGGGCCTTATCAGTTGGTCCCAGTTCCTCAGCCTTCCTCACGTGTCTTCCCCCACCTTTTTCCCAGTGCTATTCGCACATCTCTCAGGAAGCAAGCCTCCTTTTTCTAGCAGCTCTCTGCCAAGTGGCAGGAAGCATCCCTCACCTTCTCTTCCCTGCTTGCCTCCAGTTCCATTTTTTTGACTTGCAGCTGCTCCTGCTGTAGCAGGTATCAAGCTTCCCATCCTCCTGAAGGCTACATTTTGGCTGTTTTGGTTTTTTGAGCAGATCGGTCCCTACTGAGGCATGGGAGAGCATCAGCCTCAGCTTGTGGGTGGTCGGGGAGAGTGGGGATTGTCTCAACTGTTAGGTCACAGTCAAAACCACTAGCCAGTATATAGTGAAGAGCAAAAAAAGGTATAGAGGCTCAGAAAAGATAAAACCAGGCACGCCTAAAAGGGGTGACAGGTTGAGTGTCACTGGGAAGTGGGCATTAAAGCCAGCAAGCCTCATGATGCAGCAGGGTTTGAAGACATTTCCATGCTCCCTCTCAAGGGAGGTAGATTAAAAATGACGCAGAGAAATTTCAGGAAGCTGTTCTTTTCTATTCATTATATTTGTGCATTTTCCATTGCAATAGTTTCTGCCTACTTCACCCCTAACAAAGTCAGTCAGATTCTTGATTTATGGAATGTATGTCGCTTTTGTTGCCCGGGGCATATACCATCATGCACATGCACCCGGCACTCTCACCATTTGCAGCAGGTATGGAAAACCCTGTATACAGCCACCACTGAAACTGTTCCTGGGAATACTGGCATGGTCCTGCCGCGCTTGGCCTGCTGTGAGCTAGTGGCTGCAAGCCAAGCACTTGCTCCATCACTGCCCCATGTGTGGAAATGGCACAGTTAAAATTGGCATGGATGCTGCTTCTGTCAGGATGTCCTTGTGAATTGGTGCAGGGAGTAAATGATGACTTCTGCAATGCAAATGGAGATTTGAACACCAGGATTCAGCCAGTTTTTTTTCCTTGCAAAGAAGATACTACCATGCCCTTTGGTATGAGACTGATGGTTCAAAAGCCATGGGCATTAGAGTCCTGATGAAGTGGCTGAGATGACTAGAGATGTCCCTTGATGGTTCTGTATTGTCAGCCTGGCAAGAGCGGCAGTCCCTGTGATCTGCGTAGCCATAACCATAGCAAGATGGTTACTGGTTAAGAGCGTGGAGTCCCCACGAGGCCCATAGATGGGCTGTGTGATTTTCATGTCACTCATACATGCTGCTCAGCGGTTGGACTATAACCTCCAAGACTGTCTTCATTCCACTGCCCTCCCCAGATTAGCAGGAGTGTGTTTGCAGTAGCCTCCCCCCGTCCCCAACCTTGAAAACACAGGGGCTGTTGAAGCCTTCTGTGAAGGTGTGGTGCCAGCTCACAACAGAAGACCTTGGCAGCATCCCTTCTCAACCAAAAGTTGTTTTCCAGTCACTCTGAGCACCACCTTCCCAACCTGAAGCCTTTGTTCAGCCATGGGCAAAGCATTCGCTTCGTAGCAAGGATTCGCAGCAGGATGCTGCTTGGCATCTGTGTCCTCTGGGAAACAGAGGTGCCAGAGGACAAGCATTAATTAATGCAGGGTCCCTTCACCTGAGCGCAACACTCCTTCCCTGCTGTGCCTTGCAGAACATGGGGTCCAACTTTGGAGTGGGATGGTGCACAGGGCAGCACAGGGAGAAAATGGTTTGCGTGTGAGATTTTTATACAGGTGATGATGACACGAGAACTGACACGTAAGTGTTACCTGGGTGACAGATGAAGCCTACTGTGGTACCTTCTAAAGGGGTCTGCTGACAAGGATGCCAAGCTTATTGGAAATTATTTCGGGGAGAAGTTTTGAACTACACCTGTAGTGGAGCCAGGCAGTACTGTGTTTTCACACGTCTAATCTGGAAATATCTCCCCAAACCAGGTACACTGGAAATGTGAGGAGCTTCTGTACAAACTGCTTTGGTCTACTATCTCCTACTGCCCCGAGTTGTGAGCTAATGTAGACATAGCCTATTACTGGGAGAATTTGGTTAGAAGTTCTGGGGAATCCCAGAGTTTATTTTCTGGTTACATAAACTTAACTTTAAAAAATATATGTGTTTATCATTATTGTTCTCTTCCCCTAGTGCCTACAACGTTCCTAGTTTTCGTGCTGGTGCTCAGTTGCTCAGCTCATTGAGTGGATACGCCTATACCAAGCGAGCCTGGAAAAAAGAAGTTCTTGAGTTATATATGGATCCAGCTTTTTTCCAGATGGACACTTCATGCACCCAGTAAGACATGAAATTGTAGCACTCCTGAGATTCTATCCTGAATTTGCAAAGAAAGGCTTTAAATGGCTAATATTGGAAAGAAAATTCTGTTTAGTACTTTCTTACAGGATGTAGTAATGTTAAAAAATGGGTCTCAAGCACTAATTCTACTAAATGCATTATAAGCACTTAAGTTTTCATTATAGTGCATAAGAATAAATATGTCTTATGCTGATACTCCCCTTAGTGAATAGGGAACTGCATACAGTAGAGCTGGAGGACCTAGAATGCAGCATGTGTTAAACCAGATAAGAGTCTGCATATTGAACACCGTTTGGAAACTGTTCCCTTGCATGAAATGTTTGACCAAGATCTCTTCTCAGGTGAATCGATACTAAAGCTTTCTCTGCTTATCTAATTCCTTCTGTATCTTATGCAGCTGGAGATCCATTATTGATCATCTTCTTACACACGAGAAAACTATGTTTAAAGATTTGATGAGTAAGTATCAGCTAATGATAACTTATTTCTACATTAATTTGAAATCTATTTGCATTTGAGCTATTCAGTGCACTTTTGATATACCAATGTATCAATAAAATGCAAACAATGCTGCAGTTGCATAATTGACTATATTAACTTTATTCACAGCTAAAAGCTGTGCTAAGTTAATTCTGCACTTGATCATGTCTAAAACACACCATAATTTTTTGTTCTAGAGGTGCTGATGTTGGACTCCTGCATTCACATTTTGCCCTAATTTTAAGTTGCTGAAGCGTGACCTTTTGCACATGTTCCCTGTTAGAAAGCAAGGAGACTTCAGCTAACTTCACAGGTGTCTGTATACTGGCACTGAGCTGTAGGAACGTGGTGCACCAGTACAGCGAACCTTTGAGCAACATCCTTGAACCTGTAATTCAGGCTTGAGGAGAGTGTAGAAGAGTAAGTCCTGGAGCAAAGGGTGGGATAGGACCCCTTAAATTTGCCTAGAGCTTCAAAAGAAAAAGCAGCTTTAGTCTCTTTTTTGGATCTTCTAAAACAATAGTTGAAGGTTTACCATGCGAGACTAACTCACCAATCAGTAGACCCAAAGAGAGTTTATCTTTCTAAAAGATTTCAGGACATAGGCATTATTTTCAGCCCAAAGCACAAGAAGTCTTTACATGGTAGGTAATTCTTATCTCTGTTATAGATACGCAGAGCAGCGCCTTAAAACTGTACCCAAGCTTTGAGCAAAAGGCAATGTTGTTAAAGAGGCAAGCTTTCGCTGTCTTTAGTGGAGAGATTGATCAGTATCATCTCTATCTTCCCTTAATACAAGGTAAGATTTGTAATTTCACCTGCCTTTTTTTTCAGCTGTAACACATACATAAATCGTGTAAGAAAAGAATGTCACCTGTTTTCCAACATGTACTTCCATTTTTTAAAAGTTTTTAACAAAACTTGTGACGCTGTGAATCTCTGAATTCCAAAAAATAAATAATCTCATTAAGAGGGAGACAGGAATCTGGGTTTCAAAGCCTTTGGTCTGAAAATATAAAAGGAAACATGATTATTTTGTTGCAATCTTCCAGCCACTCTTGGCCTGTTGTTGTTCTCCTTAAATGTCAGTTTTGACAAAATTTTGTCCAATCTAAAACCACCATGTCTTCAGATTTTTTCTGAATCATAGTTTTGTTAATAGAGTGCAAAGGACTCAACCCAAAACTGATGATAAAGCACAAATTTTGCTTTGCCAAACATTGTGTTTGTTTCAGAACGACTGACTGAGAACCTCCGTGTTGGCCAGACTTCTATAGTTGCGGCACAGATGTTTCTCTTCTTCAGAGTTCTTCTGTTAAGGATTTCTCCTCAGCATCTAACCTCATTGTGGCCAATTATGGTAACTGAATTGGTAAGCAATAAGTAGTAATTTGGATCTAATTAGTGTGTGTCTCTTCCCATTTCACCTTCTTGTTCCTTTCAAATATACCCACTGTTTGAAAAAGGAAATGTTTGCATAGTTTTACAGTAGTCTGATAATTTGGGAAAAGAATTAACGTTGTCATTAGGAAATAGCATTTTGATTAATTTTGTTGTTGCTGCTAATGTAATCTCTTGCATGATTTGTTAATTTGTTGCAAGTCATAAGAGTAAACTAAGAGTCTGCGGTTCCTTATACTATGTGAAGCATATCTTTTTTGTGATTGAGTTCTATAAACATTTCAGCATCCCCATAAATTATTTCTTTAAAGATTCAGACGTTTCTACAGTTGGAAGAAGATTTAACAGAGGAAGAGGAACCATCAAAGTAAGAATTGCCATTTGTCTGATAGAGAACTTGTGAAAGCTGGTAATAATTGTGCTTGTTCTGTAGCTGCAAATATGTATTTATTTATTTAACTCTCTGGGATAGGGAGGAGACACTTGTGCATTTCTGGTATTATTTTAGTTTTCATAGTTTAGGATTTTATTTCAGCAGCTAAAATAGTGATATGTTCAAAAAACTAGTAAGTACAACTTATTAGTTGCATACAAAAATAGGAGAGATGCTAAGTCAGCATTTGAATATTTTAACATGTTGACATTTTTTCTGAATATTTAACTTTTTATTCTAGCAGCCTTTTGTATTAATCACAGTGTTCATACAGAATAAAAATAGGTTTTGTTGCACACAGGTGGAAGTGCTCATTTGTGTAAATGTGTACATTTCTTTTGCTGAATGAAAAACATTGCGTGGATTTAATGTTTTAATGGTACATTTCTTATTTGTAACTAATGCAGGAGCAACAGCAAAATAAGCAAACAAAAAGTCTCAAGTGATGGCAGTGGATCTGACATACAGCAGAATGACCTGTCCTTGTACTTATCAGCTTGTAAGTTTTTGGACACAGCACTTTCATTTCCACCTGACAGGATGCAGTTGTTTCAAATGTAAGTTCTCTAATAACTTACCTGTTCTCTATATTGTTATCATTCTTTTCCTTTAAAGTAATTCCAGATCTATTTTCTTCTAATTTTGACGTAGACTTAATTTTACCATCAGTTCTTTTTACAAGTGCAGATGTTGATACTCGGGCAAATGTAATTTGGGGCATTTGCAAAAACAATTTGGTCTTGTCAGTGTAGGAGGATTTCACCATCCTCATTAGGAGGTTCTCTAACTTGGAAAAATTGGGAGAAGGACAGAGACTGTTCTTTGTTTTCCCTTTGCATACACTTGGGAATTTTTTTAAGCCAGTTGCATTTAAATACTGACATGATAGTAACATCCTTGTTTATTAAGTTTGGCTCTGGTAATAGCATAAAATTATAGTTATGACAGCTCTTTCTGTAAACCAGTGCTCTATTAAACTACGTATGATCCGAACAAGTATTTTTTCTGCCTGTCTTCTTGTCAAGTAATCCATTTGTTTCAGGTACAAATGGGCATTTGTCCCAGAGGTGGACACAGATTCATCTACTGTGACCTCCCATCTGGTGGATCATCAGGAATGTAGACCACACATTGTAAGAATCATGGATCTGCTGAAGATGAAATATGGGGTAAAGAAAAAAAGCTTCACTTGAATCTTTTCCTTTCTTTTTTTAAATCCATTGACTTAGGTTTCTAAACAAGTGACAAGCTTTTAAGTTAGGCAAGAAGTTTTTAGATATCTAATAAGATTCATGAGGCTTTTAAAAATTATCTGTCTGCCTTCATATATTTAACTTGAAGATGTCAGGTTGCTTTTGAGTGAGGGAACAGTAGGCAGTTTTCCTATTGTTCCCTTAAAACAGTTTCTCTCAGACAGGACCGGTATTTATAAAAAAGATCATGCTGTACTTTGTCAAAAAAGTTTACCGAAGTTGCATTTTAAATTACCATTAAGTTTTAATAGTAATTCTTCCAGAAAAGGAAATAGGGGCTTTAGTATTTCTCAGAGATCTCTCTGTATACTGTTGCTGTTTGGTGTCTGATTCTGAAGGCTAGCGCAAATTTGCTCTGTTCTGAACTCGTGAGACTTCCATGCAATGGAACCTCGAATACAAACATAGAAATAACTCGGTATACCATCTATACGGTTTATATTGTGATTCAGTTGTAGGCTGTGGATCTCTTAGTATGAAAAAAGTGTATAAATAGTACAGGGTTCACACAAGCCATAACAACATCGTGTCTTAATGCAAAACGCTAAGTAAATCTCAGTCTGTTTGCTTACAGGAAACAAACAACACTGAGGGAATTTCCAAGAAGCACAAATGTCCTCTTTTGAATTTCCGCTCTGTATCTAGCATCACCCAGCTTATGCCCTTCTTCAAGACTCTGTGTTGTGCATTTACAGCGAGCAGGAGTGAGTCCCAGAATTCGCATGCTTCTGCATCTCTCTCTGTGGACTATGTCGGCAGTAACAGCGTAAAGATCTTGCAACAGCTTGAAGAGAGTGTTGAATGTGACTTCCTTGAAAACATGGAAAGTTAAGCTGCACATGGGACACGTGGCTTGTGAATAAATAGCGGAAAAAGGGAAAACTTTACTGCAATTCTTCTCTTTTTTTCCTCTGTTTTGAAACTACGTTTTGGCTTTTCTTCTTGCTGTTGTGGATGGCTCTTCAATAATCCAGGCTTCTGAGTTGGTGTTAAAAAGCAGGTTCTTCAATTCCCTCTTCAGGGAAGGGGAAGTACAGTTCAGTGGTAATTTATCATAGTTACTGTATTCTTTTACTTGTTTTCAATGTGAAGGATTAAAGAGATTTTGTAAATAAAGGAGGAATATTTTTGACTTGGTGAAAGTAGCAACTGTACCATTTATCCAGTAACTTCTCCAGTAAGTATTTTAAACTGCTTTTGGAACTATGTTCTGAAAGTAAATTTAAAGAAAAGCTAATATTGCATGTCAGCGTACAATCAGTTTCCAAATAAGCCATTTCCTGAGGTTAAAGGCCGCTTCTACTTCTTTATTCAACTTGTCCTAAAACTTAACAACTTTCAAACGGATCACCTAAATTTCAAACAGATGTATTTTATAAGTCTTGTCATTCTGCAGATAACTGCAGACTTACCATGTTTGTAATTTCAACTCTGTACTATAATAGCATTCTTCAGGATTAGTGATTCCTAAATAAAAGACAAACACATGCAGGAAAGACAAACCAATGCGGTGACATTTTGTAATTTACATTACTTGAGGGTTTTTGATTTTAATTGATTGACTAAAAATATTCTCATTCAGGGTTTTTTTAAGTTAAAAAAACTTTGTTCTTTCAGTGACTAAAGTCACTTCGCAGCTTCTGAAATGTAACTAAATGAAGCTAATTCTGTAAAAATAGATTGCTGTATACCAACAGCCTAATTAAAATGAAAATTCTTTTTCTTAAAAAACCACTTTTTATACAAAAGAATGTATTTGGCTGTTCCTAGGTGTTAAAAGAGGTAGGTAGATCATTACAGTGCCATGACTACAGTAATGTTCAAGGTGCAGCTTATTTCGGAACTGCACTGCTGCCGCTGCCCAGGACCTGGGAGAGAGGGATTCCTTCTGCCACCAGACGGCCCAGCTGCATCTCTGAAGGACCCTGCTGACGGCCAGCGGATAAGCGCCACCAGAGCAACACATACAACAAAATGCTCAGTAGAACTTTTTTTAAATGAGGAGGTGGACTCCGTTGCATTTCCATATTTAGTGGATTATCTGATTGAATTTGCAATGCTGATTTGTCTGGGAGGGGAATTTTACCATATTTTTCATGGTGAAAAGCTTTGTCTGCTCTTTTATCTTTTAAACACCTTTGCCTCCAGAGAAGTTGGTTTAGTTAAGACATACCTGTAGGCTAGTACATGCTACTTTGTCTTACGAAACTTTGCAACTGAGGTAAACGTGCTGGGTATTGGACTTCACCACTCTTGTTTTTGCTATTTGAAAAAGGATATACAAAATGTGTGGTTTAATGTCACCAGATTGTGAGGTCAGGGATTTATGTTTTTCAAAACTCACAGAACAGACGTGGAAGGCTACTCTGCAGTGTTTTTTTACCTGGAGATACATGTAGTTTTCATCTTTGGATTGTAAACTAAAACAGTGAAACACTGAACAATGTGCTTCACTATGATAATGCTGTAATGCTCTATGAAGATAATATAATAGGTTTATGCTAAACTTAAATAGCTTATGTGCATTTTTACAGTTAAGGAAAGTGATAGACTGAAGTGTAATACTGTGTAGTCACTGAGAATGTGAATTACTTGTATTATAAATTATTAATGATCTCTAATGCTATTGGAATGAGCACAAGTGAAAAGTTATCCTTTTAAAGCATTACTTGAAAACTGGAGCAGGATATTTTTTTAAATGTGTTCATTACTTACATATCTTCAATAATTTTTAAAGAGAACATTGCTAATACTCAGGATGATTTGGTAGTTTTACTTCCAGTTTTCTGGTGGTTGCATTCCATATTTGGGTATTTCTCTTAAAATCCTGATAAGATGCTGTCAAATCAGCTATTAAAATCTAAGACAACTTTTTACCATCAAACCTTTTGTTTTCCATTCTCCCACAAGCTATAAACCTGTGTCTTCACATAACTTCCTCGCTAACTGGAGACCATGAACCAGATGGAGGGTTCTGTCATCGTTCCCCTTAAAAGGGAATGTCCCATTCTGGCTGCCTGTACTTCAGATATGCAGGGGATCGGACATCGGTCACTTCCCTCCCCAGCTGTGTTGGTAAACTTTAAAAAGAGAATCTGTGACTTAGTCTGTATAACTTCTAAGATGATTTACCTTCTGCAAAAGTACCACTTGCTTCCAACTCCTGACTTCATACATACGTTTACCTTTGTCCTGTGGTTCTGCAGATGCCTGCTTTAAATGGCCTCAGATATTTGTGACTCGCAGATTCCTTTCACTGAAGCAGAATCTAATTCTTAGTAAGAAAAAGTTCTTTAAAATTTAGTATATAAGCAGATCTTGTATCATTACAAATTGTGTGTGAATAAAAAGGAAAAAGTCCTACCTGGGTGGTGGAAGGGCACAGTTACATAGGCCTAAAGGTATCTGTAGCAGCATAACTTTATTCCCCTTCTATATGGGACTAACTGTAATCATTTTACTTCTTACACTACTGCTGTTAAATCCACATGAAGGAGGGCTGTACTGCTCTAACACTGGTACTGCCAAAGCAGAATAACTTAACTGTAGATGAACCTGAAAAACTTTTGCTTGGAACTCAGAACAGGACAGAAAATGCTTTTGCTTTGCTGTGTAGTTCTTCACTTGTTTTCACAATAACCAAGCTTGGCTTTCTCTTTTGGATTTCTTCAGCTTTGAGATAGCATAGCAACAGTGCATGATACACAGAGGGAGACATACTTAAATATTCAAAAGGACTTCATTTTCCTGAAGGAAAAAAACCAGCAGGTGCAACCAAGGTAACTGCCAAAGAACAGCAGAACTTGAAATATGGAGCATTAAGTAATGGTTAAGTGTATTCGATACTATATTTGAATGTAATTCTTCTAGTAATATTAAATGTTATTTTGAAATACCTTTTCAAATGCAATTCTCATTTTTCAGATACGTTTACTGCTCACACACCAACTTTAATTTTTATGAGATTCTGTAAAAGCTCTCTATTTCAGTTTAGATGAGGATGAGGAATCCGTACAGAACTCTACAGACCTCAGTTTGGACCCCAGCAGCAGTGGCTCGGTGCTAGTTTGTGCTAGCTCCTACACTTGCCAAGGGAAAGAGTGCGCCGTCACTTCCCTAATCTTCACATCACAAGTCCCTACTGCTCCAGTTCGTATGTCCCTACCTTTTGCATTCCCAAACTTTCCACTCTGGAATCCCATCTTGCAGGACAAGTTTTCAGCATCTGTGTGTCCGGAAGAACTGCGTGGAGCATACGGAGGGAGCTGCTGCTGCTGCAGCATCAGGGGCTCATTTTCATTGCTTGGCCACCAGGCACCGGCCCCCTCTATGGAGGAAGTGCTTCTTCTGGGGAAATTAGGGACTGCTGTTGCTTAATGTTTTCTCTGTGTGCCAGAGCCTTCCAAACTTGTCTGTACACTTTTATATGTTCAGGGCAAATGCCCTGAAAGAACTGCAATCTTGTTTGGAAGGAAGGAAGCAAACTCTTCTGTACAACTGAGCTGGAAAATCTAAGACCAGAGAAGTATGGTTTTGATGACTTTGTGAAAGCTGCTCTTCAGATTTCACCCTTTCTCTGCAGCCTGGACAACTTCCGTAATGTTGTGTGACGTACCTCGCACCTCAGAAGCTACTAATCATGTTTAGGTTGGCGCTTGATTGCAGTGTGTATGTTGAAAATCATTGGTACCCGCTGTATGTATGCTGGGAAACACTGCAGTGTAGCAGCTGGTAATACTAAAGCGCCGACTGCCTCTCGAGCACCTGCTTCGACAACACCAGGGTTGGCCATTTACGTTTGGCAGTAAGACAGCAAACCGCCGTCTTTTGCAATTACTGTCCCAAAGCAGCTCCCCCTACTCAAATACGGATTGTCTCCGGGTGATCTGTGCCCAAAGCTCTAGGTGAGGATAAGGGCAGATGGGGTTGGTAGATCCCGTTTCTGCAAACACTTCAAGGGAATGGAGGGAGCAGGCAGACGGAGAAGAATGATTGATCGCAACCATTGATGCTTCCTTCCAGGCAGAGGCCGAGGTGTGTTTTCCATGACAGCTCCCTGAGCAGAGGCACCCACACCGGCACCACACATTCCTTGCAATCCCAATGCTGTCATTAGTCCCATTTATGTTGGTGGGTGGGCAGCGTTGCGAGGCCCCACCTAGAGGGGAAAATAAAGGGGGGAAAAAAAGGGTTTTGTTGAAGATAGCAGGGGAAAGCATGCCCCGCTGTTGAAGGCTGCTCCTCAACTAAAGAGTAAGCAGCTGGCGAGGTTTCCACCACCATGAATTACCTCAGGATTTTCTTATTTTCTCTGGCAACGTGCACCTACATCTCTGCGTGTTTTGGGTTGGGGGCAGGGGGACGTGTTTGAGCTGTTGTGGGGGTTTTTTTATTTTGCCCCCCTATCTGTCCACCACCAAAAATCACCGCTTCCTTCCAGCTGCAGAAATCTGGGATTCCAGAACGACAAAAAAACCGGGAGGACGACAAAAGGAGCCAGGGCGCGACGCCCAGCTCCCTCCCGACAAGGCGCCGGGGACGTTCCCAGCTGCCAAGGCCTGCAGAGCAGTCGGGGGCCTTCACAGGCGACCGGCGAACGGCGGAGCGGGGCAGATTCCGCCTCCCCGCCGCTTTGCCAGCGGGCCGCGGCCCAGTCCTCCCCGCCACCGCCCCCAACAGCCGCCCCGCAACCGCCCCCACCGGGCGGGGGCGTGGCCTGTTGGCCAAGGCCCGCCTCCCCCGGCGGCGGAAGGGCGCGAGGAGGGGGCGAGGCGGAAGTGGCAGGCCCTGGGCGGCTCCCCCGCCCCGGCTCTCGCTGCGGCACAAAAGATGGCGGCGAAANGGCTGAGGGGCAGGCCGCTCCGGGGAGGAGGGAGCTGCCGTGCTCGAACCGCTCGTTGCTTTCCTTCAGCGGGGGGGTCTAGGGGCGGTGCCTTCCCCTTTCCGCGGGTGTTTAAANGCCCCACCTAGAGGGGAAAATAAAGGGGGGAAAAAAAGGGTTTTGTTGAAGATAGCAGGGGAAAGCATGCCCCGCTGTTGAAGGCTGCTCCTCAACTAAAGAGTAAGCAGCTGGCGAGGTTTCCACCACCATGAATTACCTCAGGATTTTCTTATTTTCTCTGGCAACGTGCACCTACATCTCTGCGTGTTTTGGGTTGGGGGCAGGGGGACGTGTTTGAGCTGTTGTGGGGGTTTTTTTATTTTGCCCCCCTATCTGTCCACCACCAAAAATCACCGCTTCCTTCCAGCTGCAGAAATCTGGGATTCCAGAACGACAAAAAAACCGGGAGGACGACAAAAGGAGCCAGGGCGCGACGCCCAGCTCCCTCCCGACAAGGCGCCGGGGACGTTCCCAGCTGCCAAGGCCTGCAGAGCAGTCGGGGGCCTTCACAGGCGACCGGCGAACGGCGGAGCGGGGCAGATTCCGCCTCCCCGCCGCTTTGCCAGCGGGCCGCGGCCCAGTCCTCCCCGCCACCGCCCCCAACAGCCGCCCCGCAACCGCCCCCACCGGGCGGGGGCGTGGCCTGTTGGCCAAGGCCCGCCTCCCCCGGCGGCGGAAGGGCGCGAGGAGGGGGCGAGGCGGAAGTGGCAGGCCCTGGGCGGCTCCCCCGCCCCGGCTCTCGCTGCGGCACAAAAGATGGCGGCGAAAACACAGGGCGGCATCCGCCTCAGCGCGGTGAGTGGTGCGGCGGCCTCGGCGGGGCGGCGGGGAAGGGTTTCTCTCTCTCCCTTCCTCCCTCCTCGGTCGCGTCCCGTCCTTTCTCCCCACCCCCGGGATGAGCGGGGGGCGGTGCTGCCTGGCAGCCGGGGAGGGGTGGGCGCGGGGGGTGCCTGTGTGGGGCTGCCGGCGGCTGAGGGGCAGGCCGCT
>VZSF01006779.1:154689-183714 GCA_013398295.1 Chionis minor | reverse complement strand
AAAAAAAAAAAAAAAAAAAAAAGAAAGTTGTCGGCCGGGTGTTGGGAAGGGCGGGGGCTGCGGAGCCTAAAATCAGCGCGCACCCCCCGGCCTTGCCTCAGGCTTCTCTCTCCCCGTACCCGGCCCCCGGCGGGCTGTCGTGGGTCGCCGAGCTGACGGGAGAGGCGGCGGGTGGGCGGCGGGGAACGAGCGGGAACCGCCACCCCCCCCCGGGGGGGGCCGCGGGCAGCAGCTCCAGGGGGGGCGGGGGAGGGGGTGACAGGCGGGGGAGGGTGTCTCTTCCCCCACCCCCCTGTGCGCGGCAGCAGCTCGTTCAGCGCGGGCCGTGCGGGAGGAGAAGTTACGGTCTGGTGCGGTCATTGGGAGCGGGGGTGGAAGTTGGGGGAATTTCCCAGGCCGTTGCAGTTAGTTGAGAGCGTCGTGACCTCTGACTGGCAGCTTGTCGCTTGAAATCGTAACTGCTTTTTGCGAGAGGCAGGCCTAATTGCATTGTAACGAGGTTGATGAACTTTGCGTGCAGTTAGTGCGCTACTGTACTGTGCTTGTCGGGCACGGTGCTGCTCGCTGCTCTCCTTTTGTGGCAACTGGTCATTTCCTTGTTTGTGCTAATACAAATTGAGTTAAAGCTACTCTTTCGGTTGTTTGATACATCATTGATGAAACAGGAGGTTTTTTTAAAGCCTTTCTGACCTCAGCTATCTATGCCTGTAAGTCACAATTATAGTTAAAAACGCCTGGTTCATAGTGCGTTATAAAATAGTAGAAAGAAGCTGGATCATTACAGTAACTTGTCAAACATTTGAGTGAAAAATATGTTAGTGTATTCTCAGCAGTACTTAAACTACTTTAATATAAATTGCCCTGATTGTAGAGATTAGCTATAAATGTCATCTACTCAAAGTTCAAGAATTACACTTTCTTTTCAGGTCTTAAATTCTTGTGTTTGACACTAACAGGTTGTCTGATATATTTCATTAGAGAAGTGTTCTCCTTTATATAACACAGTCTTTTTTTTAAAAAAAAAAAAGGGAGCAGTCTCCCTTTGTTTTTAATGCATTGTAGTCTTCTCTAGGGGGGGAAAACACACCAGCGTTAATAATGAGCCTTTGCAAAAAACCTACATATCACAAGTCAGACTGCAGAGTTTAAAACTGTTCTCAAGTTGAAGTCACTTTGGCAAGCTGAGCTCTTACAGAATGAGAAATCTAAGCTAAAGCCGGTGCAGTTGGTAGCTTTCTGAATTATTTTTAGGATGCTGTTTGGTTTTGGGTTTCAGTAGTTGTAACTGAAAGCTTACATTTGGTCTATTTCCAGTGAAAGCTGTGATTTTTGTACAATTTCACTAAGGAAGTGAAGCAGCTGATAGAGGTTTTTAACAGGTTGTGTCCTACAGTGCAAAAGTCTCTATTTTCTAGAGGACAATAGAGATCTCGTGGTCACAGTCTCTTCTGTCAGCAGCTGTTCTTTGGTAACATGTTGGGTTTCACCAAAATATTTCCATTAGTTTCAGGAGCATATATAAACAACACAGACAGTGTGAGCAGGCCTGGTAACTCATTCCCACACTGGCATTTATCTCCTTTTGTTGCTCTGGTAAAATTTTTTGTTCAGTTGCATGATGAGACAGATCAGGGAAGCGATCCAGATTAAAAATAAGATTTAAAAATTATTTTTATTTTGGATCAGCTCCCTGATGTGGTTCATTACACAGTCATGTAAGTAGACTAGCATAACTGGGAGGGTGGGGAAAAAAGGAGAATGTAGCATGAAAGAAACAAGCAGCCAGGTGGGATAAAAGCAAGGAGGGGGGACGGAAAATGGCAGTGGGGTTGTTCCCCCAAAAGTTGCAAAATACTTCTATAAGACAAGACAGATTGTTCAGTAGTAATTGACTTGTGCATGCCTTGCGCTTTGCAAAGGATGGAAGAGTTCCAGTTTTCTTTGAAAACTGAAGTTCCCAAAGCTCTCTGTCTTATTTGAGAGATAAGCTGCTTTATTCTTAAGTATTTGCTAGTCATAATGCTGGGAGATGCTCCTCTTAGTGCAGCTGAGTCTCTTTATAATATGCAGTTGGAAGAGGAGGAGGTTTAATTGTATCCCCAAAAAAGGATTTGGCTGCACTTGGTCTCAGGAGAAAAAGTGAAACTAACCAAAACCCGCTGAGTAACAAAATGTATTAGGCCCAGTGAACAAAGCAACTGAATTGTCTCAGCTATAGCCGAAAGTGAGCCTTCACCAGGGAACTAACTCTTTCCTGCCATACTTACTGAACTTCAGTTATTCATGAGCTAATTGATGTGGTGGTTTGATGAAATGGCAGGTTAGGGGACAAAATGGGCTTAAATATTTCCTGATGAACTCATCAGGAAATGAGTTGTTACTGACAGCTGGGTACGCTCTGAAGCAAACTACGAAGGTAATGACCTTAAACCACTATTCTCCATTCTTCAGTCGGCGTTTGTCGTGTGCCCTTGTTTCAAGGCCTTACATAAGCAAATGGTGGTATCTGCCTGAGGTAGGCTTTCCCGTGAGCTACCCTATGGGATCCCCGCTTGCCTTCTGCTGGGGGAGATGCTAGAGCCAGGAATCAGTTTCTTACAATTCCTGTGTTCCAACCCATGACTTCTCACTTCATATAAACAGTTCCCAATTTTATGTACCACCTTTCAGCCTTTTTCAAAACCTTACCGCTTGAAACAGCGATTCAGAGAAGATCAGCTTAATTCTTGTGTTTGTTCATAGAAGATGCTGTTTCTTTAAAAGGCTGTTCTTTTCAGAGTTAATCGGTAGTGTGCAGCAGTGAAATGAGGGATGGAGAAGCGTTGCATTAGACAGCCAATGTGTGAAGAGGTTTTCTTGCTGTGTACATGTATGCTTTGCTTCAGAGAAGAAGGGTTGCTTGCTTGTGATTACGTCAGTATTGGTTATGCTGAGGTTCCTTCCTTCATCAGCATTGCCTGGTGACCAGGGGAGGCTCACAACTGTGAAATCGTGCCTCTGTCCAAACTACAGTCAGGACTTTTCACCGAGTCCATGTTACTGAGGTTACAACACCAGCAGTAACTCCAGATATCCCAGTCTATCTTGTGTGGCTTTGCTGGTTAGCAGCAGAGAAGTATTTTAGCAGTGAGTTGAGCAGATGCTGAATGTTTGAATGTGCATCTGTGTGGTGATTTGTAATTTTTTTTTAATGTTAGTGCCTGTGTTTTGACAAAGAAGGATTTCAGGCAGAAAAAAACCCCAACACACACATTTGTTTCTTGTGTATTTTGATCATTAAGCTTTGAAAGTAAAAATGAGCAAATGCTGCCAGCACTGTGAAAGGCTGAAGTGAGGAGAATGACACAGAGGTCTTAAGATCCACTGAGTTACTGTGTGGATGAGGAAATTGAAAGATTTCCTTTTAACTGTGTGCCATGGAATATGTGAGGCTTCCATTAATAGGCTTGATGCAATTTTCTTCTTGGATTCTAAATTATTTGTAAGTATACGTTAGGAGTTTGAAAGGGACGCAGTTACTTAGCCTGACTCAATTTACCAGATTTTATAAAACTGTAGTTTTAAAGCACAGGTGGCAATGAAGAACATGATGTCTATGGATACTTGTACTCTAGCTCGATGGAGAAATGCAGGGATTAAGTTGCAGTCTGAAAGTGTGTCCTGTGCTCTTATGACCTTAGAATCAAGGTGAGGTTTCTTGGCAATTCATATTAATCTGAACTAGGGCTGCCGCTGCTGCCTTTCTCCTACTGTGGTACCTGGTTCAAGGCTCTAGAACTTGCTTGTAGCATTACTCCTTTTTGCTGATAAGTAAACTTGGACACTTGAAGTGGTTGCCTGCTTTTAGTTAGACTTTACTAACTATATAAAAGTACTTGTCAGTGTAGTAGTTCGGTAAAATCTATGAAGTATGGATAGGCACACATCCTAAAATATTTTTCTGATTTTACTTGTACTGTAATGTGATTTTTTTTTTTTAATGTAACTGCACTATACAAGGACTATTTCCAGCATTATATATTCATAGATACTGCTTTTTATGCCATCAACATAACTGTGCCAGCAAGGCTTGAGCATCTATGTGTACTAGGTTCGTGTTAAAGGCTTTGCAAAAGTATAATTCCAGGTATTCTCAATGGTAATGCAAACACAACTGTATCAGTTTCAGCAGTTAAATTTCCCGAACTTTGCATTGACAAATCCTTGAATTATGTGGGTATTCAGTTCTGGTTTTCCTAGCTTTTTGATCTAGGTGAATATATATGAACCCAGGCTTTCATAATTTATTTGAGAATACTTTTGTCACCGACATCTATATGATACATCCCATAAATAGGTACTTCATTTGCATGTTCTCATCTAATCCTGGTAGTAGCTATGTTCCTCTGGTTACATCTTATAATAAAGGAGGATAACATGTATAAGATCAAAATCCTAAAAGCACAAACCACTGATTGAGATAATCTGACCGGTGATTTTGATGGGCAAAAGGAGCAATGACATCAGTCAGTCAGTCACTGAGTATATTAGATGCTGCTTGCTTTTTGGATTAAGTTTAATAATCGTGGTTTAGATGTACACTTTTAACACTTGGGAGCATATGCTTCTGTTACTGGCTTTGGCCTAACGCTTTGATGTTTTCTGTAACCTCTAGCATCAGTATATAGCAATAGTTCCTTATATTTTTGTGAAGATGAAGAGTGTTTGATAGGATCGCAATAGAACCCATACTCAGAATATAGTATGATACTGTGCTGAATTCTGTATTGCTCTTTTGTCTTTAATAGTTGTATTAGTGTTCCCTTTCAAAGGTGTTAGTATGCCAGTATCTGAAAGTAAATTAAATTACAACCCTTTGTTAGCATTGTACAAATCAACTTCATTTAATGTTACTTTATTTAATGTACTGTTTTCTGGCTTGGTACCATTGAAGAGCACCAACTAATGCCATTGTTTGTGGTTTGTTTCAGCTTTGTCCAAAGTTCTTGCATACCAACTCTACCAGTCACACCTGGCCTTTCAGTGCAGTTGCAGAACTTATAGGTACGTGGATCAATAGTTTGCCTGAGTACTTGATTGTAATACTTTTTTCGTGTAAAACTTTTTTTCCTTCAGATGGGGGAAGGAGTTGATCCTGTTGTTGCCATTCAGAATCTTACAAGATCTTTTTTTGGTATGGTCAGATTGGCTTTTTTCTTTCTTAACAGCATGCATACTACCTGACAGCAGTTGCAGGGGCCTTGCAGGATTTGCTGATTTCTTTTTACTGAATTTATTAAGGATTGCCAAATACAGAAAGCTGTGGGACCAAGTGAATTCCTTCTCTTCCAGTCTACCAAATGCAAGCTTGCTGCTTTTTGCTGTTCCCAGGCCCAGAGGGTAGTAAGGCTGAGTGCACGTTCCAAAGCTGTTCAGGCACACTTGCATCCTGTACAGACACAGCTGGCCACAGACAGATTAGCACAGACAGGATGACAGTAACTTTGCAAGAACCTGCATAAACACAAGCAGTGCTCTCAATGTGATCAGTACAAATGGCCTTGTCCTGTTTCTCCTTCTTGGCTAACCAGGTTTAAAGTTCATTAGCGGTGCATACATGTACTTTCACTCGCTTATCACTCTTACTCAACCATGTTTCTGGGTGTTTTGCCAAGACCTGCACGTCCTTCAGGTACCTGTGTCTTGGGCTTTTTACCAGTCTCTGGTTTAGACCTTGGGTCTCAATGGTTGCTGGTTTCTGCCATCTTGTTGGCTTTTCCAGCTTCAAGTTGGCTATCAGAACAAATGCGTATAGGCACACACTGAGAACAGAGAGCAGGAAATCATCAGAAACAGTGTTTAGTAAGAATGTACAAAAAGGTAGCACAGGGTGCAGCCATACAAGCATACTGACCTGCAGCCAGCTTGCACATAATCAGCCTGTGTTACTTGCTCCCCTCCTATTATACTGTTCTTCTCCCATCTGCTTTGACCTTTCCCTTTTCTTCGATGCTTCTTCAAAACATCCATCCAATAGTAATTTTTGCATGTTGTCACAATACCCCTCAAACATCCTGATTTTCTTCTTTTGCATTACCAAGTTTCTGGCTGAACATCTCCAGGGTTATACTTGAGTGGTTCCTTTTTGTGGTCCATCCGTCAGTGTCCTATGAGTTCTGCTCTTAGTTGTTTCTGTCATCTGCTGTTAGCTAGGGGTTGTGTATCTGGTTAATTTATTAGCGCCTGTTGATCATCTTGCCTTTGATTTTTTTGAATAGCTGTTAACTGGCTATTTTCAGGGTTGCTTGTTTCCTGAGTTAGAGAATGATTAGCAGCCTTTCTTTAATTGGTTCCTCAAACTGAAGGTGTGGTTTGGGAAGACTTGCCAAGCTTATCTAACAGTTTGCTGCCAGAGAAGCAGCTCTTCTGGTCACACATTCCTGTGCATGAGTTTTGCTGTTGCTGATCCAGAAAATTAACCTAACAAAAGAGCTAGGAATTGTTCAGCTAGATAAGGACAGAGTTGTCACAAAGGAGGAAAGCAGAACCACGTGGCTGCTGGGAAGGGCTGGTTTTTTTGGGGGTAACAAAATATGAAGTCACTTCAGCTGTTTTATCACCCCATGCCATACCTGGCTGGAATGATGGTAGATGTGCTGTGCAAGGCATGCAAACATCTTCCTTTGCCTCTGGTTTGTCCTATGTGTTGCTTTAACAAAGCTTCAAAAGTGTAGTAACAGCATATTGGTTGTAAAGGCTTCTAGTTAGTCATGTTGATTTAAATAATGTTGGTAATCTGTCTTTTGCATGCTATGTCAGGCTACACCATATGCCAAATATCAAATCATATAAATAGGGTTAAATTATGGAGGCCTGACTCTTAGTTTATGTGAACTTACCTGAAATGGTAATGGTCTGTATGCTAAAATTTGCCTTTTTAAGCTCTGGTCCCTCCTGTTAGCTTTTTGCTGGTTATATTGCTGGCTTCTCCCATTAGTCCTCATTCAGATTAAATTTAGGTGAACTAATGGTGATACTTGGAAGAGGGTAAATGGGACATCTGGAGAGAGTTGGTGAGCTAGCAGATCAGAAGACTCGTACAAAGTGTGCTCTTAGAAGAAGAAACTTCCAGTTATACTTGAAATGCCCTGTTTGGTGGTTGCTGAAATATATTTTATGAACTTTTTCACTGTGGATGAGATTTGTACTTTATACTTATAAAAAGCAAGCTACCAAGCTGTGATTCCTTTTTATAGGCCACAGTGTTGGCTTGAGCTATCTATTTAGCAGCTATTGTCTATTTATGGCCCTCAGCTGAACCTGCAAAACAGACAGTGAGGCAGAGGCGCTGCCTCCTGCTGTGCCATCACATCCCACCCCTCTTTCTCCATACATTTTCCCCACCTCACAAATTCCATGAGTAGCACAGTTCTGGAGAAGAGGGAGAAAGATGTGAGAACGTGGTGTTGTGGCAGATGAGATTTAAACTAGCTTTGCTGCCAAAAAATGTTTGTGGAGCCATGGCTTCTGTTTCACTTGTGATAGCAATGCTGTGAGCTCTTTTAAATCCTGTAAATAGAAAGTTTAGTCTAAAGCATTTTGTACTTCTGTGAAAGTCCTACCTTCTTAGACTTTAACAAAAACACATATTTGTGACACTAAGCTCTGTTAATATGGAAGGGGTGTGGTAGCAGAGCAGCAATAATTGTTTCACCCAAATCTCCTGCACCTGTGGAGTCAAAAGTCTAGATTTCACTGAACTGTCTGGGATGTTGGGAGGTGGGCTTCAGGTTTTTTGCCTTTTTTTTTTTTTGGTGTCTCAAATTTGATTATTTAAAGTTGTGATAGTACTTCAGATCTGGTTTCCCAATTTAAAAGCCTGCAGTAGGTAAGATGTTCTTGCAGCCATTTATATTAGTGATGTGCCAGTCTGCATTGCAAACAACAACCTGGCTTCCTGAGAGCCAGTCAGAAGAGATGTTTGCTTGGTTGGGAGAAAGCAAATATTGCAACAGCCACTTGGGAGACAGGAAACGAAAGTAGAAACTTGTCTTTGGTTTCATTTTCTGTTCTCATGTTTGAGATATTCATCTCCACCTAAATTTTTGCCTCTGTATTACCGTCATCTGTAATAGCTGGGAAATTGTGTGTTTTCAGGCAAGGTTTGTCAGGTTTGATGCAGCCTTTTTGTCATAATGTTTTGATTTGGTGTTGTCATCTATAAAGAGGATAGACTTGGGGTTTACTGTAACATTTACTGTATTAAAAACTATGGCTTCTTGCTTCTTTGCAAAATACGACTAATATTCAGTGACTTAGCTGAGAAGTTTATATCTGTGCCAGCACAAAATCTCTGCAACTATATTACATACTTCACTGTGGACATGACAAATGGCCGCAATTTTAGAAAGCCATTAGTTTAGCATGTGACTCTGCAAGATCATAGGCCCACAGTCAGGGAACTACTTTAAACTGCCATATTCACCAAATAAACATATGTGCGAGTGTGTAGCACCATAATAAAATTAGAGACAGCTATTCCATGGAACCCTTTGGCCTTGTTGGAAGGCTAACATTTGGCAGATTGATGGTACATGCATTCCTGTTAGATAAGGCTCTGTTACTATCTGACATCTTCACTGTAATTAAGCACTTTAAAGTATGTTCACATGAACCAGTTTAATTTTTGCTATTTTGTATCCCAACCTTGTTTGCTTTCTTACTCTTCAGATAATGCTTATGACCCAGATGTGAGCGCTAAACAGATATGGATAGACAAAACGGTGATAAACGACAATATATGTTTGACGTTCACTGATAATGGAAATGGTATGAACTCAGAGAAGCTACACAAAATGCTAAGGTGGATAACCTCTTTTGCATTTTTTTTGTTGTAAAGATTCCAGCTTTTACTTCTGTTATTGCTCAGGTTATTCCTTTTTCTAATATGTAATCAGCTAATTTTGTTCATAAATTTCACATTTCTGAAGGTGAGTAATTATCCAAGTGAGACTAGAATAGACAGATGTTAGTAAAACTTTCACAGAACTTTGTCAGCATATTTTTATCTCATAATTTCCTTTTATCCTTTCTCTTAGCCTTCCCATTTAACTTTCCGTGCAGTGGTTGTGCTGTGTAAACTCTCTGTAGTGCCCTTTAGTGGACCTAAGAAGAATTTGCTAATTTTTATTATTCAAGATTGCTTTAGTTTAAGTTAGCAAGCAAGAGAAAAAGGGATGTTAATTTCAAACCTTTTGGAGTATTGAAAATAGAAGGTATTCTGGAAAACTTGAGGGAATGATATTGATGTGGTTTCTCTGTTTATCTTTAAATGTTCTATAGGGTTTGAACTGATCTTTCTGCAATTTTGTTTCTACAGTTAGCAAAGAGGTTGCTGTTCAGTTGCTCTGTTAGTATAAAAGATTGCTCTGCCTGCAGATAAATCTTTGAGTTTAAGCTTGAACAAGCCTGAATTCAAATTGTTATTTTCCTTTTTCTGTTAGATACCATAATTACTAGCTTGCTTGTTGAATTCTGTGCTCAATATACAGTTAGCTGGTTTAATTTAAATATAATGTGTAGTAACTAATGGAAATGTGTAGATCACATGTTTTCAAGCAAGCGAGCCGCGGAAGCTTTAGGGGCTTTTCTTAGCATTTATTCTGAAGCAACGTGATAACTATTAGAATCCCATAAGAATGCCTGTTGCATAGTTCCAGACAGATATTTCTTTTCCGTGCTTAAAAATGAAAGTAAATTTCCCTGAATTCTTGCAGTGTGGTTTTAGCGATGTAATACAGGTAACTTTAAAGATTTGCTTAACTGTACATTGTCTAATTGTACAGTAGTAGCTGATCTCTAAAACAAGGGATTAACTCATTGTGTTTAAGTCTAATTTGGTAAGTCTTGTATGCATCTTCTAGGTTTTCAAGTTTTATAGGACTCCTTACGCTCTTCTAATGCTTTCATATGTTTCAGCTTCGGCTTCAGTGAGAAATCAGCAATGAATGGCCGTGTTCCAGTGGGACTGTACGGAAATGGCTTTAAATCAGGGTCCATGCGCCTGGGAAAAGATGCAATAGTCTTCACCAAGAATGGTGAAACCATGAGTGTGGGCCTGTTATCTCAGACTTTCCTTGAAGTCACAAAAGCAGAACATGTCATGGTTCCTATAGTGACGTTCAACAACCAACATATCCTTTCAATGATTTCTGAATGAAAAGTTGTGGGTACATACAAAATTTGGATGATAATGTATCAGTAAAGGAAATCTTGTCTAGTCTTATGGATACCCTAAATAAAGTGTAAGATGCAAGGAAGGCTATAATTTGTTAAAGCCTTTAAATTTGTAGGAGCTCTGAAATGTAGAATGAGAACCTGTGAAGTTGGTACAGGGTGCTGTTGCAGAAGTTTCCTCACCTGCCGAAAGCTTACTTCGTTCAAAGTTACTTACTTTAACATAATGCTTACGACAGATAAGTGATCCAACAGAATCCAAAAACAGCCTGAAGGCCATCTTAACACATTCTTTATTTTCTACTGAGGAGAAATTACTGGCAGAGCTAGATGCTATAATGGGAAAAAAAGGAACAAGAATTATCATTTGGAATCTTAGAAGGTAAGATGAAGTCCAGTCTCTTATCTCTCATTTAGTTCATCTTATCTTTCAGTGTGTGCAAACATACAAGGCATTTTTATAGACTGCTTCCAAAAGACTGTGGGCAGTTAGCTGTAACTTGGAAACTAGGCTCAAACTCGCATGATTGAAGGAAGGGCTGTAATGTTGCATGAAAACTGTTGTTAATATCAAAGGAAAACATGAAGTCCTTTATGTCCTCCTTGTTACAGTTGTTACTTGAGATAAGATAATGTTGCTTTTGCCAGAAGGAAAATTGAAATAGACAAATTATAAATATGTTATTTCAGACTTATGGAGTTATGAATGCAAAAATTCAAACAAAAATATTTATATGTACAGGTGAGTATTACTGGCCTTTTAAGTTTGAAGGGAGCAGTATCCTTCTGGAGGGATCTAGACCTTTCTAAATTTCTTAACTTTATGATAAAATAAATAGAAATCCAAGTAAATAAGTACAGTTGTGTGTATTTATCTTATTTATCTGCTTGCTTCTGTGGGATTGTTTGCAGCAATATAGATTTCCAGCCTTTCCTAGCTATCACTTGTTGCCTCTTCTTTTGAACAGTTGGTGCTGTGGCAGTTGCAGATAGGTGTCATCACCTCACATCTTCTTTCATTTTTCTTTGCATCTATGCTACTGCCTTATTAGCGGGAAACCTGTCTGATGGTCTGTCCAGAAAAGCTTTAGCAGGCTTTTAACTGTGATGGCATTAATTGGTTGGGAGGATATTATCTTGTACTATGTTACTGTTTAGCTTATTGTAGTTTTAAATACCTGCAATAACAAAGTATCCATAGGGAGCAATTTTGAACTGTTTCAGTCCTGTGGATTTGGCACGAAACTAGCTTGTTTTTGAGTTTTATCTTTATTATTGCCCATCATAAAAAAGGCTAGGGCAGGAGGGGAGCAGGAAACCATACCTGGATGAGTATAGATTAAATGTTGCAGGACATAAAAAGATCTCAGTCAATTGTAGCAGGTGAAAAGTTTGGGGATTTTTTTTCATTATTGTCGTGTGAGTGTTAGAGCCCTAAATCACTTTTACCTTAAGAGATTTTAATACAAGAAAGCTGGAGGTAACAAATGTATTACCAGTTCTGGTTTTTCCCCCTTGCCAGCTTCTCTATAAGAAAAACTTCACCTCCTTTACACTTCAGAAACTAATTTGCATTGCCCAGTTAGACTTAATTTTATTTTTAGGCTAAACATACTTAGGAATGTGCATCACTTCACTGCTTCAGCAAAAGAAAATACAATGAACCATCTTGGCTAGACTGCTTTTGCCAGGAAGGGTTGGGCCAGGTGATCCTTGAGGTCCCTTCCAACCTGGTATTTATTCTATGATGATTTGCGCCAACTATGATATATCTCAATGTTGTGTAAAGGTACTGCCATTCCACTACAGTGTGTACATCTGCAACTAAATACGGTATATACATCTGGTGAGTGGTGCAATAAGAAATCGTGATAATTATTGAGTTGGAAGGCTGTTGTGTCACTTTTGCAGCATTAAAAATCTTGGGAAGGCGATTTGTAGTGTTCAGAAGTTTTGCGTTTAGAAGGAATGTGTATGTCTTGGACCATCCGGAGTTTAAGGCTGATACTGACCGCTTTTACTTTTGAAGCGTGACCTGTTTAGAATTAAGTTAGAATTCATCAATGTCTCACTTGCTATCGCTTCTCTTGTATTCCTTGGATATCAGAAAGGAACTGGTGAACTTTGTGTGAATTTTAGCAAATTTGTGAGGAAAACCACCATAGCTCAAAGGAATTTGCTTTCTCCTGCATCTTTGTGATGCCCACTGAGTCCCCCACAATAATATCTTGTCTTGTGTTGGCTTTCACCCCCCAATTTTAGTGTATTTTTTTAATCTTATTTCTTAGAGATAAAAATGAAAAAACAGAGTTTGATTTTGACAAGGATAAATACGACATCAGAATTCCAGAAGACTTAGATGAAACAGGCAAAAGAGGGTATAAAAAACAAGAGAGATTGGACCAGATTGTTCCAGAAAGTGACTACTCGCTGCGAGTATGTATAATGTTTTTTTAAAACTTGTTTGCTTATTTTGGGGAGCTGGAAGGTGTCTGGGTTTGTTTTAATATAATGTACTATACTACAGAAGTGCTGATTGCGGGGGGAGGACAAATTCAGAATTTAAACGTTAGGGCAATATGTCAACATTAACCTTGAAAATTGTAGGTGGAATGTATTTGTGAACTTGTGTAAACATTTGCTGCTTGTTTAGAAAAAAATGAGTGGGGTTTATGTTGTCTTGCAAATGATTCTTGCTGTTAAATGTAGCCGTTGTTATCCACGAAGGAGCAAGAAGGAATGCAAACAGCGTCAGAAATTAAATAGCAGGGTGTGTGGTTGTCAGCAGAGTAACCATTCCATTGTAGTGCAGGTACAAATGCATATAGTATTGATACTATGCCATGTGAATCTTTTAAAACAGATAGGGTTTGATTGGCAGTGTGACATTTCTAGGTTTCAAAAAGAGGTAAAAGAATTAGGAAGCAGCTCCATTGTTTGAATACAGGCATGCAGACCGGAACAGGGCTTTTCTGTAGGCAAATTGATATGACCATTGTCTCCACTATCGATTTATAGGCTTTGAAGTCTTTTGGTTTTTTGTAAGAGAGTGCATCTGAAATTACTAGATGTTCTGGGCGCTTCTTGTGGATAACATTCAGAACTATTACTGTAGTTGAACTAAAACCTTTGATTATTCTAAAACTCACTGAAGTCCTGTATCCATTTAAATTGTTGGAAGTTGTAAATGTAATGATAAATGAAATGCAAATTAAAGTTCATAGATCTGCATGTTTATAAGAAAATTGCATAGCTATTATGAAGAGAATACACAGTGGTTTGGAACAAGTTAACATGCTTTTGTTGATTATTTTCAAGTTTGTAGTAGAAATCTTACGCTCTCAGGGGATAAGAGAAGAGAGGCTTGTGTGTTTGAGAGCTCTCTTGCTGGTGAAACTGCATCGTCAGACACCTCATTAACTTGTTATATTCATAAAAATTGTCCTTTGGTAACTATTCTTTAATTAGTGATATATGTATGCTCATTATGCACACTTGCATTTCCTGTGTTTTTGGATTCAAGTTGGAAAAAACACATTTCATAAAATTGAATTACAACTTGAGTTTGTCTTCCTAAGCATAATGTGTGTTGTAAAAATATTTGTATCTTGAGGTTTTGGGGTTTTTTTAATAACAGGAGTTGTTATATGTTTTATAGGCTTATTGCAGTATTTTGTATCTGAAGCCAACAATGCAGATTATTCTGCGAGGACAAAAAGTGAAAACGCAGCTGGTTTCCAAAAGCCTTGCCTTCATTGAACGCGATATATATAGGCCAAAATTTTTGAATGTATCCTTTGCTAATTTTGACATTGTACACTGAATTTAATGATGTGACTTCTTATGTAAGCTGTCTGGATTCTTATAGTTACACCTGTATAATTTTTAGTTTTGAGTGTTAAAAAAAAAAAAAACAAAAAAACAAACCACCCAACCAAAAACAAACAAAAAAACCACACACAAGAAAACCCCCCACAACAAACAAACAAAACCCCAAAAAAGCCCCAAACCATACTGAAGGAATTATCTCAATATAAAAAAGAAAGTTCCAGGATCCAGTTTAGAATGAACACTCAAAATAACTATTTTTGTGTTACATGAGATTAACCAGATTTTTCCTTAATACCTGGTAAAAGGCTAAAACAGTAAGAATTACTTTTGGATTTAACTGCAGAAACAAAGATCATTATGGAATAATGATGTACCATAAAAACAGACTCATCAAAGCTTATGAAAGAGTTGGCTGTCAGTTAAAGGTAAGAATCTAAAGCTCAAAAATACTTTAACATCTTTAGAAATCACTTTCAAATGCTGTTTTTGAAAAAGAATACAGGTGGAAACTAGGATATTGATGTATCCTTTATAAAAACACCTTTTTTAGTTTGTGCAGCAGTTAAAAACTTTATTAAAATTGTATGCAATTGTTTTAATGTTTGGTTTTGAAACTAAGCTTTATACACAAAATATGGGCCCAAGCATATCTTTCAGGTGTGTAGCAGAGGGTTTTTTTGTTTAGGGACTTTTGTGTCAAGAGTTTCTTTTTGGAGAGGACTTGCAAGCCAGAAAATTGTTTTTACTTAGTGTATATATAGCTTATAATTACCCCGACAAACTCTTGGAGTATTTGCATAGAATATATGTTGCTTCTCCTGACAGACCTTAATTTCTTACAGGCGAACAACATGGGTGTTGGTGTAGTTGGGATTATTGAATGCAATTTCCTAAAACCAACTCATAACAAACAAGACTTTGACTACACAAATGAATACAGGTAAATGTGTATTTTTAAGTAGACTTTCTATTGAATAGTGTTGTTCACTGTGAAATACTTGTTGATAAAGGCTGCTTCTTTTCTAAGTAGTAAGAATAAAAGCTTATGTTCATCATTAAACTGCATGACTGTTCTGAACAGTAGTGGTGGGATGCTTACATTTACACTGGCTGTACTGCATAGTGCAGTCCCTGAAGTCTAGAGTATCACACGCATCATTTTAAAGCAAGTGCCCTAGAAGTGGGTGTTTGCAATTATGCCCCTCACTGATTGTAAAATGAGTACAGAATAACTCACTGAGATGTGGCACATGACTAAAATTGTGATACGTGAATCCCATACTATTAACTTTTTTCACTGTAGTTTTTGTTGGTCTTTTTTTGGAAAAGCTGCTTTGGATATTTTGAGCCCTTTTCAATTTCTTTCCTAAGAGAATGCCCTCAAATCCTGTTACCTGATAGAGCGTTTAAAATACCTGATGCCCTGAAGGCAGCAGTGATTTGGGACACAGCTTTATTTTAGTTTTCATTTTACACATTTGCAGATTGATGGGATGGATGCATCTAGTGTGATATTTCCTATAGTTTAGCTGATCTGGTCTGACTTAAAATTTTCAGATACTATAATAGTTTTTAAGCCAGGTGAATTTCCTAGTCTGTTAACACTGCTTTACTGCGAACCAGTTGTGCTGGCATTGTGAAAGGAGGCATGTAGGGGAGGACAGGCTAGAGGGGATAAGTTACCCTAAGCAGTTTTTGGGCTGAGGTGTAAAAACTGTCCAGGAGAAAATTCCTGAATACAAACCTTGAAAACTGTTCCACTCTTTATTACCTTCTTTCCTTTCATGATGATAAGGCTGTTTTTGTTGTCTGTGCTGCTTCTGTTAAGGGGTATTAGGAGTGGCCACCCTCTCCAGCAGCTTTGCCCCAGGACTCCCTCTTTCCCAGCCACTGGAGCCCAGCCTGGGGACCCAGGGTTTCTGCCCAGGCCAAGGGATGCAACTGCCACTCTTCTAGTTGCAGGTTCAGCCAGGCGCAAAGCTGAGCACGTGTCTCAGGAGCACACACACAGGGGACACTGACACATGGCTGGTCACACAGGCTGCCACGGACGAGGGGCACCTACATACAGGACTCACATAAAACATCAACAGCCAGGTCCCCTTCCTCCTCTTCAGCTGGCAGAGATAAAAGCTCACTAGTGAAGGCACACATGTGACATTCTAGGTTCACAAGGACACATACGTTTGTGGATCCCCGGAGTACTGACACGGCCTCTCTGGACTCCAAGCCCCCTTACCTGCCTCACGGGTCCCCTGCGTGCTGGCTAGCGCAGTCTGATGTTTGCTGGCAAACATGGGCGCGTTCATACCGCAGACACTCCCTATTTGCAAGTCCCCCTGGGTGTACCAGCACAAACCCTTGCCTGCCTGCTAGCCCTGCCCGGACCTGGTGCCTCCTCCACACACAGGAGTCCAGTTTGAAGTTTGCTAGCAAATACCCGTGAACACTCCCTCCATGCACACCAAGACACTGGGATGGGGGAAGGATTCAGATGCTTGTTCCCTCTGCCCCTGCACTGTGACCCACAGTCCTGCTCCAGCTGCCAGCACTGCATCCCTCACTTAATGCTGGTCAACCCCAGGAGCTGGTTTTTGGGGGACACACTGTTCCATTCCTGCCTCAGTGGGTGGCAGCTGAGACACCGCTTGCTCCATTAGCTGACACCACACACCCAGTCTTGACTCCAGGAGCTGGCACCAAATCCACTCGCTCACACAGAGCTCTCACCAGGAGCTGGCACTACCATACACATACGCTTGGGATAGAGAATGAGATTAGGTAGACAGTTAAGAAAACATTAAATAAGATACAAGAAGATAGGACAGACTGTGGTGATCGGGCACAGGGCTCAGCCAGACAGCTGTACTGACTGAACCTGGTTTATGTGCAACCAGCTCCTTTTATGCCCTTCTCTATTCTCCTCTCTGTTCCTCCCTGCTCCACCTTCCCCAAGTACATTTCCTCATCAGTTGGCTTAGTTCCACTGACCCCTCCAAAGATCCTGGACCTTCAGGTTTTCATCCTTATCAGTTGCAAAATCCCTGTTTGCCTGCAGTTTCTTGATAGCCCATCAATTAGTGTGACCGACCAGGTTTGTTTCTGGTTATTGTTTTCATTAACTCTAATTGGTCAGATTTTATGACTGCCTGTGTCTGTCTCCTTCTCTTTCCTTATTCTCCCAAGTGAGAAAATATTCTTACACTCCACATAACCTTCCCAGTTAGTGTGACTGACCACGCCTTGTCAATCAGGTTTGTCTCTCTGTTCTTGTTATGGCTCCTTTGACCATATGCCCTTAAAGAAGCAAGCACTTTCCTTCTGTGTGCCCTAACACTTGCAATACCCTTAGAAACTTAGGGTATTGACTTGCAAACACAGGCGGGGTAAACTTTGGCAGGAGAAGTCGCTAAGTTTTTCAAGCTGCATATTTTGCCCTTTAACCAGTTATTTGGTTTCTGCTGGCAACCTGAACTGTCTACAACGCCTTTCCCAAATTGCTGATTTATATGCGGCTCTGTACATCAAGATAACCTCAAAACCCCACCAGAGTGCTGTAATAAACAGAGTTGTTAATTGCAGCAATTGAGGAGCTATAGCAAGATAAATCTGGCTATTCCTGCTGTTGAAACAGCAGCCCTCTGGAGGAGCAGCAGGGCTGATAGCTGCTACAGCCACTCTGGTTCACTGCCCATGTCTCTAAATGGTACCCACAGTTTGTGCTGCTCTTTGCAGTGATATTGCTGGCTTTAAGCAGTTCCCCTGTTTCTACTGCCATTGTGCTATTAGAGCTGTTTGCTCAGAACACGTGGTAAAGCAGATCAGGGAATGTGTCAAACTGGAAAATAGCTCTTGTGTTAGTTTTTTTGGGGGTTGGAACTAGGTGATCGTTAAGGTCCCTTCCAACCTAAACCATTCTATGATACTAGTAAATGTTCCCTGAACCATTTCCTGTATGGTGGCACTAATAGTTCCTGTGGCAGAGGGAGAGGAATTAGGAACACTGTAGGACAGTCACTTGTGTTGACCAAGGTTTGCACTATGTTCCCACAGGCTGGCACAGTGAGCATTGAATGCATTTTACTTTTTTCTTTTTAAAAACAGTTCTAATGTGGGCACAGAGATACTATGCTTGAAAGATCTTTTGTAAAGGTTTTTCTGCAGAGAGTGCTACAGGCTTTTCAAAAGGTAACTTTCCAGCCCAAAACAGAAACATAAAACTGATGCTGTAATTTCATGATCAGTGTAAGACGACCTGCCCTTCTTACCTCTCCAGAAGAGAGATGTGATATCATCCATGCATTTCTGCTCATTCTGCCCTTGTGGTACTTCCTTTTTTTGGGCACAGAAATTCATGACCTGGGTTCAGAGGTGATCTAGATCAAAACTCTCTAGGTCAGACTTGTTCACTGCACGAACACTTTGTGTTAGCTCAAGAGATGGCGTGGTGTAGGTGTTGGAATAAGCCAGGCAGGGAGGGACTGACTTTCAAGCTGTGGTTACCCTGCCACTTTACTCTGACTTAACTTCTGCATGCTGACAAGAGGCAGCCTTACCTCAGCCTCACCTGTGGGGCTTGTTGTTGTTGTTCTGTACCACTCCCTCCTGTGTGTGCCAGCTCTAATAGTCATCAAGTTGCATGGTGACCCCTGATCAGGAAACTAATCCAGCTTAAAATTAACCTAGGATAAGACTGGCCTGCTCTTTCTAGCAGCGTGTAGACTTTGTACTACATTAAAGTGATCATACGTTTGCAATCTCCGTGTAACGTTGTACGTCAGCTTAGAGTAGTCATGAACCTGGATGTACAGAAACATCACCCAAATACAAAGCTAGGTACTGGATTGACAGAGATGGTTTTGTACTTGTTTCTTCTATGATTGAGGTTGAACTGGTGAGGTAACTTCAGGGTTTGCACTGTACATTCACAGTGCTTCTGATTTCAGTGCTTGATTTCAGTCTTTGTGCTCCAACTCATATTTCCAGTAATTTCTTTGCTGACAAACACGACTTCACACAATTCCTAATTTCTGGGCTTTTCTAAAAGCAAAAAGCCTACTGTTGTGCAAATAGAAATATTAGAGCGGTTCATAAGTTTATTCTTTCACTGTAGTTTATAAAGGTTCTTTCTGTGCTAGGATTTAATTATTTAAGGTGGTCTTTTAAAAACTTTTCTTTTTAGACTTACAATAGCAGCGTTAGGAGAAAAGCTTAACGATTACTGGAATGAAATGAAAACGAAGAAAAATGAAGAATGTCCATTAGCTTTGCCAGTTGAGGAGATACAGTGAGTATCGCTTCTAAATAGAATAATTTTATATGCTGTTATTACTGGTTTACACTCAGTCACGAAAACGAACTTTTCACGTGAGAGTTCTGGTATTTTTCCCATTACAGAAAACAGCCTGATCAGACATGGGTACAATGTGATTCATGTTTGAAGTGGCGGAAGCTACCGGATGGAATAGAGCACTTGCCAGAAAAGTGGTACTGCTCACTGAACCCTGACCCACAATTCCGGTAAAATTAGATTTCAATGAATATCTAAATACTGCTTTTAGTTCATATCATCTGTTATAAGCATGGATGTTAAGCTCTTTCTGATGCTTTTTTCCCCCCTCCTTAACTCAGGAATTGTAATGTACCAGAAGAACCAGAAGATGATGACTTAATACATCCTACATATGAGAAAACTTACAAGAAAAAGTGAGTACTAGAGACTTTGGGACAAGTGTCTTAAATCTAGAAAAGGAATGTGAAAACTAAATGCCCTTTTCTCTCACCTGTGGTATAATGGCAACTGTTCTGGGAATATATCTAGCCAGAAAATAGTGCCCTGAAATCAAGACTTGATCGTAGCAGCAAATAGATGAATAGCACTGTTCTCTTCTCCAAGCATGTTGGCATGAAATTCAAATTTCTGTCTTTGAATTAATACCTGTTTACCCTCCTAAATCAAATTTAGGAAAGTCATAATGAAAGGGGCCTCTCATTTAATAACTATTAAGAGCAGCAGTGCAGCAATTGGTGTTCCAGTACAGCTGTCAGAGAGGGACATTGTTGCATAGTAGTAAGTGGTGCGAGGACGGTTTGGGATGTTAGAGAAGCAAGCTACTAGGGCTGTTAGGAGACCTTGTCTAGGCAACTATTTTCAAGGTCCATGTTGAAGCAGCTGAATACCTCAATACACTTATTTAAGAATAAGAGAATTCTTAGCTAAGGTACATAGGAAAAAAACCTGACTTGAGTAATTTTAACTTTTGCTGGCTGATATTCTAGAAGTGGGAGCTTTGGGTTTTTTTCAATTTTCTTAAATCATAATCTGAGAGAGAACTTGTTAGTTAAGCTAACTTTAGCGATACTAGCTTCTAAGTTCATGCAGAAAATTTTCGTTCAATAAACTAGGATATGTTCATTAGAACTTCGTTATATCTAGCTGAAGTAGGGAGTATTGTGTTTGCCTTTAGATTTTGAGGTTGATTTGGTTTTATAATGAATTAACATTTTGAATGTAAGCTCTTAATTTTTTTTTTTTCCTTACTGCTTTGCAGAGACAGGGAAAAACTGAAGAAGCGGCTAGAGTACGGTCACCAGGTAACTCTTGAAGTTGATAGCAGACTGACTTCGGGAGCAAAGTTGTTATTGCTGGCAACAATACTATGTAGTTTGATCTAAAAGGCCAGGCTTTGAGTTAGTGTCCTTCAGCTAGTGGCCAACTGACTGGTTCAACATCCTTTTTTGTTTTGATGGCTGTATAGGTTATGCTCAGTATTAGTAAACCAAAAATCCCCCATCTTTGCTGTCTAGTGATGGAACATACACCATTGCTTTCTATGTAGTACTTAACAGAGAGTTTGAGAGAGAAAAAGCCCTCTCACAAAATAGTACTAGAAAAAAATGTTCGTCCCTCATACCTGTTTTTATGCTGTGATATCTAATTATTGAAAGTGGATTTGTTGTAGAGAGATGTGATCAGCATATGAAAGCAAAGATGCCCTTACAACTGGGGCAGGCATGGACAGACTTGCAGTACCTGTACTTTTGCAAGGAGGCACTCAAATTAAATGCAGATGCAAATCAGTATGGTTCAGTGATGAGGATGTGTAGATTGTAACTCAGAATCAAATTTCCCAAGTGTGATTTAGCTTAAGTTGATTTAAAAGTAAAATGCTAACCTAAGATCACTCCATTTATGGAGAAGAGATTTTGCATATGCTGTTTTAACCTGTATACTCCATTGTATTAATTTTTCTGCTATGACTTTTACCCAAGTACAGAAGTGATTTCTAAAAGTAAAGTATTATTTACTTTAGACAAACTGGATTAATTATGAGCAGCTTTAACAAGAGATGGCTGTCGTGTAATTTGCCTATGATGGTCAGACTTCAAACAGAAGCTTGGGAAAAGCTCTTGCCTGAGATTCTATGTGGTATTTTAAAATAGCCGTGTCTAGAGAAAGACTTGTAAGATCAGAAAGCCGCTTTCTGACAGCAGTAAATCTGTGCACGGAGAGGAGTGTGCAGCTGGTGGGCAGCATTCAAAGTCCTCTGAGAAATCTGCCATAAGTCTGTAATGATGATACAGAACTTGCTGCTTTCTAATATGTTTTATGTCTTAAACCAGCATGAAGGAAATACTTCACAAGCATCAGTAGCGTTTGGGGGGAGGGGTTGTGCAATCATTACAATAAGAAAACTGGGGTTTGCAATTTGGAGTCTAATTAGCTTATTGCAAAATACTGAGCCCAGGTTCAAGGTGATCCTTGTAGTATATGTGAGAAATGCCGTTCAGAATTTTAGGTGTTGGCAGATAGTTAGGAAAACTGCTTAAACCTATCTGAAGAATCTACTAATGTTTGTTTCTTTTTCGTTCTTAACTAATATTATCTTCTAGATCAATAATGAAATGTTTTTAAAAACACCTGTTTCTTCAAGTAAAGATTTCAAAACATTCTCAGCTGTGAGTGGAAAGGAAGCTGTTCCGAGATCACTTTTACCAGAAACATCAAATGCTTCTGTCAAAAGATCTTTGCTTATTTTACATAGACCAGTATCTTCACCTCATTCTGATTCCGATAACAGGTTAGTGAACCTGTACAAAGTAGATTCCTATTTATTTCTGAAATTAATAACTTTTTAATTAAAAGGAAGGTGTTGGGTGTAGTCCCATCTTCAGGTGATAGCTGCCAGAATTCATAGGTTGCTTTTGGGAATACAGGAAGCAGTAGGTTGATTAAAAGTACCTAGAAACCTTGTGAAGTACAAAAGTGAATGCAGCAAAAAAAAATACTGTCTACTGGCAAGGAAAACTGCCTAGTGGTTTGTCTCTTCAGGAAAAGACTATTGTGTTAACCACACCCTGCAGTATGTTTTCCATAACCTCTGTTGGTTAAGGAACGGGTGTGGGGGCAGTTCCTGCAAATACTGAGTCTGAGTCTGTTTCGAAATACTGTGTGACGGTAGTAATTTAGTTTGTGGATGTCAGTCACTTCTTTGTACAGGAAAGGTATTTACTCTGGCTACACATCTTAAAATACGATGCAAGGAGATGTCCCTTTCTAGGCATTGAGTGGTAGTTTTTAATAGGTCTTACAGAAACACGAAACAGTTTGAAACACATGACTTTGCAGTATTTGAGCAATATAATAATCAGTTTAATAATTTGCTTCTCAGTCTTAAACGGAGGACATCTAGTTGCGTCACACCTGTGTCTTCAAAGACACCTCGATTAAATGACAAAACATTCAACAACCATGCTGCTGATGATGATGTCATTATTTTAGAGGAGAGCAGTACTCCAAAGCCTTCAACAGATTCTGATGTTCCCGTAATAAAAACAGAATGTATCAATTTGGATCAAGAGGAGAAGCAGAAAGAAAACTGTGATGCCGGAGAACCTTGCAGTGCAGCTACTTCAGAATCAAAAAGTAAACAGTTGACCTCAGCGACACAGACAGAGCTTCCAAACCTAGTTGTTAAAAAGGAAGAGGTGGAAGATGACACCGACATTCAAGTTCCCAGGGCAGAGGTGGAAACTAAACAGTACAACGTTAATGATGTTTCTGAGACATCTGTAGAACTTGAAAATGAGCTGAAAAATCAACTCCAACTATTAAACAAAGAAAAGGAAATGTACCAAAACAAATGTGAAGTATTAACCAAACAAGTAGAAACATTGGAAGAGAGAATTCTAGAAATGAATAATAAGTATGTAAAAAAAGAAATGTGCCATCAGTCAACTGAGACAATTTCTTCATTTGAAGAAGGAAACCTTCATGAAGGACGTTTGGCAGAAGTGACCGTTCTCTATGAAGAGGCCTTAAAAGAAATAGCAAAACTAAAGGAACAATGCAGTACCCTGCAGAACTTAAAAACTGAATGCAGCAAGTGTGCTGATGGTGAAAATAAGAGTGAGGTAGATGAAATAGCTGTGCAGCTGGATGATGTTTTCAGGCAACTGGACAAGTGCAGCATTGAGAGAGACAGATATAAAAGTGAGGTATGTTTGTAAAACAGTGATATCATTCAAAATAACAAATTATTTTTATTTTTTAATGCATGTTTCGTAGCAGTTCTACTACACAATATGTTGTATAGCTCAGTCCGCTAATTAATCAAGCCACCTAAAAGGGGGACAAAATACTAAATTAGCCTAGGAGCTTCTGGGTTTTTGCCTCCGTAGATAAAAATGAGCAAACCTGAGAAAGACTGCAAGGCTGTGAGTGGCTCTGACTGCAAGGCAAGAGAGACTGAGCAGGCTTAGAGGGAGCACACATACAGTGGTTCAGCTGACAGCTGGCGGTTTGAAAGCAGTTTGTCTAGGTTGTCATGTCTTAAAATCTCACTGAAAAGTTAATTAAAAGCAGTCAACAAAGGTAAATGATTTAAATTTGTATATGTTTTTATTTTAACCCACCACAATTTTATTTGGTGTATAAAAATCATGTTTCTTTAACTTGATATATAAAAATACTTTTATTTACTTGCCAGATTGAACTACTAGAAGTGGAAAAAAATCAAATTGCCTGTCAATGTGAAGAACTCAAAGCAGAAATCGCACAGTTAAAAGCTTCAATTCCACAAGCAGTAGCACGTGCAAATGATTCTACCACCAGTAATGTAGAAGAGACTGTAAATTTTTCTGATGGAGAAAGGTATCAATTTTCTTCTTTCTAGACTATATTTCAAGCAACATTTTGGCTGGCTGATTGTATCCGAAACATCGTGATGAAGGTCATGTCTGATAATGATGTAATAAAATGCGATGCTTGGAATTCTTTTTTATTGCCTCTTGTGACTCCTACCTCAGTAACATTTTTTTAATCAAGTGATTTATTTAATTTTTTTAGGATTTAGGTATTTGTTTGAGCAGCGTTGGCCATTGCACAATGGAATGCCATACTGACACTTCTTAAAATGTCAAAAATGTGATATAATTTCTTGACATGACCTGCAGAACAAGGAGAGAGAAAGGAGGCAGGAAAGAGGGTGATCATTAGCTTATGCTGTGTAGATGAACTTCACTTTTATATTCTAATTTTCTTTCCTGGGTCAATAGTACTCTACTGTGAAAAGAGTTTGGGTTTGGTTTTGAAACTTGCCTTTCCTATAAGAACTTGCTGCAGACCAATCCTAGGGAACTAGGTTGCGTCCAGAGTGTATCTTTGAACTAAACGAGGGTTTAAACTTACAAATAGAGAGCTTGCAGCTTGTGGTTAATAGAAATGGCAAACACAAAAGAAGTACATGTACCAGATGGAAGCAGGAATATAGCTGCGCTGCCTGGGCATGTAGGATGGAATTGAAAGCCAGAGCTCAGCTGGCGTTAAATCTGGCAAGGCCTGTGAAGGGCAACCAGAAGAGCTTGTGTCAGCGCAGTAGCAGCAACAGGAGAACTAAGAAAGATGTGGGCCTGCTGCTCAGTGGGTCAGACACTTAGTAGCAAAGGACATGAGGTGTGTGAGGCGCAAATTACTGAGGTACTCTTCTTTACCTTCGTTTTTACTGGTAAGGTCTGCCCTGTGGCCACCCATGTCCCTGAGCCAAGTGGTAATTTTAGGGAGTGAAGCATTACCTGTAATAAAAGGTGACTGAATTAAGAGACCACTTAAGCAAATTTGACATACACAAGTCCAAGAGACCAGATTAGACACAACAGAGGGAGCTGGCCAATTGATGGAGAGTTGGCCTTACGATGCTGTCTCCAAAAGGCTGTGGCAGTCAATGTTCCTGATGCCTGGAAAAAGGCAATAGTCATGCCTGTATTAAGGACAGGCAGAACAACAGGCTCATCAGTGTAGCCTCGGTCCCTGGAAAGACCATGGAGCAAATCTACCTGGAAGTCACCTGCAGCTCCGTGATAGTCCAGGGGATTAGGGACAACCAGGATGGACTTACTGAGGGTAAATTATGCCTTTTTTGCCTCATTGCCTTTTACAAATGAGATGGCCAGCTCTACGGACCTTCATTTTGGCACAGCTTTCAGTATGGGTTGCCATAATATCATAATGGCAAAGTTTGTGAGGAGTGGTTTGGATAGGTAGACTAGGAGGTGGGTCATGAAACTGGCCAGACTGCTGAGCTCATGGATCAGTATTGAGGCCAGCAATGGCTGATGCCTTCATTAGTGGCCTAGATGATGCAGCAGAACTAACTCCACAAATTCACAATGACATCAGTTGGAGGGAACTGTTGATACTCTGGAGGGTAGGTCTGCTGTTGAGGGACACTGACAAATTGGAAAACTGGGATGAAAGAAACCTGGAAATTCAACAAAGGCAACTGCAAAGTTCTGCACCTGTGTTGGAAATACCCCGTGCAGCTGAACAAGCTGGAGACTACTCATAGGAAAGCAGCTTGGAAGAAGACGGCCTGTGATGCTGGTGGACTGAAAGTCGAATGCAAGTCAGCAGTGCACTCTTGTGGTGGGAGAACCCAGTGCCTACTGGGCTATATTGACAAGAGTTCAGCCAGGAGTTGGAGGGAAGTGATTCTTCCCTACTACTGGGCACTGTGAGACTGAACATGGGAGTATCTAGTTGAGGGCTCCATGGTATCTGAATGACACTGGCGTGTTGGAGCAAGTCTACTGAAGGGCCACCAAGACAGGTAGGGGCCTGGACATCTAATATTGAAGGGGAAGCTGAGGGAAATAGCTTTTCAAAGAGTGGGTTACCTTGAAATTTTACTGCTCTCTTCTGCTGCCTGATGAGACGGTGTAGAAACAGAGAAGCCAGCCTCTTCTCATAAGCACAGTGATAGGATGAGCAGCAATAGACACAAGCTGCAACAAGTGAAATTCTGTCTTAAATATTAAAGGGGGGAAAAAGCGTTCACAGCGTGGGTAGTCAGACCCTGAAAACAGGGCCTAGGGAGACTGTGTAATCTCCATCTTTGGAGGCTTTCAAAGCACAAGAGGGTCTTAAGTGACCTGATCTGAGTTAGTCCTGCTTTGAAGGGGGTAGGGGGGTGGGTGGTGCAGAGAAGAATGGACTGGATGATTTCCAGAGACCCNTTTTTTTTTTTTTTTTTGTGCTTAAGTCTCCCCTCTATCTGCCAGCATTTCATTTTCTTCTTATAGCACCTGATTTGTGCTTCTTAGAAGAATTAGCATATTCAGGACTTGTAAGTAACTTCCACCACAAGTCCTGTTGGATGTGATGGCATTATGAAGACTGGCTACTGGAGGTGATGAAGGAACTGCTTAAGAGAAGGGATGGGAGATTGGGAACAATTCCATCAGGAAGAAGACAGAGCAAGGGGATCCAGGAAAGAAAGCAAAAAGAGGAGGCATAGCATTTTCCCTGTACTGTAACTCTTACCTTGTTTCATCTTTATATTTTAAAGCCTTTAGACAAACTGCTTTTTCGTGCCGCCTTCTCTCTTCCTTTTCTCTTCTTTTGTTCTCATAGATGGTATTAGTTTGTGCTTGTAAATGTATAAAAATACTGGGATTTAATATTGTTTTGAGAAATAAAAAGGTGCTGTGGGATAAAGGATGTGCCAGTGCTTATTTGCAAACTTAAATATAAAGTATTCAGAAATACTTCTGATCTGTTTCTGGAAAGGCATAATTCAGTTTAGCCCTTAGTATTTGTTTGAAACTAAGGGAATACACACCTTCAAAATTACAACTTCAGAGGCTCAGCTTTGAAAAAATAGTAGATTTTGAAATGATCTTGATGCAGCTTTAACTGCATCATTTTTTTGTTGATTTGTGGAAGTCATGTGCAGAACCTTTCCAGTATAGAGTATTTATCCAGCTTTGTTAAATAAAGTATTGTGTATTTTAAAGTGAAACTTCATCTACATCTAATCATATCTTAATTATTTCTTCACAGCCTGAAACTACGCTCTCTTCGAGTGAATGTTGGGCAACTTCTGGCTACAATCATGCCTGATCTAGACTTGCAGCAAGTAAATTATGATATTGATGTAGTAGATGAAATTTTAGGACAAGTTGTAGAACAAATGCATGAAATCAGTAGTACTTAATATGTCAAGATTTTAGCAGACTCATACTTGATCTTCCGTTATAACCTTTGTGTAGGTTCAAAACTGTATATACTGCTTCACTTTATATATTTGACATGATTTGATCAATAAGTGTATATACTATATGCGTTTAGATGTTCCCACAGATGCAGTGGGTGTTATCTTCACTTCCTCTTAAAGGAAAACTGTTAATACTGACCAACCCTGATGTACTTAATTAAGGATTTTGCTTTTAAAATATATTTGTAATTAAATTTGCAAATATTTTTATTAGGAATCTTAATACTTTTCTACAAAAGTTTTTTCGTTGACTTCTGGTCTTATATAAGCATTAATACTTGCAATTATTTCCTCTTCTAAAATCTAAGTAGTAGAATCTATTAAAAAAAAAAAAAAAGAACCAACCTTGATTTCCTTCTCAGAACAAACCTTAGTAGTGGTGTTGTATACTACAGTATTGTTTCATTGCTATCAGCAATGTTGTATGTTGCATTAATGGGATAGAAATGTAACTAGTAGATGAAAAATTTGGCCACGTGGGTAATATTTGTGTTTGATTACCAAAAGAAGAAAAATTCCTTAAGGGTTTTATCCTGAAAACTGATGATCTTTGACTCCCTTTTGGATTTTTTGATGTCACTAAAGGAGATTATCTGTACATAGTTTTGCAGCATAAACAACTCCATGGGCTATGGCTAGGATATTTCAGCCTTTTCAGTAATGAAAACCACATGCCTTTTTGTGTCCTGCCCTTGCTACTTCATTGTTGTTTCCTATATCCAAGAACCTGTCTGTATTTGAGCACAGTCAGAGGGATCTTCAGTTCTACCCCATAGTTCCCATTTGAACACAGCAGTGCTGGTTCACTGGTCCAGGTATGTACCAGTACACGGCTTCGATGGTCAGGTTTCACACACGGCTCTTGCCTACTTTTTTCCAAGTCAAAGGCAGCTGGTGGAATGGGAAGCATCCTGGTGGACCGCTGCGGGGAAACAAGCTGGGATGGCGTATCCAAAGCTAGGTAGGATTCCTGGGCAACCTCTACTCTGCATCAAACGCCACCTCTTGAAACCTGAATGCCTTTTTTCAGGGAAGCACCATGTAGAACAGGATTGACGTAGAGGTTCTGTGATGTATACAAACACTTATATATATTATCTCAAAAACCAAGTCATTGCAGTATTAAACAGACAGTTTGCCTTGGAGTCTTTTAGGCTGAGATGTGAGGGTGCGGAGACTTGGCGCCAAAACTTACCTTCCTGTCAGAAGTATCGTGCTGAGTACGAATGAGTCAGGCTACTAAATCCTTGATAAACGAGTTGAATTGGAAGTACTTTGAAAAAGAGGCATGTTTCCTTATCTGTGGTGTTAACTACTCCAGAGTGAGCTAAAGCTGAAAATGTTCAAATATAACTTGTTTATGCTATCTTAAAGTTTAGACATCTTTCACTATACGTAAGATAGGGGATTCCCTCTTCCCCCCCCC
>VZSF01006779.1:7249-151367 GCA_013398295.1 Chionis minor | reverse complement strand
GGGATGGCGGGGTGAGGAGGAAGTGGCGGGGAGCTGCTGGCCTGGGTGCTCGCAGGCGCGCTGGGTAGCGTGTGGCTGAGCCCCTCAAGGCCTCGGGCGAGTGTCCCCCCTTCCACCCACCCCCCCTCGACGCCGGGGCTTTGGGGAGCGGCCCCCGCTTAGCGATGCTGCCCCCGGGGGGGATAGGGGAAAGGGGGAAAGGCTGCGCGGCAGAGGTGGGGCTCTGCCTTCCTCCTGCACCCCCGCCGGGGCCTTCGTGGCTCTCCGTCCTTCTGGCTTCTCGGCGCTTGGCTGCCGGCGCAGAAGTAGCGGTTGCCCCGAGGGCGGGATGGATGGAGCGTCGCGCCGGGCTGGGGGCTGCTCGGCCAGGGCTCAGCCACTTTGGCCATAATAAATCATAGTACTTAACGGTCTTCCTTAAACCATCCCTCCGTCATGTCCTGTAGTGGAATTGTTATGGGATCAGTCTGTAGTGCTTTCAAAACCTGGGCTAACTTTGATTGCCTTAGTCATAAGAAACAAGAATTTATCCAGTATTTGGTCTGTTTTCTTTAGCAAGTATGAAGGTCATCACTTGTGAAATAGTGTGGCATAATAAGGAGCCTGTTTACAGCTTAGACTTCCAACATGGAGCTGATGGGAAGATCAATCGACTGGCCTCAGCAGGTGTGGACACAGCCGTTCGTGTAAGTTTCAAAGGGGTTTGTTTTGGTTTTGTAGGTTGTGCCGAGCATGAAGTGGCTTCTTATCCAAAGTGTGAGAATGTTGGCCAGTACCTGACACCGGTGGTGGATGGTTTAGGGAAAGAGTGTGAGGTTGTACAGGTATATACAGAATGACTGTTCCCCTTGCATACTGACCTTGACTTCCGCTGCTGAGGTCTGAACATTATTTTTAGAAAATCACCTACCTGCATTGGCTGCTGGGTGTCATTCCTGGGTAGTAACTGCTAATTTAGAGCACGGTTTTGTGGGTTAATGAAAAAAAAAAAAAAAGATGGTTTTAATTTCTTTATGTTCATCAAAGTTGAATTTTATCTATGGTTTTATAAGTGGTCACTCAGCACTGTGAGATCTTTCTGCAGCCCTTTTCCCTCAGCTTCACGTGCGACTCTCCTAACTAATTTTGTGCTGGTGTTAGCAAACTGTTAGCACAATTGAGAATTACTTAAGAAAATGTTGAATAGCACAAGCCCCAAAAGATGTGGCTGTTAAGATTCATCTTTGCAAAATCAGGCAATTGTTTACTGTCTTCCAGATTCTTAATGCACGTGAGGACTGTCCCCATTGTTCAGTGATCTCTTGGTTTCTCACAAAGCCTTAGCCCTAGTTGGAGAGCTTTGGGAAACAGAGTGCACTGGGTGCACCACAGTCTTTTTATCTGCACGTTAGTCAACTCTTTAAATAAAGTTGGTGGAAAAGTGAGGTACAAATTCCTTTGCAGAGAAATGCATCGACTCAACTTTTTTAAAATTTTTTCCTTTAACAGCTTCTCTGTGTGGAAGGTAGGGCATAGTGTTTGAGTCGCCATTGGAGCACTTCTAAAAAACTGACGTATTTGCATCCCCTGTTTTTCAGAGCTGAGAATGAAACAGAGTAGGTTACCCATCTCTGCTGGGCCGTTCATTTCATGTTTGAGTTCCTGTAGGTCACTTTGGTATCTGGGCCTGGTGATTTCCTGTAAAAAATTGGGAGTTCTTTGTTTACTAAAATCTCTACTGCTAGCCTTTCAACTTGAGACAGTTCTTCAAACTCATCCTGCAACAAAGAACGGTTCCAATCTGGGACGCTTCCTGTGCTCCTTAGTAATGAGCTCCAATGCAAAAAATTCATGTAGGTTTTCTGCTATGTGTGTATCTATCTGTCCATCTGTTTATTTGTCTTTGCATAGTAATTTTACATTTTAATTACTTTTTGGGCCTGCTCGTGTTCTATCGTGTGATATATTTGAAGAAGAAATAAAAAATACTGTCACAAGGCTTCATTACATATGGAATACATGCAGGCAAAGAATAAGGTTTTGTTTTGTATTACTGCTGCATTTTCTTCTGAATAGGGAAATGCACTGTTTTAGCAGAGGATTTAAGTTACAAAGATCAGATCTATACTTACAAGTGCCTGGATTAGATCCACATTTGTTTCTCAGAATCCTCAGTGCAGTATTTTGTGAAATATGCCAGTATTTGTTACTGTATTTACTAGCAAATTATTATGAATGGTAACTGCTATAATATGTACATGATTGGAATGCCTCTTTCTTTTTGGAGATGATAAATAAGATAAATGTAATTAAAAATTAGGATTTTACTCCAGTAACTGCAGCCAGAACTTTTTCCCTTTGTCACTGGCAGACCGACTTCTTGCCTGACAGCGTGTGCATTTCAGGGATTTCGGTTGTATACACCTGTTCCTGAATAAATATTTAAGTCATATTTATAAATATACATGTTTTGGGGGTCAGAAAATTTTTGTTGTTCTTTGACATGAAAGATACTGCTTGCTTTTCTTCTTTTGAAGGACTGTTGCATAAGGGGGAAAGCCGGCAAAATAACAGAGGTCTTTATTCGGGCTCCTTCATTGATTGATATATTCCTATAAGGCCTAAAAAGGATGGGCTTTTCTGGTTTTGGGTTGGGTTTTTTTTTTTCTGAGCTAAATTGCATCCAGGAGCAGATTATTTGAAAGACCTAATGGGATTTAGCTATCTGTAGCCCTAGTCCCACAATATAGGGACATAACAGTGTTGCTTTTGTGGCCAAACTGGTTCATGAGTAGAGTGGTAGGAGTGGCATCACTGCCCCACAAAATCGAGAACAAGTGGGATCAGGAATTCCTTAAGCCAAGGTTGCTGAAAAAGTGTCCATATCATGCAACTGCCTTAATGCTGTGATTATGATCAGTGGGGAACTGCAGTTGTTATATATAATTCTTGCTCAAATTATCTGTTGGAAACCGGTAAATCCGTTGACCCTCAGGGTGTACAGCAAAACTCTTCGACTTGCTCAGACTTCTAAAGAGAGCAGATTTTTTTTTCCCCCTGTAGTAAACAGGTTTGTTTTCACACTGTTACTGTTTGTGGTTGACAGATTTGTTAACAAGATACTGTAATTGCATACATTATTGAATCATTGTATTTACTGAATCACCTGGAAGCTACAGGTTGTCAATGAATGAAGAGAGAATGATGTCATGTGTTTGGTTGTTGGTTTGATTGCGGGTTTTTTTCATTTATTGGAAATACTCCAAAATATATTTCACCAGTCTAAAAAAAATACTGCGATACAGTTAGAGCTTGTGGTGGTGGGTTGACCTTGTGTGGTCACTAGATGCCCGTCAGGCCACTCTTATCACTCCCTTTCCTCAGCACAATCATGAGAAAATACAATGAAAAAGCTCATGGGTAAAGATAAGGACAGGGACAAGGACTAATTACTTTCACAGGCAAACGAGACCCAACTTGGGAAATTAATTTAATTTATTGCCAAATAATAACAGACAAGGATAGTGTGAAGTAAGACCAAAAATAAAACCAGCTTCCCTTACCTCTCCCTCCCAGGCTCCACTTCACTCACAAATTCTCTACCTCCTCCACTCAACAGGGACAGGGAAATGAGGGCTGTGGCCAGTTCATCACAGGTTGCCTTTGCTGCTCCTTCCTCTTCTTTCTCTTCCCCTGCTGCAGCACGGGGTCCCTCCTATGGGATACAGTCTTTCACAAACTTCTTCAGCCTGGGTCCTTCCCACAGACTGCAGTTCTTCATGAACTGTTCCAGCATGAGTCATTCCGTGGGGTACAGTCCTTCAGGAATGGAGTGCTCCAGCATGGGTCCCCCCTGGAGTCACAGTTCCTACCAGAAAACCTGCTCCTGCATGGGCTCCTCTTCAGAGGCCACACCTCATTTCAGGAGCCTGTCCCAGCACAGGCTCTCCATGGGCTGCAGCTTCCCTCAGGGCACATCCACCTGCTTCAGCCCGGCACCCTCTGCAGGCTGCAACGTGGATATCTGCTCCACCATGGACCTCTGTGAGCTACAGGGGAACAACCTCTGTTGCCATGATCTCCAGGGGCTGCAGGAGAATCTCTATTCCANGTTACAAAGATCAGATCTATACTTACAAGTGCCTGGATTAGATCCACATTTGTTTCTCAGAATCCTCAGTGCAGTATTTTGTGAAATATGCCAGTATTTGTTACTGTATTTACTAGCAAATTATTATGAATGGTAACTGCTATAATATGTACATGATTGGAATGCCTCTTTCTTTTTGGAGATGATAAATAAGATAAATGTAATTAAAAATTAGGATTTTACTCCAGTAACTGCAGCCAGAACTTTTTCCCTTTGTCACTGGCAGACCGACTTCTTGCCTGACAGCGTGTGCATTTCAGGGATTTCGGTTGTATACACCTGTTCCTGAATAAATATTTAAGTCATATTTATAAATATACATGTTTTGGGGGTCAGAAAATTTTTGTTGTTCTTTGACATGAAAGATACTGCTTGCTTTTCTTCTTTTGAAGGACTGTTGCATAAGGGGGAAAGCCGGCAAAATAACAGAGGTCTTTATTCGGGCTCCTTCATTGATTGATATATTCCTATAAGGCCTAAAAAGGATGGGCTTTTCTGGTTTTGGGTTGGGTTTTTTTTTTTCTGAGCTAAATTGCATCCAGGAGCAGATTATTTGAAAGACCTAATGGGATTTAGCTATCTGTAGCCCTAGTCCCACAATATAGGGACATAACAGTGTTGCTTTTGTGGCCAAACTGGTTCATGAGTAGAGTGGTAGGAGTGGCATCACTGCCCCACAAAATCGAGAACAAGTGGGATCAGGAATTCCTTAAGCCAAGGTTGCTGAAAAAGTGTCCATATCATGCAACTGCCTTAATGCTGTGATTATGATCAGTGGGGAACTGCAGTTGTTATATATAATTCTTGCTCAAATTATCTGTTGGAAACCGGTAAATCCGTTGACCCTCAGGGTGTACAGCAAAACTCTTCGACTTGCTCAGACTTCTAAAGAGAGCAGATTTTTTTTTCCCCCTGTAGTAAACAGGTTTGTTTTCACACTGTTACTGTTTGTGGTTGACAGATTTGTTAACAAGATACTGTAATTGCATACATTATTGAATCATTGTATTTACTGAATCACCTGGAAGCTACAGGTTGTCAATGAATGAAGAGAGAATGATGTCATGTGTTTGGTTGTTGGTTTGATTGCGGGTTTTTTTCATTTATTGGAAATACTCCAAAATATATTTCACCAGTCTAAAAAAAATACTGCGATACAGTTAGAGCTTGTGGTGGTGGGTTGACCTTGTGTGGTCACTAGATGCCCGTCAGGCCACTCTTATCACTCCCTTTCCTCAGCACAATCATGAGAAAATACAATGAAAAAGCTCATGGGTAAAGATAAGGACAGGGACAAGGACTAATTACTTTCACAGGCAAACGAGACCCAACTTGGGAAATTAATTTAATTTATTGCCAAATAATAACAGACAAGGATAGTGTGAAGTAAGACCAAAAATAAAACCAGCTTCCCTTACCTCTCCCTCCCAGGCTCCACTTCACTCACAAATTCTCTACCTCCTCCACTCAACAGGGACAGGGAAATGAGGGCTGTGGCCAGTTCATCACAGGTTGCCTTTGCTGCTCCTTCCTCTTCTTTCTCTTCCCCTGCTGCAGCACGGGGTCCCTCCTATGGGATACAGTCTTTCACAAACTTCTTCAGCCTGGGTCCTTCCCACAGACTGCAGTTCTTCATGAACTGTTCCAGCATGAGTCATTCCGTGGGGTACAGTCCTTCAGGAATGGAGTGCTCCAGCATGGGTCCCCCCTGGAGTCACAGTTCCTACCAGAAAACCTGCTCCTGCATGGGCTCCTCTTCAGAGGCCACACCTCATTTCAGGAGCCTGTCCCAGCACAGGCTCTCCATGGGCTGCAGCTTCCCTCAGGGCACATCCACCTGCTTCAGCCCGGCACCCTCTGCAGGCTGCAACGTGGATATCTGCTCCACCATGGACCTCTGTGAGCTACAGGGGAACAACCTCTGTTGCCATGATCTCCAGGGGCTGCAGGAGAATCTCTATTCCAGCACTTGGAGCACCACCTCCTCTCCTTCACTCATCTTGAGCCCTGTCTGCAGGGCTGTTTCTCACATTTTTCTTACTCTTCTCTCACAGCTGCTGTGCAGTGCTTTTCGCCCTTTCCTAAATGTGTTGTCACAGAGGCGCTACTGGTAGGACAATCTTGGAGCCAGCTGGAACCAGCTCTATCCAACATGGGGGCAGCTCTTGGTGTCTTCTCAAAGAAGCCACCCCTGAAGACTTCCCCCTGTCCCAGTGTCCTGGTTTGAGAGACACAGGACTAAATTCTTTCCTAATGCTTGGGAAAGCTGTATTTTTGGAAGACTAGTGTCTGAATTAGTGAAGATATTTACTGTATAGCCAGCTATGGTCTCAGTGTTTTCGAGCTTGCCAGGTGCAGGGACGAGGAGGAGCAAGACTTGGGCGCTTGACCCAAGCTGACCCACAGGATTATTTCATACCATGAACGTCACATTCAATATAAATTACAAAGTTTGCTGTGAAGTTCTGGGTTCCCCCTTGCTCATGCTCCGCCCCTGCTCGCTCTCCCTTGATGGCAGTGATCCAGAGGACTTCTTGCCCCAATGCCGGATCCCTGAGGTCTTCCCTTCATCCCAAAGCTGTAGTGCTCGCAGTGTCTGACATTTACTGTCCACTGCTGGGATTGCACAGCTTCCTACTGATAGAGTTGGCTGAGTATAATCCTTGTACAGTATACATGGGTATCGGTATCAATATGGCTTCCTTTGTGTTAGTCCTGTCAATTATCTAGTTCTATCCTATTAAATCTGTTTATCTTTCAACCCCCAGGTTTTGTTTTCTTCCTGATTCCCCTTCCTGGGTGGGGATGGGGCATTGGGTGAGAGAATAATTGTCTAAGCGACAATAATCTTAGCTACCAAAATCTTGCCGAATAAAGCCAGTACAGAGCTGGAGCTTGTAGAGGGAAAATTTGTGATGCCCCTGCAGTTTCAGCTCTGCAAGTTTCAGATAATAAGTTCATAACTGCCGAAGGAGTAAATTGTGGATTACTGAAGCGGTGCATATATATTACATCTTGTTCCTGAAAACTGTCTGTCGTGCTTTTGTGACTAGATATGGAAAGTGGAAAAAGGACCAGATGGAAAAGCAATTGTGGAATTCTTGTCCAACCTCGCCCGCCATACCAAAGCAGTAAATGTTGTGCGCTTCTCTCCAAGTGGTGAGATCCTAGCGTCTGGAGGAGATGGTGAGTAATGAAGCTAATACAAAGGAGCTATGTTTATGCATTGGGGGGAGGGAAGAAAAGAACACAGTAACTTGTTTGTACCCTTTTCACGATTGCAGCTTTAGATTCACATGTGACCTCTGGTTGTGATTAGTAATTGTATGTCATGCAGTTCCCAAGTAATGTCACTGGCTGTGTGTCAGGGAGGTTGTTTTCCAGGTGTAAAGTAATTCCTGTCTCCATTTCCCAGATGGGAAGGTTGAATGGATTACCTAGTGTCATTCTGGGAAGCTGTGGCAAAGTTTGTAAGTTTAGGCCTGTCTGTCCAAGGCCACATGGGGTTCTTCAGTCACAGTAAGGACAGCGTTAGATAAGCGTGTTCTGAGACAGAGCCAAATGTTATCTTAGCAGATTTTTCAAAAGCCCAAAGTGCAGAACCATAGCCAGCTCGAATCAAAAGCAGATTGAAAACTAAGCACTTAAATCTCACCTTACACCTGGAAATCTTAATTTTTTAATTAGATAATTAATAATAATTAAAAAATACATTTATTAAAATCAATAGCTCAAATTGGAAGCTAAAGCAGTCTAGCACCTACTCTTCCCCAGTGCAAAGTAAGAACTGCTTTTTTGTGTCTTATGTGAGATAACTGTAATGTTGAATAAATGTAATGCATTAACAAAGCAGTGAGTGGGAAAAAAAGAAGCTTCATGTTATTTCTTCTACAGATGCTGTTATTTTATTATGGAAGCTGAATGACAGCAAAGAATTGGAACCATTAGTTTTTCAGGATGAAGATGAAGCTCAGCTCAACAAGGAGAACTGGACAGTTGTTAAAACCTTAAGGTAGCTTAATATTTATGAGTGTGTTTTCTGTTCAGTGTTTTTGATTCCTCAGTGGCTTTTGGTACAGCCTTCTATCCAGCGGATGTTGAACTTCAATGCTGTATAAAATTTGGTTGCTCTAATATTCATCCTTTTATTGTCTTTTAACACTTTCTTTTGGTACAGTGCCAACCTGCATCTTTTGTTAAGGCAGAAGATTTGGCATTTATGTGACATAACTGACGTGCTCTGAAATTGGTTCCTGAGATTTGCAGTCACTTAAAGCTTAGCACAGAGATATATCAAGTAAATGTGAAGTTTTATTTACTAGCTTTATAGTGGAAATTTTGATTATTATGAAAGCAAAAAGCATCAGTAAACTAAATGATTCATGCAGTTTTGCCAGAAGATAGCTGTGAGACTTGACTGATTTTTTTTCAACTAGTTCATTTTAATAGTTGAAGATCTACTGTACTATACAGTGAAGGTTTCAGGTGTACAGTGGTTAATAAATTATACACACTGCCTGCTAAGACTGAGTAAGTATGAGCTGATAGTGGCTAAGTCGTGAAATCATTGCTGGTAGGTGGAATACAAGTGTGTTTTGTTCTCAGTCTCAGATGAAGTGTGAAATAAATTAGTGGTTCTGGACTCTGAAATACATTTTGGATGAGCAATTATGTATAGCTCTGCCTTGCTTTCTGTGTAGTATCCATTACAAGTTTCGGTCTCTTATCTGTCTATACTGATGAAATCATTAAGAATTTACACTTGTTTACAAAAAAATAAATAACTCTGCTGTCTATAACTGATACATTCCTTGCAACTGCTGAGGTTTATGTGAGAACAGTTTCAGAAGTGCTAGGGGATTGCATGAAGCACTGGCATGGTCCCTTTTGGTTAATCTCGTCAAGCAAGCAAACAGTCCCCCTTCCCTAAACTTGCTGTTGCAAATATGCATTATTGAAGCTACCACACTGTGGGATAAGACTTCAAACTACAAACAATACAGATTTTTTTTTTGATGGAGACCTTCTAGGTGGTTCTGAATGTCTTGCAATGTTTGTTCAGCTGTATCTAAATCAACCTTGATTTTCTGTTTCATGTGGTTCTCCTGAGTATGCATGTTTGTTTACTACTTTTATGAAACTCATAAATATGAAGGAAAATTTTCTTTCCCAATTACTTTGGTGTAGTGTTTTATTTTCTGTTTGTGCAAATCCTAGAAACTTTCATTTGCAGAACAGTAGGTACAAAGTCATAATTACTTTAAATGCAGTGTTTTCACTGTCTATTAAAACTGTTGAAAAGGGAGGTTTATTTTGAATAGAAGGAGGATGTATTATTTTTAAATGTTCTACTGCCTTCTGAATATGGAACTTTTTTAAAAGCTGAAAGTCGTATTGTTCATTTCACTTAAAAGATACTTTATTTGCCTCTGATTATATTTTTTTAAACCTGTAAGTGCACAAAACTAATTTTTACTTGTAGCTGCTAATTTTAAAATTAATAATTGGTTTATTCTTTTCTGGCTTCTAGAGGCCACTTAGAAGATGTGTATGATATTTGTTGGACCTCAGACGGAAATTACATGGCATCTGCTTCTGTAGATAACACAGCTATAATGTGGGATGTCAATAAAGGTAAATGCTACATTTATCACTTGCGGCTCCAGTCTTGATGGAAGTGTCTCATGGTATTTACCAAAAGAGTTGAAAGCATCTTTTTATTTTTTGGTAAGAGAACAGTCCGCTTAATTGCTAGACTTATGGGATTGTGAGGCAGATAGCCCAGCATATAAAGATACGCTCAGGCCAGCAAAATCTACACATAAGTAATCGCTTCACCTTGGAGTATTCAGGAAGTAAACTTCATCCAATGTTTTTTTTGCCCCAAACTCGTACACAAACAGCTTGTATGTTACTTACTCCAACAAACAAACAAAACTTGACTGGTATCAGGGCACCGTGTAGATAAAAAATGGGAAGTGAATGTAGGATGCAGATGCTGATTCGCAAGATGTGACTTTTTTAGGCTTCATTCAGCAAAACACTTATGTTCATGCTCATCCCACTGCAGTGGGATTGTTGTATTCTCCAAGAAAGGCCCATCTATAGACGTTCTGTTAGTAACCAGCTGGGTTATTTGCTTTATAATGTTTTCTTATTAGTGTAATCATCACGTTTAATTGAATATGGAAATACTTACCTTTATCTCTAAAGTTAACCTTTTATCTCACATATCTAATATTTATTGTCTAATTAAGAAAAATAAAGTAGAATCTGGGTTGATTTTTTTTCCATTGCACGCAGCCATGAAAATACGAATGTTCTGCTGCTGACATTTTTTGTGTTCTTGGTCTGGGTGCTTAATGGCTCTCCCATCTGAACTGGCAGATATACTCCTTTCCAAAAGTCTTTAATGTAAATACATGAATGTTCAGTTAAGAGTGCGTGCGCTCAGAGCGTAAGTACATGTAGAGGCATTGTGACCAAATGTGCCTTGCACCTCAGACTGCTCGTAACAACTTTGAAGGGCCATATCTACTAGACTTACTGCTAAAAAAAGCTGGATGGCCTCTTAAGCTGATATGTTACTTATCTGTAACATCTTCCATTCTCACTGCTTGCTTTTAGCTTGCAATTAATGCTAAGGGGGGCATTTTGTCTCTAGGTAGAGAGACAACTAGTAAGTTGGAAGTAAGAAGCCATTACTGGAAAAGGTAGGTTTTGTGGTTGAAGTTGTAGGTGCGTTGAAAGGAAGTGTTTCAAGGATAGCTTCCAGTAATTCCCAGGTTAAAAACTTGCGTTGTTTAAAAAAAAAAAAAAAAAAAATGGCTGGAAGAAAATTAATAGTAAAAATCCATTGGGCTGCTTTGTACAAAGAGAGCATCACTGACTTAAGAAGTCCTTGAGGTACAAACTGTTGGCAACTTACAGGGTATCGCGCAGAAATACTATTGTGTTTGATGTGTTCTTATACTTTGGCATTTGTTGTTGGCCACTGCAACAGAAGGACTTTTGGTATTATGCAGCATGGTCTCAACCCTGTTTGTGTAATCTTGAAGAGCTACTGTCTTTGAAACTAGTCAGTGTTTCTTTGCAATAAAGCAATACCATACTAGTAGAAGAAAAACCTCTGTCCCTAATATTCAAAACAAAGTATTTAATAGATTATCTGTAACTTTACCTCATCACAATGGTTTGGATCTGAGACAGTCAGCTGTGGAGTATCGTTGGGGTCAGGGAGCTGATGTCTTTGGCAGATCTTTGTGATGGAGTAAGCTGTGGACGTACATGAGCTAGCCTTGCTACAGAGTTGTTTCTGAAAGCTGCCCATGCGTGAGCGTCAGTCAGCATGTGTAGTATATTTTTTTCACTGCCTGCTCAGCAGAGTGAGTTTATACAGCCCTAGATGGTAGAGCCTGGCTATCTAGTCCCAGCTGAAAGTTATGTTTTAATGCTGGAATTTCTGGCTCGGTATCAGCCAAATTGAGTTGGCTGTTGAACGGCTAGACTAGCCTGAAATTATTTTTTTTAAATCACAAAGATTTTGAAATATTTCTGGTTTTAAAATGTACTCATCTTGCATGTTTTATGCCTATGCCAAGCTGCTTATCCAAGTTAGTTTGTAGGGAACAAACCTTAAATTTGCATGTCATAATTTACTGTACTTGTGAAGATTCTATAAATCAGTTATTTCCAATATTCTTACCAGGTACCATCAAGTTAACAGTTTGTGTGTTTAAAAAAAAATTATTTTGAAACATTTTATCTTGTTTTATTTCTGAAATAAAGAAATGTTTTAAAGCACATTTGAATTTAGAATCTGGAAACTGTAATTTCAGGACAGAAGGTTTCAATATTAAATGAACACAAGAGTTATGTCCAAGGAATAACCTGGGATCCTCTAAGCCAGTACATTGCAACTCTGAGTTGTGATAGGTAAGCTGTTGATTGAAGTGCTTTGCCTTAGTATTCTTTCTTACTTGAGGATGAATTAAAAGAAAGTGTATGGGATAAATGTGACTTTTCCTTTAATTTTATTCAGATTGTTCTCCAAGAAGGTTGATGTGAAATTAAAATGATAATTTAGTTAATCTTTTGCTTGTGGTAAATGATTCCTGAAGTCTTGAGTGTCCTCTCTAAGCAGCAAATACACTTGTTTACTACGCAAACTTGCATAGGAAGCTTTCTTCAAGAAATAAATTTTCATGGCATTGTTTATTAGAGTTATCAAATACATCTTAAGAGAGTGCCGCATTCTGTGGTTGTTAATAAGCTAATAAGTTCTCCTCGTTTTACCAAAAGATGTAAACAGGCTAAGAAATCGGTTAAAATGTTTTTCCACTGATATCTTTCTTTTGCCCTCTTGCTCCCTTCATCACCAACAGTTTTGTAAGTGATGTCATTGGGAAAGCAAAACACACACTTCATAAACTTGGCCCTTGTCAGAACTTTGAGTTAAGCTTAAACTGTTTAGGGCATGTGTGCTGCTCTGAAGGGTTCACAGCTGGCTAATAAATGCATGTCATCTGGCACCTGGTGCAAAGAAAATTGCTCTAATAGTGGAAAAGTAGTTTTGATTTAAGATTTGCAATAGGCTCAGAAAAATAGTAAGTTAATGGTGACTAGGTCATTATGAGCCTCTGTGCCTTCTGATGATCAGTTATATGAGATTTGTGTGTCTTTATTTAAATGAACAGCAGTGAAACACAAGTGATAGAGTAATGCACAAGTTTTTCTTGGAGTGAAGTCGCAAGCAAGGGCGTGAACTGATCTGAAGATGGGAAATCTCCCACCCCCTCAGGTTACAGGCACTTTTCTGCAAGGTTAGTTAATAGCATCGGCTCAGTGGGAGTCTAACAGGAGCCAGGCCGGTTGCCAGGACTGGGCAGTCACCAGCCAGGAGTGGGGAGACCTCTTCCCGCTTTTGGCACACCAGCTTAGCTGTATGACATCCAGAGCCAATAGTTCCACAGCTGTCTCAAGGTGTTTTCCACAGCCTCACCTTCTATTATCTCTCCCTAGCTCTATCCAGGACTCTGTGGAGCTGTTTCAGCACATTAAATCATCAGAAAGCTGTCTGGTTTTTGTGTTATGTTGGTTTTCTGCCAGCCTACCAAACCAACATAACTCAGTAAAGGTCAGAGCTGGCAGAAAGGAGGGGGTGGTGGGACAAGCAGTTGTGTTTGCTTAGACTACCTGCTGTTTAGCGAGATGAAGGCAGGAGAGTTCCAAGGTTCTGGACAGAGACGTACTCCAGTTTTCATTTATTCCAAAGGAAACTGAAGCATAGAGATATAGCTAATTGTCTTTGAGGTGAGTTCCCATTTTGCAGGAACATAATGGCTCCTACAGCACAGGGAGGAATGGCGAGGCCGTTCACTGTCCACTAATTGCCCTTGTTCGCGTGAATGCATATGCTGGTACTTCACAAACCTTATTGAGTCTAATCATTGTCAGTGATTCGTCGGTTATTTAGCCATCAAAACGTGTCCACGAGGTGGTGTCTCATGAACAGAGTTATAATTAGTGTCTGATTGTCACTTATATTTGGCAGTCCTGACTGAGAAGTGAGGTGCTGTAGTGCTGCGTGAAACTTGGGGTGAAAAGAAGCTGTTCATAGCTAACTGTGCTCTCTACCACGTAGGGTCCTACGGGTGTACAACACGCAAACCAAACGTGTAGCATTCAATGTTACCAAGATGCCGTCCGGATCGGGAGCTGAAGGAGAGGTACATTGTGCTGGTACTAATGGTACTGGAGAATGTGCTGGGCGCTATTTAAATGACTTACTCTGTTCTATGAAACCAAGGGGGCAAATATTTTCCATTCGAGTAATCCATATATCAGATGTTTTTCTCTCTATCTCACTTTTGCATTTTGTAAATAGAGAGCACTTAAGGTTTCCTCAAACATTACAGAAATTACTAAGAAAGAACACTTCAGCTAGTTACAGTAGTAACACAATGTCTTTAGTTGTAAATGTTAAAAATAGTGTGGAAAAAATAATACGCATAGTGAATTCTTAATAGGAAAAACTTCACACGTCTGTCTAGCTGTAAGTTTATTAATACATAGCAATAATGTTTTAAAGTCAACAGCCTGAAATTTTCAAAAAGGTAGCCTGATTTTTAGAAAAAATATGAATTAGTGAAAATTGAGGAAGTTCTGTCTAACCCTAGGAGGGAAAACAAAGAGCTCTTTTCCCTCAAACAGTTCTAAGTGATAGTAAAATAACACCTCCAAGCTGGCTATAACCTTTTTAATTCCTTCTATTCCTCTTCTTTTTTGGGAAAACATTTGTAACAGTTTTATAGAGGCTAAAGAACAGGCCTGAGAGAGGGCATTTTGCCATTATAGAATTTCTCTTTAAACCTCTAATACTAGAGTTAAAATGAAATGCCTAAGGAACAGGCTTTTACGTTGACTGTTAAATAATGTTGTTCTCCAGGTTATTACTATTTTTTTGATTACTGGTCTAATGTGACTGCCCTTGAAGTGTTTTGATTAGTAGCTGAAGAGGGATCAAGGACTATTTTTCTTAGCTGTGAAGAATTTATAGCACAGCAGAAATTGAGTTTGAAGGAGCTGTGGTTTTTAAAACATCTTTTGTTTTAAAAGATCCATCAGGTTGGATTGTACAACTGGATGGTTTTTCTCACTTGAATTCCAGCTGACACGTTCTTGGCACTTTACACACTCATATTTTCAATATTACAGGCTAGGAGCTATCGGATGTTTCATGATGACAGCATGAAGTCATTTTTCCGCAGGCTAAGTTTTACTCCTGATGGCTCCTATTTACTCACTCCAGGTATGTGAGAATGTGTACTATAACTTACATTTGTATCTATTATGCTTTCCTTTAAGCATGCATCAAGATTGCTTTCAAACTGCTAGTGAATGCTTATTTATCTTAATTATGCCATTCCTCATTCTTCCTATTGAAGAAGATAGAGATTCCATAATACTCTTCCTTTAGCAACTTTCTCCTGTGATAAAAATTATGGCATTTTCTGAACTGAAAAAAGTAAATTGCAACAATAGAGCTTTATTAAAATAGGAATGAAGAATAATGAGTGGTTTCTTTTGACTGGTCTCTCTTTGTTTGTCTCCTCCTTAAGAACATTCTGCAGTCATAGCAAAAATAACATTGCAAGGAGGGGATCAGTTTGCCCATATAAGCACTGCTTTTATAGATGTCTGGCAACATCAAAAAGAAGCTTTGAGGGGGAAGTATATAAAGGAAATAAAAACAGCACTAAATAAATATTTGGGATGCCTTTTTAAGTTGTGTTCAGGTTGCACAGCTCTTGCCCAACTGACAAGCCTAATTCCTGAGAAGTAGAATGTTTATGGACATAAAGTGTGTACCTTTTTGAGTTGATGAGTAATGTTTTAACCTTTATTTTTGCAGCTGGCTGTGTTGAATCAGGAGAAAATGTAACAAACACCACGTATGTTTTTTCCAGAAACAATCTTAAAAGGTAGAGTTTAATAAGATCAAAATATCTTTTAATTTAAAGAAAAAAAAAAAAACAAAACCTAAATGCTGTTTTCTGAAACACTGATTCTTTTTAAAAGGCCTGTGGGTCACCTGCCATGTCCTGGAAAGGCAACTCTTGCTGTTCGTTGCTGCCCAGTCTACTTTGAGTTGAGACGAGCATTTAATAAAGGTACTGTAAATCCTTCGGAGAGTGTGATTTTACAGCAAATACAGGAAAAGGCCAATGTGGCTGTTTACTATTTTATGCCCTAGCCTTTTAACATTCCATTAAGATAGGGTTGTACCACATCTTAGAAGCTGTTTCCTGATTCTAAGACCCTGAATTCACCTTAAGTACCTTGCAAGTAGCTTTTGATATGGTGGATAAATGTTCTTACTTGGCCTCTTAGGCTACAGAAACACTTTAATATTTTTCTTTAACTGTTAACCATTTTGTATGAGTAAAAGTAAATAACTTGGCTTAGCACTAAAGGAGCAGCCCAGTGAAATATTTTCTGTTAGTCTCAACTACCCACATCACAGAAGCACCAGAGAATTGGTGTAGTTTGCAACAACCATTGCTGTTTATTCAAGGAAGCCAAACCTGGCTGGTGCTGATGTTACTGGCCAGAACAGGAGTTCTGAGGTGGGGAAAGGATTGTATGAAGTTGCAGGAGAACTTAGCTGGAGGTTGAAATCGAGCCTTACTGTGAGCCCAGTGGGTCCAAGAGTGTTTATTTTTAATGAGACTGGTCTTACTCTGGTGAAAAGGCACAGCTTTGCTCCTTTCTTTAGAGGATCAGTGTGTAGTATTCCTTACAGGATTTAGAGATACTGTTGTTGTGTTCTGTATATTCATCATAATCTTTAGTGCGTGCAAAGTAAGGAGATGAGTGTCTGCTGTTGGTCTCTGTAGCTCTTCTAAATGGGCATGTTTCGTTTCTGTAACACACACCCAGAAAAGTGAAAATCTATCATAGTCTAGAAATCTGTAGGTGTGAGTACCATACATCACATTAATGTTAATGGCCTGTCTGATTCAGTGCATAGCTTCCATAACCATTGTAGAGCTGAACAGGAGCTCTGTATATTATTAATTTCTGAAAGCAGCTAGCTAGCACTCAGCTTCCAGTAGAAGGAATTTGGAATAGGCTGTGCTTACAAAGAGCTAAAGTTGCAATGATAAGACTAGCTTGGAGCTGAACCAAGATAACACAAATAGAGCTAAACCCGTTGTTTTGAATGAGTCATACAGGATATAATGTGGTGGTATAAATTTGTCATGAGCTTGATTTACACTATATCCTAAGGTGTGTTTGTTTGGACTTTCATATTGAAGTGCATATAAATAAGCTGAAAAATTTCAGCTGGAAAATATATGACAAACTTTACAAAACAAAATAATAGCAATCCAGATCGACAAAACTTCTGCCAATTTCTCTGTCTTGAGACAATAGAGAGCAAACTTCAGGCAACAGTGCTTGACATTAAACTTCATGTTTTATAGAAGTGCTGTCTTCTCAGCCGTTATCTTGATACTGATTAATAATGAAATCTTTATTTAGATTCATGACTAAGCTAGTGTAGTTACTACCTTGCAATAAATACAAGAAGGAATTCTCAATGTGTTAATTTCTTTGCATTCTAGATGAAATCAGTCAGAAATCAGCTCCTGCTCTATTTAATCTGCCCTATCGATTGGTGTTTGCTGTTGCTTCAGAAGATTCTGTGCTTTTTTATGATACTGAGCAGCCATTCCCCTTTGGTTATGTTTCTAACATACATTATCACACCCTGAGTGACATTTCATGGTAGGTAATTGTTATATTGTTAAGATTTGTTTTGATGGAAATGTCCTTTTTTACACATTGAAGTTCTGCACATCTTGTGTCTCGCTTTATTTTTATGTTTTGTTTATGATACATGGTCACTGTCATCATAGTGTCTGAACAGCAAGCTGGCTCTTTTTTGCCCTGTAAACTGGAGAATTACAGTTCTCCTATCGATTGAAAAACAAGGTGCAAGCACCCTAGCGACAAGCAGATGGACTTTTTATGAAAGCTGGGTGCCCATGAAAAGTACTCATTGTTCAGGCAGTGTAACTATTAATAGTGAAGTTATTCGAAGGTTTTGGAAGTCATCTCTCTGAATTCAGGTATCTGTATCCTGGCCAAATTCTGCTTTATCTGCATGGTTTTGCTTAGTGTTTCCTCATGTATGGGACAAAGTAATTTATTTGACTTGATGTGGTGAGTCAGAACTGGAGCTGCAAATTGGACCCAAGTCTTGAAATCAGGATACACCCCTCTGTTGTCAAGGTCGTTCCTCATATACCTTTGCAGACAGTATACCTAAGCTGAGGAGCACATGGAGGCCTCTTTCACAAGTTATAATTGATGCCCAGACACTGAAAACCATTGTGTGCCAGGAGGAGATGAGTGGAAGAGAGTAAAAAGATGAAGTGGTTTTAATCAGTGGTAGACATCCCTTGGTGAAATGAGCATGGAGGGCCCATTCAGGTGAGCACCCTGGTGATTCTGAGCATTGCTTCTACTTAGCATAAGGAGCGCAGCCAAAGAGCTTGAGCTGTTCTGCTGGCCTGAACAAGGAGAGTTCAGCAATATTTCAGAAACTGTGGCTGAAGATTTGGGTACCTACAATTGAACAATACTTTGTGCCAGCTGAAATGCATGCAGGTGCTGGCAGCGACATGCTACAGGCAATCACAGATGACACCAGGGAGATTAAGGCAGTTGCAGAGGCCAGAATTGAAGATCTTTTTGTTCATTTGAATTTGATGTCTTTCACTTGACAGCAGTTTTATTTAAATGTACGTACTTGGGGAAGGGAGGAGGAAAAACAGGTACAGCGTGTGTTATAGATGGAGGGGTGAGGGTTGAAGAAAAGTTCTGACCTGTACTTTTAATGGAAAAAAAATTTCACAAATAGGTCCAGCGATGGAGCTTTTCTTGCTATTTCTTCCACGGATGGATACTGTTCATTTGTTACCTTTGAGAAGGATGAACTGGGAATACCACTGAAGGAGAAGCCACAGATAAACGTCAGGACTTCTGGTGCAACAGAGAAGAAAGTGAAAAAGAACCAGTCACACAAAGTAATTTCCCCAGGCTCTAGGCTGACAGAGGGGACTCCTCCCAGCAGGGTCACTGATCCCAGCACTCCAGCTCTGCAACCTAGAACACCCACAGCTGCCAATAAGGACTTGCCTTCCACACCTGTTGGCATAAAAAATATTCCAGTCTCATCCTCAGACGAGAGGAAAATCAGCCAACCAGCCAGCCAGAGCACTAAAGTAAACCAGCCCAGGAGGATTACTCTCAACACTTTACAAGCATGGAGCAAGACGCCAAGGTGAGATTTATATTGCCGTTTCCAGTCATAAATATGAAGGCCAAGACAAGCTGTGCTTTTGCTACATTTAAAGGGTTGAGCTGTAGACATAAATTCCCAGCCCTCTGTCTTGGTGGTAGCTGTCTTGACATGGAACTTCTTGTTCCAGTTGTACTGCAACTGAAATGTCAAAATGTCTCCTGAATCCTAAATCTACAGATTTTATATTTCTGCCTGAAATGTGAGGCAGTAGCAAAGTTAACCTGACCGTTATGCCTTGTCCATATGGCAGCAACAGGTGTCTGTCTTCGGGTCCCATTTTCTGTACAAAGATGGTACCTGAAGCCTTCAGCTGACAAAAACTATTTGAAGACCCTTCTGATAAGAAATATTTTAAGAAGAGTACAAGTCTGTCTACAGGCCCTTAGTGTTCACAGTCATGGGTGTGGGACTTAATGCATCGATTGAGGTTATTTCCTAAGGTGAAGATCGAGGTTTTTAAAAAGTGTATGTAATCTATGTATTGATTGTGCAACAGCCTGCAACATAAGATTCTGACCTTGTGTGCAATAGTAAGGAGAGAGACATGCAATTAGAGATCTAGACCTTGTCATCAAAACAAGGCTATTTTAGAATTAAAAGAGATTATTATAAATTCTTATAGGAATGTTTTAATTAGTAGGTGGTGAGGAAGGAAGTGGTGCATGAGAAAGCAGGATAGTGGATTTCATCAACAACTGCAAAGAAAAATCTTGGAGATGACGGCTTTTTACACACCAACGTTCATCTATACTGGATCTAACAAGTCAAAGGGTTGTGGATAGTTGAAAGTGACTCTTGCATGGAGGGTGGAGTGACTGATGGAGCTAATTTTTTTATTTTTGAGAGAGGGAGAAACTGTATTTAATCATATCAACTAATTATGCCATGAGAGTCATCTTGTAGTAGCATGCATGGTGCTACTTATGTTTTTTTATGGTTCAATCCTCTGCTGCTTTTGTGTTTAATTTTTAAGTGCCATGCAGAAGAGATTTAGAAGAAAACAGATACACAGTAATTGTTAGTGAACCTCAGCGGGCAAAAGAATTCCCTAGAGTTTTATGAATCTAAAGTGTTAACATGGACAGGGCTTGGGAATGGTGAGCGCAGCCAGTCTTAATTTTAAAATATTTGACCAAGATACTGTGCTCTGAAGGTGACTATCAAGCATTGTGCCACATATAACATATGCAAGAGTACTTTCTAGTGGAAAAGATCACTAGTGGTATTTAAAGTACTTCTAAAAAATGCTCTGTTCAACATGTAACAAGATGAAAAAATGCATAGTATACTATGCCTAAACTACCTTTACATTTAACTGACTCTCTCTGAAGTAAATCCTTAAATAAAGCATTTGTGGAAATGATGGCTTTAAAGCAATGGAACTGTTTCTGCTCTTTTAAAGGAGAATAAACTTGATTCCACTGAAGCCAGATGCGCCAACCTCTGCATATACAGATACAGTTCCTATACCTCCTTCCTCGGAACAGGAACATGGTAAGCTTTTGTAGCTATTAATAGCCAGCAAAGTCTTTTGCCAGTCAGTTCTTTCCATTATAGACTTCTGTTATAAGCTTAAAACAAAATGCAGTCAAGCAGAAACCTAAACCTAGTTGCAGATTCTAAAGCTTTTTCATTGTCTTGGTGTATTTGAAAGGTGCTTTTGACAATATGAAATGTGTTCTTACTGCAGTTGCTCTTAGGCAGCTGCTTATGTGGCAGTATGTCAATACAGTTTTTATAGTAATGGGCACGCTAACTGACACTGAAACCAAGAAGAGTCAATTCACTTGGATGTAACGTTCTCCTGGTCCTACAGGTGGGTTTTAAAGACCCTTGTATTTTAGCCCATCATTGTTTCAGATGCTGGACTGTCAAAGCAGGGTTGATGGTTCTTAACCTGGATTTATGTAGCTTAAATGATTTTCGTGTTTGTCTGTTTCAGAGAGGCCATTACCATCTGATGACAGTCTTCAAAATCCCCCAGCATCAAAACGTCCTAGAACTGAGGAAATGTCTCTTTCTACATCTACTGAAGATCAAATCAGCTGCGATTCAAACAAGTAAAGGCTAAGCTTTTAGTAATACTCTGTGCAGTCTGAAGGCCACGCAGCCATATCTGAGAGTGCATTTCTTTTTGCAAATGTTAAATCCTTAATTCCTGATTAAAGTTATATATGCATATTTGGCGTGGTGCTGTGAAGAAAGAAACTGGCAGTAGAAGACACAGGTTTCAGGAATGTAGCTTTGCAGAAGAGGAAACAATTGGCAAGTGAGTTCTAAGTGTGTTTCTACTTCTTGAAGACAGCATTCTTCAAGAAATGCCACAGCTTAAGGAAATCAGGAAATCTGGGTACTGAAAAGACATACAGTAACCTAAGAGTCTCCATCAAAGTCCGTAAGTTGATCTTTATGAAGTATTATGTTTTCCAGTAACCTGTCTGGCAAAAGAATGGAATTGCTAAGGACTTAAAGGCATGCATAATGATTTGATGTGATTTAAGACCAGAAAAACAAACAGTTTCATTCAAGCATCTTGGCTTATATGTTTAGCAATATGGAAAATAATTCACTCTCTCCAGTACACGTGGAATGGAAGCTGCTGTTCACATGCCACAGCATACAGTATCACTGATGTGATTAAATCGCAACTCGTAAGTGCAAGAAGCAAGGAAGCAAAAGGAAGAAACCCTTTGAAGACCTGTTACAAGCATTAAACAGCAGAAGAAAGTTCTTAATCCTGTAGTTTCTGTAGTTAAAAAAAATAACATAGACATGAGATTTTCCTGAGGCAGCAGGATTTGAGTGTATACATTTGAAGTTTCCCCCTTTTTTTCAAATGTTAACTCCCTTAGCCAATAAAATGTAATATAAATCAAATGTATGTTAAATTTCTAAAAGTTGTTTTCTTTTTAGCATTTAATACTTGCACTAAGCATTTAGCAATTAATAACAGAACTAAGAACTGCAGATTGAACACAGTGAAACCAAAATATTTGAAAGTTGCTATGCTGGATTTGCTATGGTGTGCAGACTTAGCCTCCAGAAGTAGAGTGTTCAGCCACAGTATTCGGAGCTTGTCCACTTAATTTTGTTTGACATCATGGACTTGATTTTTAAAAGTAAGGTAATTTTTAAAATGTGAATATTCATCCTAGCTGATAATAGCATGTAAAAGTTTTAAACAGAGTTTTCGCTCATGATTTAAGCTGTACTTCTATCATTTGAAGTTCCACGACACATAGGAGGGGAAAACTGCAATTCATAGTAAAGGTCTTTGACTTACACTCTTCCCTGGATGTGATTGGTTTTAATTGTGTGATTTTCTTAGTATTTGTTTTCTGTCACTTTCTAAGAAAGTGGACTAATACTTCAGAAAAACAGAGACACAAATGTTTCAGAAGTGATTCATAAAAATTTCATAGGGAGGAAATACTAGCAAGTACCTATGTCATTGTTTCAGGCAAATAAATATGTTGTCTACAACTAAATTTTAATAAATTAGTAAGCAAAAAGTTGTAGGAAACTTAAGTGTATCTTTGCTTTCAACCACTGAGATGAGGATGGAGCTTCATTAGACTTAGCCAAACCTGGGTTTTCTTCTAGTGAGGAATATAAAGACTTAATTACCAAGCAAAGTCACATCTATAAAAGTTTATAGAGGGGGGGAAAAAAAAAAAAAGTTTGTAGAGGTATCTGGATGGATAGCTGAAGCAGACACTTGTAACTAAAATGCATTGCTGGACTTATTAGTTTACATTTTGTCCAGTTTGAGCTGTAAGAATATTGGTATTTCATCTTTCTGTGGGACAGCGACCCACTTCGTACAGTACTGCAGCTTTCATTTTGTGCATGGCAAAGGATCCTTTGAATTGAAACTTAAACTTCTGAATACTAATTGCAAAGCTATCCTGATAGGTATGTTTAAATCATCTTTTTGTTTGTTTTTCTCTTTTTACAAGGCGTATTTCAGTGTAAACTACTCTTCTGTTGAAAACTAGTAGGTTGGGTCTATTATTTTAGTATTACTGACATTTGTGGTCTCTGTAGTCTTCAGATGCAATTAATTGCCAGGGCATTCATCTTTATTTCTTACCGTAACCGTTCAAGTGACACATACATTTGTTTATATGGTTGCTCAGCTTATTTTCACTCTGCCTGACAATTTAGTTGGATCTGTAAAGTTAATGTGGCTTTCGCTGCTGCCATTTGGAGACTATGTTCACATCCTGGTGTCAGTCGGAATGCTCTACCTGATTTTTCATCTTTCCTAACAGGATTTTTTTCCCCCCCTTTAGTTCCAGTTGTCTCTTGCCACTATGACTTCCTACTTCTCTGTTTATTGTTACTTACACACTACTTTGTAAAATTTATACGGCACTGGGTTTCTAACCTTTTTTCCTATAAACGGATGCCATCATTCCTGTAATAAATTAGTATCTTTAACACTGACAGAACTGTAGATTCCTGGTTTTTGTGATCCCTGTTTCAGTCTCCAAGGGATCATCCCCACATAACATTCATACTTAAGATATTGAAAACTCTTTTCACACTGTTTATAGAAAGTGGGTTCATGTTTTGTTCTCAGTCATGCACTAGACTCTGCTCCAAGACAGAATGTGCCCAGTGCTACTTCCCTTCTTTCTTGACTGCTTTGTAAGGTGATGTGTTGCACAGGCATAGTTCTTTCAAGGGTGCTCTTTAATCCAGGTTGTTTTTAATTGGCCAGCTGAATTGCTGGTACTTCAAATGGACCCTGAGTTTGTATTGCAGCTGTGAACAGGTGTAGGTGTCCTCTTCTTAGGTTGCATTTTGCTCACATTGTGCCTTCTGTAAGGATCTTATCCACTGTAAGGGCTATTATCCTGATTGTACTATCTTGATGAAATAGCATTATGGAAACAGTCCCCTTGGAAAACCAGAAAAATAACACAGTTGCACAGTCATTTCCCCGGGCTCTAAGCTGAGAGAGGGGACTGACTGGTCACGCAAGTGGTTGGACCAGATGACCTCCAGAGGTTATGTCCAATCTCACCGATTCTGTGAATACTGCTGTTTCCAGTCTGGCACGGTTTGAACACTTAAGATTTAACTTTTAACACTTAAGATGGAGGAGTTACGAGTCATGGGAGTTCGCTGAGATATGTGGTTTTCGTGCGCTATTTCTTCCCATCTTCCTCAAGAATCACATGGATTTTGTGTAGGTGCATGAAGGATAATGAAAGATGGGGAGTGAACACATCCTGTATGGCTACTGCACAGATGAAGCCTGCATTGTCTGATGGTGTAAATATCTACATGGACTATATATGTCGCAGAGTTCAAGCTAGAGGCAAGTGGTCCTTTCCCTTTTCCAGACTTGCATGTCTTACCTAAACTTACTTCTGGGCATAGTAGATCTTTTAAAAGGTCATCTTTATGTCTCAGTTCTGCATAGTTTCATATTTGTATTTAAATATTTGTCTGTATGTATGTGTAATCATTTTTCTATGTCAGAAAAATGGTTGGTTTGTTACCTTAAACGATGTGCCATTTTTTTGTAAGTTCAGTCAAGGGCTGAAAAAGCCCAGGCTCCAGAAGCACAAACCATGAGACTTCTGTGTAAAAATAAAGTGGAGAGTGACCGCTGGATGTCACTCTTCTAACAGGATTCCTCTTTCTGGGGCTGTGGGTAGAAAGTGCTACTGGCAGCAGGAAAGGGAAAGAAAACAGTTTTCTGGTTTTTTAAAAAGAAGTTGTAGGTGAATCTAAGTAGCAAATATACATTATCACCAAATAAATTGGTTTATTGTTTCTACATCTTCTTTCTGAGAACACAGGGTTTGCTTTCTTGTGAATTGCATTTTATAACTGACTAAGGAAAGTAAGTGCATACCACGATCTTCTTTCTCTACCGGGAGACGTAAAATGATAAACCTAAAGTGCCACATGCAGCCTCAAACTTTCTAAGAGTGTCTTAGGCATCATTTCTGTTGAAAAGCTCTTTGAAGAGGGAGTGGGAGGGATCTGAAAAGTATGTGGACAGGTTGGTCAGTATATGCTCCAGCCAGCTTTCCGTTGTCTTGCCCTGAGTCCCCAAGTTGTGATACACAGACTGCTGCAGGTACACAAAGGATTTCAACATCCAGGAGCTGCTGCTGCTGCCACCACTGGTGCTGGCACCTACCACTCTATGTGAGAGCTGGCAAAAAAGAACAGAAAAATGTTTGCATGCCCCACCCATAAGTCAAAGACCAGTTAATCACCTGTGTCCATATAACAGTAACCTCTTGCCTGTTCTCATCTGTTTTCAAAGGTTGCACGGCCAGGTTATTTGTCTTCCAGCCCATCAAAAGGAAATGAAAAAGATGGGAGCAGAGTCACGCAAAGCTGTGGGTGTCTAGGAGAGTGGCCATGGAGGGGGACAGGCATGAGGGCTGTAGGCACGCAATCCTCGCAGGTGAAACGTGTTCTGTGTGCAAGAGCAAAAAGATGTACAACTCCTTACTTGTGTCGTTTTTTTATTCCTGCCTGCAAAGATGCTTCTTGCTGCTTCCACCGTGCGTCAGGCTAGCGCTGCCCAGTTAGTAGTCTGTCCTTTCCATTGCTGAGTTATTGCTAGTTAAAATCTTGCTCCTCAACAAAAACATATGCGGACGTACCACCTTAAAAACCAAATACTTCTGTGAGCCGCTGAACTAGTGAGGCCGTGTTTCATATGGATCTATAGCTAATTGCACTAGGACTTTCGAGTAGATTTTGCAGCTTTTTAGATGGGGGAGGATTCACAACTGCCTTGCTCCTGGAAAGACTTTCTAGTGTGTAATAATGGTTAATTTTTAGACACCTGGACATCATGTTCCTGCACTATTAATATTAGCTTTAATTTCTCACTTATCCAGCTACCTGTATTAATACATCTTGTAATTATTTAACCACTGCCTTTTTGTTGAAATGTGGTTGGTATTTGCCTATGGATTCAAAACAGAATCTGTGTTGTTTATGCACATTCTCTGTTTTTATATAAACTTATTTTCTTGTAAAGGAGAACAGGCTTACCAAGTAACTATATTGTATGTGTGTTTTCTGCTATAGCAGTTGAAGGATCATGAAGAAGAGGCAGACTGGAGTTACATGATAATGCATGATATCATAAATTACATGATAACAGGGTTTGCTGTATGAAACCTACCTACTTTTCACACCGCTCTTTGCTTTGTGTTGCTATTAACGAGTTTACTGTTGCAGTTCAAAGGCTGTAGATCGTTGCTACATGGCAATAGCAAATTTCCTTGTGGAATTCATGTAGACAAATCAGTATTACAAGCACATATGAGACTGGAGACAAGTCATTCCCAAACATCGCATACAAGGGCCAGATTTTCAGAAGCACTGAGAGCTTCGTGGAGGGGTTGGACTAGGCGATCTGTAAAGGTGCCTCCCAACCCAAACTGTTTTATGAGTCTATGATAAGCAGAGGCTGCAGACAGATGTGTTGAGCAGTACTGTTTTGTCAGTGTCTAAAAGCTTCTGCAAACAGAAGGCATAGCTTTTTAACATGAAGAATTATACAGAAACAGGGGTTGTTTTACTGGTCCACTTCTAGCTCACCTCATAGATCAACGAGTCTCTCTCACAAACAGAATCTTCTTTCTGCTTCTGACCCTATAATGATTCTTGCGAACATACAAGTATGTCTGGGCAAATACAGGAGATGTGCTGCTTCACATCTTGTTTGGCAGACGAGGAACACCATCGAGTACCTTCTCCAAACTTCAAGCTCCTGTTTGGACAAAGTGGAAACACCCACATGGCATATTGAGGCTACTAGCTGGACTCTCATCCCTCTGCCTTTCCCTGGGATGAGGACAAACCTCTTAGAACAACAGGCGGAAAGAGATTTGTAGCAACTCCAAATCTGGATGTGCTCCCTGTGTGCTCTGAGTCCAAAAAGGAAGTCATGGTCAGGCAGATGTGAGACAGTGCTCCTACCCAGTGGTACCTCCTGATTTTCTCTTTGCCATGAGAGGTGGGAAAGGGCCTTAGTTGTTGAAAATGAAAAGAAGAGTGTGGGTAGAAAAGGACATGGCTGGGAAAGGAAAAGTCACAGGTGGGGATTAAGTTTTTTGAGCTGGGATGTACAGAGATATTTGAGGGTTTGTTACTAAAGAAGACACTGGCAATTGAGGAAAAAGAAGCAGATGGGAAGCCGAGAGTGCAGAAAGCCTGACTGGTAGGTGGCAGAGAGGGAGTTCAGTGTCATTGGGGGTTCCTGTGTAGTACTCAGCCCAGGCATGATCCTTCTTACCCAAAAGCACCTCGTTTTCCAGGTTGGTTTATAGTTGTATTATTGCCTTCCCCGCCTCTGGAATGGGAAGGCTCTTTTCTTGCCTCAAAACTCTTAGTTTTACAGTCTTCTGACAGCATTTGGGGAATGCTGTCAAGCTAAACAGAAATTCACCTCTTTTCCAAACTTATGTCTATGTAAAGACATTTCTCATCATCTTTATACCTTTTTTTTTTTTTTCTTCTAAAAAGTCATTATTTTTGGTTCCTTTTGACCTGGTGAAGAAGAAAACTTGAGAATAGGCTTCTACAGGACAGAGTTCTTCCAGGAGGAAAATGCAACAGGCTGACTTCAACCAAGAGGTCTCCTCCATGCTGCTGCCAGCTGTGAAACAGCACACAGCCTCTCCTGCTCCACTCAGCAGCAGCGTGTCAGGCATGTCCGGAGGCTTTTCCGGTGGGAGTGTGGCGCTGCAGAGTCTCCACGCGACTGACCTTTGATTAGCCAGCGTCTTGGGTTGAGGTGAGGCGGACCCCCAGGTTGCAGGCGCATGGGAGACTTGTTGCACACACACCCAGCAGAACCTCTGGCTGTGGGAGCAACCAGCTAAAGGTCCTGGCTGTCTTAACGGGGCGACCGACGGGAATTGTGCTATTGAGAAAAGTCTACCAGGCAAAGAGCATTCGCGGTGCAAGGCAGTACTACATTCACCGGGTGCTTTTGCCCGCTCCCCGCGTTGTTATAGACCAGCCAGCCTGGGAGATCTCTCAGCCTTTCCTTGGCAGCACAATAGGCTCTGATGCAAAAACCCCACATTTGGTACCAATTACCGTTCTCCCTGACTAACCCAAACCCCCACACAACAGGTCTGTTCTTCCTCACGCGCGGGGTCTTGGGGCGCTGCCATTTTCTCGGTGCTGTGCCTTCGGGGAGCTGGCAAGAGCTGCTGGTTGCGGAGAAGGGGCTTGTAGGTGCTAAGGGTGCCCTGACCTGGCTGCTCAGGTGTGGCCTTTTCTCTGCCACTGCTCTTTCTGTCCCTTCTTGCGCACTCTGTCATGCACGGGAAGGTCCTCCATGGAGTCTAATAACCTCTCTGCCAGCCGTGGAGCCTGCCCCTGCCTGTCCTTGCCGCGCTGCCCAGTGGGTCCGGTGTCCAGGCTGCAGGTGCTCCAACACCAGGAGAAGATCTGGAATGTGCAATGGGGGAGCAGCGCAGTTTTTCCCCTCCGCCCCCACCAGTTCCCTTTCATGTCTGCCAAACCGGTGTACGCTGCTGTTTTTCTTGAGCCTGACAGCCACTTTCAGCCAAGCGATATCGCTGAGAATCCGGCTGCTTATTCCCTCATCTGAAAACCCCAGAAAGCCGTGGCCCTGAGGCCTCTTGGCCTGCAACCCGAGAGGGTTTGCCTCTTAGAGCATGAATAATTAAAAGGGTTCACAGATTTCTTTCTGTCTGGAAACCGGTCATAAATCGGGGCTTGTCCAGGGACTATGAAAATCTGATCCTGGTGCTCTTGAAAGGAGAAGAACCTGTTTTTGTCTTTTAACAGGGGAGCTATTGGCATCTTTTCTGTATGGACTGATTGGTGTTTGTCATAACTCCCCAAAATCTCAGTGTTTGCAGTTTCTTGGTGCTCTCCAGTTATTTAAAGTTGGCTGTCTGCAGCGATGTTAGGTTCGTTCTATGCTTCGAGTACACATACACAAGCATACACACTCTTGCCTAGCATATGGATGTCCCTCTGTAATATTTTCCATTTAAAATGTTTTCCTTGCTATGAGTTACATTAACCAGGAAATCTTAATTTTGAAGGGCCTTATTTCTCTGACATCCTTCTGTAGGTTCTCCCCTTGCACGATGTGATTCTTAGGCGCAACAATGATGATGATAACGTCAGATTTTGTCTCGGTATAAACTTCTTCTGTGTATTTAGCCAGCAAAAGTAAATAAATAAGCTGGGCAGGCATTTTTGTTTTGATTTCAGCAAAGCTGAAATAACAAATTCTTAAATGTTGTTTTCTAAGGGAAATGGAAATAGGCCAGGTTTAAATGGGAATGGCTATGGCTATCTGTGCGATCTCAGCCTGCTTAATTGAACGGGTTTAAAATGGTAGTTTGAGCTGAATCGCTGAGCGCTGCCTCCTGCATACTGGGAGCTGCAGGAGCCTTGTGGATGTTTTTGTTTTCCCCTTTTCTGGCACCAGTGGGGTCACACCAGCTGGATGTACTTGCAAATAAATAGCGGGGCAGGAAAGGAGGTATGGGTTTACTCTGCAAGCAGAAGAGAGAGAATATGTTGGCTGTGTGCTCCAGTATTTAAAACTTGAGCTTTGACCCCATGAAAATGCTGCATCTCTGCTGTATGATCAGTTATTACGAGAAGGCAAAGTCTGGAGCCAGCAACAAGCTAAATCAGTGTTTCTTGCTTGCATAGGCAGTAGTAACACAAAACAGTTTTCCGCTGCAATATTTGGTCTAGATAAAAATGCATGTAATTTAGAGCAGACACTACAATAACAAAAGGTGAGTTCTTGGTCCTTGCAATGTATCTCTTAGAATGGTGAATCCTCTGTGGTGGGAAAATGTGTTTGTGTGTGTGTGTATAAAACCATTGCACTTTGTACCCAGATAGTGTTCAACCAAGAAAACTGGAATACCTTGGAAATGCCTGGTATTTATTAGTTGCTGGAGTAGATGCTGGTAGCAAATTCACTGCTGTTTCTATTTTGCTCATCAGATTCCCAGAAACAGGGAAGAAATTTTCAAAATGGCGTTGGAAGTTTGCAACAACTTAGGAGTATTGTCAAGTGTATTCACACTTTCTATTCCTACAAAATTTGCACGTGTAAGTCTTGTTGTTTATATTAATTCCTGCCAGGAGCTGAGATACCCTAGCATGTGGCAGGATTTGACCTCCTTTTTGGTAGCTGTAAAGAATAATAAAAATAAAGAAAGTCACAGTGGAAGGGGTGATATAACCTTATCTAGTCTACATGCATTCTTGCTACATAAGTTGTTACTGAAACAAAGAGATAATTAGATTTTATAAGAGTAAGAAACAACTTTAAATACTGCCTCAGTTTTAACATCGGAATTCAGATGCAATCTGCATTCTGGTGCTTAATAAATTCAGGGTCATGTCTGAGCATTTACTCAAAGTAGCCACATGATGGCAATATTGCTAATCTTTAACTTTATTAATGTTAACCAACTCGCTAGCTCTGGTTTTGATTCAGAATAAGGTATGTAATTCTACTAGAATACTGAAGCTCTCTGGTTTTTAGACAGAATCTTTTTTTCATGATTTGACTTTATATACATGATGCCTGTTGTATATATGGCCCACGTTTACATCCTTAATGACAGGGGAAAAAAGTGAACAGCGACACTGCTTGATCTGTGACACCACGTAGCCATAAATATGCTGTAAGACGCGTGTCGGAGATGCTGAGGCTCTGGAAGCACGCATTAGCCATACAACAGGAGAGTAACAAATGCAAGACAGCAAGTACAGAACAAAGATGTTTTCTCTGCAACTGAGGACACGGAATTATTTACAGTCCGTCCTTTCTGATAAGCCCCGTGGAGCAATTACTTTATGAACTGTGTCATAAGCGTATTTTTGTTCTCTGTGTTAAAGAATATGCAAAGCTTGGTACGTACCCCATCGGTATGTACGTGCCCGGCCGGGGGAGACCCCTGCAATCCTGCGTAGCCCACTGCGGGGTCAAGGGCTGCTTCAGACTGTCCACGAGGTGATTTGCCAAACATGAGTGGCTTTAGAGTCCCCGGCGCGAGTGAGGGCAACCTAGGAAGGCTAATGGCAGAGGCTTCGGAGGAGGACTGGGGAAGAAAAGCAGAAGACACCTGTGGCCAGGGAAAGAGGGCTCCTTTCACCACTGGGCAGTGCCCGAGAGAGCGCACCAGCACAAAGAGCTGGTTATGGACGTGAGGGGGACAGAGAAAGGCACGCTGAGACGGCACTGGTAACAGTGGGGTGACAGCAGCAGGGATGCGTGCAGGGAAACGGGGTTCCGCGCAGAAAACCATGACACTGAAATCAAACCTCTTTATGAGGCGCTCTGTGGGTCTCAGCTCAACAGAGGCAGGTTTTTAACAGGCAGGAGAAGAAAATGCTACTTTCCCCTTTTTTTCTTTCTTCCCCCTTTCCTTTTCCTTCTTTCCCTTTTATGAGCTGCAGTGGAACCTGTAAAAGGATTGTCCCTAGTGAGAACCAAGCAATTTCTGAAATGGTACAGCAATAAAACAGGAGAACAGGATCTGGCACCAGTGAAGGAGCTCAGCCGAGTTTAAGCAAGATCTTCATTAGTGTCCTTAGATTCTCTATGTGATAAATATGGGCGAGTTTTGGTGGAGACGGGAGGAAAAATGTGTTCTTTTAGCCAAAGTAACTATCATCTTGACAAACATTTTGCTGGATTGTTATTTCAATGAATATTTAATGTAAAACATGCAACCTGCTCTAATAAGAGCACATTCATAATTTCTAGCATGCTAGTCCTGTCCAAAATTCACTTGGCTTTGCTCTGGGTAAGGGATACCTTAAGAAGGAAATGTTGGACTGCAGCTACGCTTGGCTGGAGCACTCGGTACAACATGAACAGCTGTGGAAGCCAGATTTACTGCAGTAAGTGAGGCTGCTAAAATCCTGACATTACTTTGATATTTTTTTTAAATGAAAAAGTCCAATATAGAGTTTATGACTTTTCATACAGTTATTTATTTTAGGAATAAGAGATCTGCCAAACACAGCAGGTAGTTAATACCCAATTCAGACTGCATTTAAATAGGAAAGGAGCTATTGGCTACATCCTTTGGGATTCTGTGATTAACCTACAGGGAGCTGTAGGTGGCTTTTTCCACATGCATTCAGACGAAACATGAGTTGGAATTGGCTCCCATTGAATACCTTGAAGTTTAAATCAGATGTGGCAGATAACTCAGCTCATCCTCTGCTGAAATATTACTTTCCTTGGGACACGGAAGATAGACCCACTATAGCTGGCATGGAGCTGGGATGCAGATTCAGTCCCTGCCTTTGTCCTGAATGTAGGCTGTGTCACCCATAATCAGAAATAAGCGTCATGGTGCTCTGCCACCATCTGGTGTATGAGATGCCCACGGGTGCTTCGTGTGAACTACAGCTTTTGCGTGTAAGTTCTCCATGAGTATCCCACGGCGGGCAGCAGCTGTGTGTTTGGCCCCCGCTGTTGGCAGTCAGCTCTGGGGTCTCAGGCTGATTTGGGGGGTGACGGGGTTCAGTCACAAGCTTGCTTCATCCTCCACTGCAAGGGGTTGGGTGTCCTGATTAGTGCTCAACAGACTGGTCGCTTTTTAAAACCCCTCTAGAGGACTTGCCAGCATTCATCTAACTCCCCTTTGCTCAGTACTCGTCCTAAAAAAGCGGGGATAACAATCCTCACATCCCTGCTTGACGGTGTTCTGAGGCTAAACCCATCGGTGCTTGTGAGACTGGCAGTGACGCAGGCCACGTAAATATCCCTGTAGATACCATGGGACAGGTTAATACCTTCCATGTTCCAAGCATCTCATAGGATTTCCTGGGGGCAATGAGTTCAATGCCGGCATTGTGCACAAACGTAGCAGCCATTAGGCATTTATTAATATAATGCAATAGACATCAGGGCTTGGATGCTATACCTCTTGTTGGGTAGGACACTGGAGCTACTTGCTACTGATGCGACAACCCATTCAACGGGGCTTCTTAGGAGCTTTTCCAATCCAAGATTGCTGTTCAGCTCTTATCACAGGAGCTCATTACTTTGTGTCTACTCTATTGGACCCACTCAGCAAGATTTTTCCTATCAGAAAAAAAAATCCTATAGGATTTTTTGCCTATCCATTGTAATGGTAGTTATAACTGTCAGAGAAATGGGCTGAACAAGTTTGACAAAGTTTTAGGTCCCTTGGTGCACAGGAGTGTTTCAAAGCCCACGCAGAAATCCAGATACAAGGGTGTGGTAACAGTAAAGTTAAGATGTATTACCAAGAAGTTTAAGCTATGTTCTGTATTTTGCAGATCTTTCTAAAGAGGGCGCGCACACTACCCATGATCTAAAAAAAATTATGATTATTAAGTTGGGCATCTTTGATGTCTTGAACCATCAGAAGAGACGGTATTTGTAAAGAGAAACTTTTTATCTCGGCTTCCTTCAGAAACATCATATCTGCTTATGCTGAGTTTTGTTCTTAAAGAAAAGCTAAAATCTATCCAGTTCACTCTTCAGCAACTAAATTAAATCTTCAGCTGGTCACTGTTAGTTTGGACCCTGTTAAAACGCAGCAGCGATTAATCCCTAATTTTTTAATAATGTTTTCTGCGCAAAAGCACCCTCAGTACCTGACTTGAAACGTTGCTTCTTTCAAGCTTCATTTTACCCAACCAGTACTGCAAAATGCTTGTCTACCATTGGTGACAGGAAAAGGAAAGTTACAGTGTTTAGTCTGTGGATGTAGAATGGGCCCTTCATTGATGCGGAATGAAATATCAATTCACAAAAGTCAATAAATTGTAAGTTTTTGTCTTTAAAGAGTTTATTATCTAGTTACTGATGCACTAACAATAGTGCCCCACTGCATGGGAAGACAAGTACAAATTATCTAGCAAACGGAAAAATCAAGATACAGAATGAAGGTGGAGCTTCACAGTATATTTTTCTTAGAATTGTCTGTTATTTGTTAATACATTAAAATGCAGCAGTAACTTCCTGCAAGCATGGAGTCAACCACATGATTTCATCTAGGTCATACATTTTCAACAGTTACAATTTGATATATGGGTGTCAACCATAAATAAAGGAACAAATACTAGTATTAACCGTGGTGACGTCTGACTGCCAAAGATGGATCAAATATAATAATAGTTAGTATGTGAAATGAGTTTGAAGCCAGAATGCTAAAAAGCTGTACAAACAGCACAGATCTTTTTTTAAATAAGCAATTATAGCCAGCCTGTCAAGTCAGTGAAAGAATGTGCAGAGGAGCTACAGAAGCCAGGAGGGAACCAATTGCAAAACCGACTTTTAAAATCTATTTTCCTCTTCTTGTCTTTGGTGACCCATGTTTGCCATTTCCCTTGCATTACCTGATTATAAGTTTGCGTGGTAAAATTAATAGGGTTTTTTTGGTGCTCTGTTTAGTAGCTAGTGATACCACCAGTTAGTGTCTGAAAGGTGCAGAAACATGAGCTCCATTCTTCATCTCTAAGCAGTGTGTGAGATGAGCCTATAATATCCCAGAGACTCTAAAGGCTAAAATTTAATTACTGCTTTAGGCAGAGTGAGCGGTTTACTTCAGACACAGTCTAGGCATAAAGCTTTGGGAAATCTGACTACAACGTATAGGCTGATATTCGGTATTTATAATATATTTGTTACTATGAATATATCTGTATCATGAACCTCTGTCAAGGCATATTCATCTTGCTCTCAAAGCAGCCAGTGAACCAGAGGTGGCTGGAGAATGGTTGACTATGACAACTGAACTTTGAGGAACAGCTTGCCAAGATGTTGCCTGGAACTGAAAGGGATGAGTTTTTTCCCTCCCTTTCGGGAGATGATGAAACTCACTAAGGAGAAAATAAAGGATGCAGGTGGCCATCTTTGGAATGTCTTGCAGAAGGAATAGAGGAAACTTGACAGAGGACTGGGGAAAGAGAAGCAGGCTTTGCAGCAGATTGGGTCAACAGAAGTTGCTACGGGACCAGCCACGTTGAGAGACAGCCTGAGATGCATGCCTAGAGACCGTAAGGCCTCCAGGGGAAGAGAGGGCTAATGTGAAACGTCTTGTGTCTATGAAGTGTGAGATTCTCTAATGATCAATACTCTCCTGTTTTGGCCTTTGAAGCAATGAGACATTCAGAAGTTCTGTTCAAAGCCCGTTTCTGGTTTTATGGGTCAGCTTGCTTGTGTCTGCCATGTAACTTCTGTGATGAGGTAGCAAACTAAAAGCCAGAAGACTCCGAATTGCTTTGGGATTCTGGGATAGGATGAGTTTAACCTGTGGGAGGAACCTGAGGTGCCATTGCTGGAGTCCAGAGACTGGTGCTTGCACTGTGCATTCCAGCGCTTCAGGCATGCTACTGGACACAGGATCCACATTGCAGTAATGTGCCGAGACATCCCAAATGAGGGTCCATGGCTGGATGCTGCCCAGACTCCAGAGGCTGGATGGCCTCCGAGCTGCAAAGATCTTCACCGCATGGGTAAGGCGAATAGTGTTTCTGGTGGGGCATCTGTCAGCTAATGGTGCCAAGAGTTATGTGTGAGTGTGGATCTGGAAGCAGGGTGTTTGTTACGTGTTGAAGTCACTAAATGAACACTTTTGTAGTACGGGGGATGGAAATACCTTTTCCTCACTCCCACTTTTCTGCTGCTGGCAACTTGCATAACTGTAGCGGCAAAGTGATGGTTTTCCCTCATTGTAGAGGAAAAGAATACCAGTTCTGGAAAACTGTAGCAAACACTAGCAGTTGTAAAGCTGACTCACTGAGCTGACAGTGCACAGTGAAAGGAAAATATTTTACTAAACTGTCCAGGTTCCCAGGTTCTTCTTCTTCAACTTCCTTCCAAGGGTGAGGGGATTTAAGATGATCTAACTTTACATACATGATATAACCCATATCTGATATAACTTTGCCCAGTCTTTACAGTATAACAGAGTCTGTGAACAAAGCATTGAAATAAGGGTATTTTCTGGGTTCTGTTTGAAAATATGTATTAAAGATAGGAAGCTGAGGGTGTTAAAATAAACCCTAAACCTTAACTGTTAGAATAAAGCGTTCAAACAATCTGAATAAATTTAAGCAATTTAAACAATTGTTCTTGATTAACGGCCATTATAAGTGAGAGCTCTTTCTTGTTGTCTTGAAGATTGTTTCAGTGTTGATATCACCTTTGAGTGATGCATCTGCAAAAAGAATGATAAAATATTTATGTAGGTTTTTTTAAAGATTTACATGAATCATTATAGTTCTCTCCTTCTATAAATGCTTGTAATAACTGTATTCTTTAAACTTCTCAGTGAACGCAGACTATCCATATACAAAGAAGATTATAAGGTTGTCTCTTTTTGTGAAATGAATAGCCTTGACAGCAGCAAGGCAAAGAATGGTGATGCTTTTTTCACAAACACAGGTGTAAGAACATTGATTTTACATCACATGAGTTTGGAGACAGGAACAGAACTTGAGGTTATGTTCGAAAAACTACTTTTTGGTCTCTTCTTTCTTTCTGTACTTCTTTGTAGTTGGCTTCAGCCATGCTGGCTAAATAAATGGAAGTTTCCATAACCTGTCTGAATAGTTCTTCAAAAGTTTTATTCGTGTATGGATGCATTTTTCTGTTTATAACTAGATGGGGCCAAATCCTCAGCAAAACTGTGGTAGTCTTTGACCAATAACCTGCCAAATACCTCTCAATTTCTTTCTGTGAAATGTAATTTTTCTCTGTTTAATTTCTTATAGTGCAAATGTATGCTGTGTTTCAGTCAAGTCCTATCTGTGCTCAGTAAACATTTCAACTTAGAGATAGTAAGATGCAAATGTAAGTTAGATGCAAATGTGATGTCAACTAGTCAGCCGTGGTTACAAGAATAGATGAGTTGCTCCATTCAGATTAGGACTGGAGGACTGAATAGTTTGTACGTTATCATGATGCTACATCTCTGTAAAGGGCATTTAAAATGGTGTGTCTGACCAGTTCTTTCACATTTTTTCATGTTATTTTCCCATTTTTGAGCAGTTGACAAAGATCTTGTGGCATTCTGTTTCTCTACCTTTTCAGTGGTAACCAGTTTAGAAATCTGGTTAAATTTTTTTGCCACCTTCTTTTCAGACGTATATTGGTAGCATTCAGTAGCAGTTGAGGTGGGGGTGGCTCTCCATTTACATAGATTTGGGGATTTTAACCTAGTTTGAAACACTCTTTAAGTACTTTCTTTGAATTTTTTGATTCTTTGAGGTTTCATTTCATTGTTTTTCTTTTTCTCCACCTTTAATTTCCCCTAGGCATACTACGTGAAGAACAGAAATCCTATACTGACTAGCAGCTTTCATATTTGTTGCAATTAGAACAAGAAGCAGCATCTAGCAAACTCAGCAGTGTGATATGTGGAAACAAGCCTAGCCAGTACTTCGTAAAACTGTTCTTCCGTGCTCAGCCCACCTTTGGTTTTTGGCAGACAAATTTCCATCTCTAGGTCCTAATCCCTGTTGCTCGTTTAGTGCAGCGATTGATTCCTCTCACTAGCCATGCCCTTCTGTCAAATCATTCCTGGCACTAGCCATTCCCTAAGAAAAACTAAAATCTTTTCTTCCCTATTTGAAAAGATTTTTTAATACTCCTTCAAGTTTTGTATTTAAAACCAATTGTCAGATTAAAAAATGGGAAAGAGTCTTCTGGTTTATTGAGTCTGGTTCCTTTTGTCCAAGGGAGCAATGTCCCAATATGCCTTTCATTAAGCAACCACACTCCATTTTAATACCCATTTGATTGCTTACCCCTGCTAATCCTATCAGAAAACTAGTCCAGATATCCATTATCTGATAGCAGCAAGCATTTTAATTTTACGTAAGATTTCTTTCTGGCTAGTTTTTTGTTTTGCAAAAATTATCTTTCTATGTTCTTTTAAGGAAAGCCTCCCCGTACTTTATTTCTTGATCTTCTTTTATTTAAAAAAACAAAACTTTCAACTAGTTGCTATGCTTGTGCAAATAATTGAGAATGATACAAACATTAGAAAACTTTCAAAAAAACCTTAAATCCATGATCTTTCAACAAAACCCCAGTAAAATATAATAATGCGCTTTTGCACCAAATCAGTTTTGCGTTGGTTGGAGTAATGTGGGACAAGGTTTCTAAAGAAGATCATGAAGATTTTACAGCTGTGGTACAAAATGAGCCATTACATCTCCTTTCACACATGAAGGATTTGTGAGAAAGTACAGCAAAAATGATAATACCCAACTTCCTGGTGCCCAGAAAGCCTGCCATTATAAATGCATGTAAAAAACCTGTCATCCACATAGGCAGGAATACACATTACAAAACCCAGTGCACCACATCACTGACAATTGTTGTAAGGAAAATACAAAACACCGTACATATGTTGCCAGAAACATACTCAGCTTTTGTTTTTCATTTAGAATGGTTCCTTTTAAGACCCCAGCAACCCTAAACAATAGGCTCGTTGTCTTTGGGTTTCATTTCCGAGACAAGGGCCAAGGCGATGACTCTGCCTTGGGTGGCACCGGTCCCATTGCAGCCAGCAGCCGGTGCCTTTCCCTTGTGCTGCCGAGGTCCTCCAAGAACACGTTGTAATGGTGAAGGTGGCGTTTGTTTAGGAAGAGGCTTTTCCAATACACACAGGTCTGGCTTAATTCTCAATGTTTTGCCACATCTGGCTTGCCCGGAGGGTGGAGGTTGACAAATACGCAGAGCGTCTCACACGGTCACTTCTTGATGTTTCTACAAGACGCGAGCCTCCCTTGTTTGGCCACGCATCGGAGTTGGAGTGGGAGTCCTTACTGCCCCACTCCTTGGTAGAAGCCCTGCGTGAGGAAAGGGCTGCTGGCTTCAGGTGGCAGCCGTAACCTTTCGGCACCCACCCGTGGCTGGAGGGGGCGTGGGGGGAGCACTTTCTCTAGCCAGGGGGACAACGGGGACCTCCTGCAGGCAGGACGAGGCATCCTCTGCCTCTGAATGGAAGCGGGTTTCCCTCTGTACCACTAATTTGGTCCACATAATGAACTGTGTGACGCTTGTTCCCTGCTCCAGACCCTACCATTCTTTCTGTAAAATAGAGTGTTTTTACAAATGGATGGTATTTTCAGTGCCACTCCTAATTCCAGCAGGATTTCACCAGGTACATGTTTGTATATTTATTATGCTAATAATCAACTGTAGTTAAGTTTAAATTGTGCATTATTGGCCTTAGTGTTTCTGGCATGTGGCCCATAGACACCAGCGATCATGTTACTGGAGTTATGAATTTTCTCTTTGCTTCGTTATATTGGAATAGCTGTATAATGTAACTTTTAAAACTCAAACATACTCAAAAGAATTGTGGGCGAAGAAAATCTGGGGCACGGGGGGTGCAGCATCTGGGTTTGCATTTTCTACATCTAAACATCTAAAGAGGCCTGTCTTCAGTAATCTAACACAGAAATAATTAGCCATAGCATATACATTTCATAAACTAGCATAAAAGACTACCTAGCGATCAATTTAAGGAAATTTTGTAAAGCAGCCTTCGGCATAATAGGCCTTCAGTCACTTCAAATGTGAAAACTAAAGCTGGTAAAATACATACACGCAAATACATGAATATATAAATATGTATACAAAAGAACTCCAAATAAGACCATAAAATAGCTTTGGAGAATTTTTTGAATGTTTGTGGGTGGTCTTTTTTAGTTAAGTGTTCAGTGTGAAAAGAATACTGAAAAACGTGGGGTTATTGGCAGTTAAAACAAGAATAAAAAGCAGATGAAAACAACAGATTCACATGTTAGATAACTAAAATACAGAACAACTGGGTGTAAAAAGCAAAAATTAATAGTTTAGGTGTTTTCCACTTGGCTTTGGCCAAAATTCTGTCAGCCATGATGTTGTAGAATTGGGCCTTAAGTGCTTGCCAGATCAGCAAGCTGGCTGAGCGAGAACATCACAGTTAAAAAGTAAAAATAAATAAACAGCACTGTCCTTGTCTTCTTAAAAAATGCTATAAAAGATAGCTGTAATAAAGTAACTTGTAGAAGAGGAACACAAGTGAGGACTAGCTGTATCAGACAAATCTAATCACCTTGTGTAGTGATTAGATAATGTTTTATTAAATGATAATAGTAAGGAGTCACAGAGCACTTCTAGGTGGTCTCTGTAAGCACGTTTACCATGTGACAGTCTTCATGCACTGGTAATTGTGTGTCTTTGTAGGAGTACTGGAATTTTTTCAGACCAGTTAAACTGAAGTCTCAAACTGAAGCCCCCATCTTTCTTTTTCCCCGCGTGTCTCGGGTGGTTCCAGTTTTCTTTGCTATAAATTGAGTCATGTGCTCTGCCCTCAGCAAGTTTAAAACTAGAAGGGAAGTAAACTCATAAGCTAAGCAACCTGGAGAGCCTGGAGCAGGGAAAACTGGGAACAAGAGAGAAGCCTGTTGAGGGTAGGAAATGCAAAACTTAAGAATCAAGGAAGAATGAAAGACAGAGACAAGAAACCACATCCCCAGTATTGGAGTGAGCTTATTTTCACGTTTTCCTTTTCATGCTCTCCTGCTACAGTCCTGTCAGACCCAGCACAGGGCACAGTTCTGCAGGTAGATCCAGCGACACTGCAGAGCCATGGAGACGAGGTGCTGCCACTTTTCCAGGAGACAGGATTACAGGTGTGCTGTTGAGGACAATGCTTTCTCCAAAGCCCCTAGCTGGCAGCAGAAAGAGAACATCTGCTTGGCTGAATCCTTCAGCTTCCTCCAGCCCACAGTTGGGGCAGATGTCCCTCTGGACAGACTAGGCTGTCACTTAGGCAGAGCCACTGGCTCCAAGGAATCAAGGCACCCAAAATCTGGTGGATGCACCTTGCCTCCCCTCCCCCAAATATCAGGCAGACATTTGATTAGCAGCATCCATTGCTTGCAATAACAAACATAAAATGCAAAAATAAATGTCTGCCTCTTATGGTTGAATGCGGGTCTGATTCCCAAGGTACACATTGGGTTTTGGAGCTGACAATCTAGGACTTGCTCCAGGGAGTCCACTCCACCTTCCAAATGTTACCCTGACGTCTTTATTCTTCCAGCAAACCTAACTGTTAGCCAGGAGGTGGGAGGCTGGCCAAGCATATATACACCAACCGTAAAGGGGCACCATGTTCTAGGGAGCCCCCTTGGAGGTCTTTTCCCTCACATCTCTCATACCTGCATTTTTCTTCCTGCAGTATTTAGTTTCAGATCTAGATGCAAAGGCCTGAGAGCTTCTGTCTGCAGCCAGGCACTTTGGTACTCACCAGTGATTTCTTTGTTCCAGCTCACAACTGCTCTGCCGTGGGATATCTGAGCTACACAAGTACTTCTTCCACAGACTGGAGACCTTGGGTGTTTAATGGCTATTTCCCTTCTGGCTTGCTGACATCCCCCTCTACCCCCATCTCCTAATTTATTAACATTTTTTAACATTTTTGTTAGGTAGTATGGAAGAAACCATAACCCTATGATCCTCAGCTCAGTAACAGCTTCCTTTAGAGGTTGCTTCTGCCACGTTATCATCAGCCGACCAAAAATAAACAGGTTGTTTTCCCTAGGATGTAGCTGTTAGAAGACATTTGCTTCCACTCAATTTTTGCTGAGTTTTTCCATGAGAGAAATGCTACTCATCAGCACCCTAGCTACAAAATCCACCTTATCTTCAAAGTACTGAAAACATCAGCAATTCTTTGCACAAGCAATTGAGTTCTAATTCTGTTTTCCAAGGCTTATTAATACTTCTTGACTTTTGCTCTCCTGTGTATTCCATGTAACAAGTGCTTAGCTCTTTAAAATGTGAACAAATAAAACAAATAGGCAGTTCGCTGCAAAGTGGAAGTGTGGGATTACTCTGTCAGCTTGCCCTTTTCTCACACTGCGGGCCTGAGAGCAATTAAACGAAGCTGACATGCATTAGCAAGGCAGCTTAACTGAGCCTGAATTGCTAGGGAAGTGGCGATAGCCCAAGCCAGTATGGATTCGAGAGCACCCCCATTAGGGGAGTGTTGATCAATACCAGTGATTATGACATTTTAAAAATAAAATTGATTGTCCTTGACTCAAGTGGAAGGGAGGACTCACTCATACATGGCACCAAATGCAACTGCTCTGTTCAATATAAAACACTTTGTGAAATGGCCATTGCAAGTCTTTCCTTGCTGTCTCTCTTACAGGGGCAAAACTCCCATGACTTTGATTCTCTTTGCTCTGGAGGCCTTTTAGTTAAAAGCTCCATAATAGACTTGGAAGTATTGACAATAATAATAAGCTTATGGGTGAAATTCTGACCTCAGTAAAGTCAATCAAGCCAGAATTTCACCTTTTTATATATCCACACGTATATATGAAGCATATACATATGCTCTTAACAGATCAAATCTGTGCATTGATTCAGTCTTTTTATTCACTCTGCTTTCAAACAGTTTGCTTAGCAAAGATCTTTTAGGTGTGAGATAATGAAATGAATGTATTTTCCTCATGCTTAAAGCAGAAAATAACATTAATAACCTTTCCCCCCAGGAAACCTTCTCCGAAGGAAAAAAGAGGGAGGTCAGTGTATCTTGCCTTTCTTCTCTGTGGAGCCTTTTAAGCCCATTCAGATGTGTGACTTCATGGAAAACTGTTTCGCAAACTGTCAGGTTTCTCAGTGAAGGGGACGCCTCATCTAGATCTACTGTGAAGAAAGAAGGACAACACGACTTCAGTTGAGCTCCTCTGACTTATGCTTGGTTAGGACCAAGCCTCGCTAGGTTCAAACATGTCTTCTGATGTCATGGGCAGAAGAATAGGAAAGGATACAAATGAAACTGGGAATCAATGTGACCTGGTGACCATGTAATGGTAAGAACAGGAAATACAGATAATGAGAACATGGGGGCTAAGATATATGAATAATTTCTTAAGAAAACAAGTAAAAAAGAACGTAACTCATGCTACACAGCAAAGCAAGGCATGCAAGGAAGAGACAGAATCTTTTAGTAGATCAGCTAGGGGAAAAACGAAAAAAAAAAGAATAAGCTTTCATCTCTTCTTTAAGCTGTTCCTGGATCTCATGAAACACCTTACCCTTGCCTATCATCCTAACATACACAAAGCAGCATGTGGGATATCTGGCAAAGTAAGCAGTAAATTAGCAGTAGATATTTACAGGTGGACACAGAATTTCCATTAATCTTAACACACTGATGTGAAAAACCTTAATTACCAACTAATTGTACGAATGGTCTGTTAACTTTTGTCTTAGGCCAGCAGAACTGCTAATTACTGAATTTAGTTTATTTCCAAATCTTATTAGTTAACTCACACACATTTCTTGAAGAAATTATTTTAAGTTTTGCTATGATTTATCAGTTACCTCACTCCAATACTTGCACTAGGCATTGTGAAAAAAACCCAGAAAAAACCAGAACAAAACTACCAACCAGTTCATGACCCAGAGATCTTCTGTCTGCCCAGTGGCTCTGTCTGATTTTGTGACAGTGAAGAGGATGGTGTGTCTCAGGCGCTGGTTTTCAGGGCAGCTGTGTCTGTCTGCTGACTGACTGACCCCCTGCTGCCCAAAGGGGAAATCCTTGATCACTTACTCCAGCCCTTACTCCTTCTTTCCCACTGTGCCTGCCCTCCCAGGTGTTACTTTTGTGGCTCTTCTCACACCTTTCCACTAGCTAGGTTAGCTAACCTCAGTGCCAGAAAATGATCCCAGCCTTTGACGCAGTTGTTTTCTGCCTTTTCAAGGAGTTAAACTGGAGAAACACTGTTTCTACCCACCTGCCTTGCACCTGAGGAAGGCCTTGGTCTACCTCTGTGCCCACCTCCAACCTAGCCTTCATGTCACCTTCTCACATCCTGTTGGTCAGGTTCCCTTCCCGCAGATGAAGCTAGGATACTGTTTTGCGAGGCAGATCATTATTCTAATCTCGCAGGATTGATAATAACAGAATGGCACATTTTCTTCCTTTGGTCTATTAGCCACTTTCTAGCAGAAGTAGTAGAGGTAACTAAAACATTTTCTTCTCTTCATTTCTTTTGATTTGTATTTGGCTGTTTGCAATGCCCTGAGTCAGAGTTAAACATTTGGCATATTCTGTGAGATAATATCAAGGCCTGCCACATTTCAGGTGGCAAAATTCAAGGTGACTGGAGAATGGACAGTCCACCAGCCCTGAGGGAGGATGCCAGGGTGGGAATCATTCTTGACCTCATTCCATCCCCACATGATGGTCCTAGTTAGACACATCTTTGAGAGAGCTCCTTGCAGCCTCAGAAGCTGCCAGCCTCTCTGAGCCCAGCCTCCATCCCTACCTCAGATGCGTCCACCTCTACCTGATCCTACAGCAGAGTCCTTGCTCTCCCCTGATGTTGCAGAGCTAACCACAATATCCTCTTCCTGCCAAATCCCGTCCTCCACCTATGCTTCCCTGCCAAGTCTCCCACCCCTGCTCCTCCAGGAACATTGCCCTAAAGTTTGTTAAAAAGTGATGTAACCACAATTACACATATGAACAATGCCTGCAGTGCTAAAAGGAATTCTGCCCAACCTGGATCCCCTCCTCGTGTCCCCTCATCCACTGGTCTGCTCATCAGAGTCCCCTGCAGTGCCTTCACGGGGAGGGCAGGATGGCATTTCAGATCTATTGAGCTGGAGACAAAACGCAGGCTGTACTTATCTAAAAAAAATTAAATAATTAAAAAACCTGCCGGTGTGGGACTCTGCAAAAACCCAGGGGACACACGTGCGAAGAACCAGGTATGTGGCAGCCCCAATCCATTGCCCCGCCCTGCTCCACTACTGCTGACTTACAGCTGCCTAAAGAGCACGTTCCCATAAACAGCACCTTGGTGGTCCAGGAAGCTCATACTCTTTCCATGACACTCTGTCACTTCTCGATGCCACTGATGACCAAGAGTGATGACCAAAGGATTATTCAAGTGTAATCAGGGTGTGCACGATCACCAGGGCAGGCTCCACGCAAACAGGGTGCAAGGTCTGGCCACCAATCCACGTGGCAGCAGGGGAGGAGCTCGGATTATCAACATCTATGTTGGACCTCTAAGGCTGCTAGAATACTAGAATAGGTATGCTTTTTGTTTCAGATGTCAGAAGGAAAGCAAGAAAGCAAGAAAGCAAGAAAGCAAGAAAGCAAGAAAGAAAGAAAGAAAGAAAGAAAGAAAGAAGCAGAAATTTATGTCAACTTTAGCAGGGAACAAGATCCACTGATTCACAGCCCCCTGTGAAAGAAACCATTTCCCTGTCTTTATTGACATCAGAGCACTTCCAGGTATTTTTGCCAGGACTTTACAACCGGTTCTTACTACTGTCATGTATCCTACTTGGCTGGGAATTTGTGCAGTAAGAATAGCACTACACATAAGTATTCCCACTGCACAAACATCTTGGCAAGTGAATTAATTTATCAGTATATAGCAAACATACTACCTAATGAGACACAAGCCCATTTCCTGCACTTGGACTTGTGTTCCAGTATTCATGGCTGTCCAAAGCCCTTGGTCAAAGTTGCTATGTAATCACTTGGCTAGATCTATTGTAATGTAAATACAAAAAAACCCCCTACGTAATGGACCACCTTCATTAAGCTACCTTTCATCCTAAAAAGGCATCCCAGAAATTCCCTAATGGGCTATGAACTGTTTGACTCCATCTTCTCTAAAAAGCCATTGTCAAAGCAGTTTCTACCCATTCCTTTCACCTCAGAATCTGTTATGAAGTTTGCAGCATCAGTGAAGTTTCTGTACAATATTTTTTTTCACATCATATGTAATAGCTACAGCTAATAAAACATAAGTTTATAATCAGCTGTTAACAATCAATCACCAAAGCCTAGTCCCAAATCCTTTTTGTTATTGTTCGTCTTGGCAAATTGCTTAACAATGCCTTTTTCTTTTTTTTTTTAAACAGTGATGATGATAACTTGCATCATGGCTGAAAAACACTTCCACAATTGAAATCAGCGTGAAAAATATGGTGAGCTGAACAGCTTTGGAAAGGAATGTTCAGAGGGAAATCAGGGGAACTGTTGAAAAGGTCCCAGCTCTGGAGGTGCTACCAGGTGATAATGTAATTGCAAACAGGCTTTCTGCCCAATGAAGTATACCAAAATGTAGTTGCCTCACAGCTCTTGGAAGTATGTTTTTTTTAAACCCTATTAAATGTCAGTGTGTTGGTCTATATGTTGCTCTGGAAACACCCATAGCTTTCTGGGGTTAACAGGAATCCAGTGCTTTTAGTTTTTGTGATGGTTTCATACCATGGTATATGTTGCCACGAACTTCACTGTAACAAGACATGGAGAGGGTTTGGGTTCTTTGTTCATTGTTTTGGTTTCTAATTGTTTGAGCACACTGCAGAATGATTGCATTTTGCAAGGGTTTTAGAAGTAAATGTCTTGATTTTATACTCCTTCTGACAGGCAAGGGTTACGCACTGTGAGTGTAACCTCTGCTGCACGGAGGCTGCCTTGTGCACCTGAATGGAAGCCTGGCTGAATGGAAGTTCCCCAAATGCCTCTGGAGTAGAGGAAAATATTCTTACTAACCCTAAAACACCTTCAGTCAGGACCCCTGGCAAAAAAACCCCAGAACTGAGCTTAAGAAATGAGTACATTTCATTGCATGCTATTTGGGGATAGGATTCTAAAGATCGTTTTTCTGGTCTGCACAGATTGTACAGAATGCTGTATCTGCTAAGGAGCTAAACACCCCCATTCTGTGGCAAATTCTGACACTTAACTTACTCTTTTTGATTTTTTTAAATAGAAGTTTAACATTAAATATCTAGTTTTGTTCTATTACTGACATTTCTAAAACCAGAATTCTGATCCACTGTGATGGTTTGTTTCCACTAGGATGCATCGTCTTGTTTCAAAAATGTGCCAACATTTTATTTTGATAAAGTCAAAACATTGTAGTACAATTTAAAATATTGGCTATAACATACTGTCAAATACATCTGTCATAATGCTATTGAAATTCATATTTCAAGGGACTATAAAAAAAAAAAACCAAACAAAAAGTTAAGTCAAAGCAAAACCTTGTCATAATGAAACATTCATGCATCATGGAAATGAGAAACTTAGCAGGCAATCACTGCTGCAAATCACTGTGTCTCACCATGAAGTTTGTCGTTTTAGGCAAAACAGCGTCTTTTGTTGAATCACTGTTCAAACAACAAGTTGTTGCCAGTTCCGCTTTACTGCTTGTGGTGGGGCAGAGACTACAACCCAAACCATTACTTTTAGCAAAAGTGCCCCTAGAGTTCCTGCCTGCCTGCAGAACTCTAACTGGAAGTAGGCAGGTATGCGCTGTCTCTGGAATATCGCAGCCCCCTCTATATTTATTTTCCAGGTTTTGCAGCGAGCAGTTTTGTGTTCGCATTCTTTCTTTCTCCGGAAAGAAAGGCAAGGAAGAAACGAACAATGGTAAACTTTGTACCGTAACCCTTATAAATTAAAAGTCATCTTAGCTTTGTTTTATGCCATGCACAGAAATTATAAAGCAGCTGTGTCCCGCAGGCAAATCTTAGGGAACTCACACATAGTCATTTAATCTGTAGCCGCTATGGGAAGCAGATGTCAGGGAAGAAGCATGGTTTCCCTTGTAGACAGTTGGTGGTCTGTAGGAGGGAGCCGTCCTTCTTACACTGCTGGGCCGTGTCTGGTAAGGTGTCTCGTTCCCCTGACACTGGCTTGATGTGCACAGCAGAGCGCCGCCGAGGATCGTCAAAGACGCGGAGACGAAGCCAAGGTAAAGAGCTTGACCTATCTCGTACTTCATCCCGCTGGGAAGCATGGGGTTATAGAAATCTGTAACTACGTCGTTAGTGGTCCAAGAAACGGGTACCAGGCAAACGAGACCGGCCAGGATGAAAACGATCCCCCCGGAGACGGCCATGGAGGCTTTGGCAGAAGTCCCCTTGGCACACTGCGTGCAATTCATACCGACGACAGCAATCACGCATGCCAGCGCGGAAAGGACGCAGGAAATTACCATCATGGCACGGGCGGCTTGGAGGTCACGGGGCAGCGCCAGCTGGGAGCGGTGGACTTGGCACTGGTAGATGCCGGTGCTGTGCCAGACGCACTCCATCCAAAGCCCTTTCATATAGGCTACAGCTGTTATAATATTGGTGCCTACATGTGCTGTTCGCCACCAGTGTGGCAGAATAGTAGCAATTAATGTCCCAATTAGGCCGAGCAGGCTTAGGGAGAAGCCAAGTAACTGAACAGCCGAGTTTGCCATGCTAATGTTTGTCCTGCCTAGTTCTCTTAATAAAGCACCTCCGCTTGAATTCCTTCAGAAAACACAGGCTTTTCTTGGAAGATATGCAGCTGTTTTACTTTGACACCTTCTGCTCTCCTAATAAAAGGTAATTGAGGAAAAAAGGAGTTAATTATTACCCAAATGCATTACCTCTCCAGCCAGTAAGGTGCATTCCAAGTGCAGTTAGTGCAATAATTAGCATAGTTATCGCTGTTAATCGTACTTTTGTGGAAGTAATGGGAAAGTAAGCTTCCCTCTTCACTTGTATAAACAGTCTTCTGTTGCCCACTGGGAAGAAAACTCAAGACAATTTATGAAATGGAAAAAAATATTTTAAATGCAAATATTCCGCTTCCCAGCAGACTATTCAAAAAAACAAACATGATTTCCTTTCTAAAGCAGAGAATTAGCTAGTGTTAACACTTGGAATGAATGAGATTTATAAAGTAGGGAACTGCAGGTTGCTTTACACGATGAAAACATTCCCAGAAGGTCATAGCAGGACTAGGAAAACAATAAGGGTGTATTTGCTCAAAGTATGGAGCAGAGTGATTTAAAACCTGTGGAAGAGGATAACAAGTATTGGATTAAAGTCGCTTTCCTGACTTGCCAGTATTTCTTGAGGTTGAGTTTTAATAAACCAACTCAAAGGGGAATAATTTTCATTAGCCTCTGTGGACTTTCAGCTTATGATTTTAGGTTGTGGGCAAAATGACAGCATGTGAAACCAGATGTACATCATGAAGCTTCTGAGGAGCTACACCTTCACAGTTTGGTTGCGTATAAATTCTAGCTGAAAAACAAGGAGTAGTAACTCCTCCTTCTGTATAAATCGCAGATTAAGTGGTCTTTTCCAATGGCTGCCTTGCAAGGTCTGTTATACATCATGCATTTTGCGTGTGGGCAGAAACCTGATATTTTAATATATAAAATAACTGTTGCATCAAAATCCAACTTGGAATTCAGAAACAGAAACAAATTTAGGCTCCAATTCTGCAAAGACCCATGCATGTGCTGAACGCATGTTCATAGAAGAAAGCGTAAGTGTTTGCAGGACAGGGTCTGAGCAGGCAGAGGAAGGAAAACCATCTGGCCAAACTAATGAAGACCATTAGAACAGCAAAATAACACAGATGGAGGAAAGTGAAAGCTGGTTTACATTTCCCTTATCTCACTAACGAGGCAGGAGTGCTTGAGGTGTGCATCAGTGCTGATATTTGTTTCCAGACCATGTCACGGCATGCACCGATCTCTGCGTAACAGCAGTATGGGCTGTCTCTGCTCAAAACAACCAGAATCTGCCTTAGACGTGGTGCCAAAAGAAAGGAAAACGCTGAAAAGCAAAGGGATTATACGGGCTAGGCAGGGCAACAACACAGACTGAGATTCTTGTACTTACACGTGTTCCTTTTCTTTTCTTTGGAGCATGTCTGCTGTGCACAGACATAGAATGGGGAGGAATGTGATGTTGGACAGGATCTGTGGAGAAGTACCTGGCCCTCTGACTGGAAGGGAAGAGAAAAGCCAAAGGCCATCTTTGCTTTAGCATGGCTAGTTGTAGAAAGCCATTTTCCTAATGTTAGGGCTTTCTGGCCTTTCAGATGCTCTGCACATAATGCTTAAATGAAAGTACCTTGGGTTATGTGGTTGCTGAAGTAATTTGCTTAATTTGCAAATTTAAAGGCACATACAGAGGGTTTTATATCAGAAATCATTGATCCAGGTAGGTGCCACGGGATCTCTCTCCATCCTGCCAGGGAAGATTGAGGTGCAGGTTTCTCTCTTCATACAAGCTATCACAGAGTATTGCAACATGACAGGACACAGGTTAGGCCCAAGCACAGCACAGAGGAGCACAGCAAAAGTAAGCAAGTAGTTATCTCCAGCAGTACTGAACATTTGATTTCTATTCCCACCACATGCTGAGTAAGAGCTCTAGAAGCCCTCAGCGCGTGTTTGCCTTCCAGATTATTTGGGTTTGACTAACATATTAAGCATACGGAAAACTGAGCAGTGTTTTCCCTTTTTACATTACTGTTTGTTTCCTGTGAGGCGTGTGGTTGTTTTATCTAAGCACGCCACACACCTTAGAGAAATTATCCTGGTAATACCCCTCCAGGATCAGGGAGATCTTGACATGGCTTTGGGGCATAGCAGGATGACGAGGGACCTACCCAAGTCATACAGGAAATCTGCAATTGAACTGAAAATGGAGCTGGGGTTTCCCAAGCCCTGAACTCATCACCACCTTTCACATCCTTGGTCTCTGCCTGGCCTGGCAGTCCCCAACTCTCCTGGTAGTTTTCCCTGTGCAGATAAGTGGAACCTGAGGTTATACTCCAGGCTATTACTCAGCCCATACCTTATACCTTTATCTTGCACACCATTCAGAAGAGTGCTCTAGGTTACTTGGGTACGTTTGCAAATAGGCTTTCAAGGTCAGGCATCGGGCTTTGGAGCTAATCCCAGGGAGAAAAGGATATAAAAGCTAAATGTGATTTACCACCACCAGTCATGGGAAATGGACTCCCAATTTAATGGAGGTCAGAGTACTCCAGGGCTTGGCAGCAGCTATTTTTAGATATCATTAAGGTGTTATTTTTAAACATTAGCTATTAAGTGCCTTCTAATTTAGGAAACTGGTGTTAATTAGCCCCACTTGCTTGGCGTCATGTTTTCCATGTGCTTTCCTCAGCAGATGCCAGTTGCCCCTGGTGCTCAGTAATGCTTTAACCGCTGTGGACCAGCCTTCCCCTCTCTGCTTGCAAGTGGCAAAACCAGCAGTAACTTAACACATTTATCTCCAAGAACATCAACGGCCTTGTTAAAATGTCTCACCTTACAGCTTTGTTCCTAACGGGTTAGGCGAGGAACACCACCACTGCAGCGGGATCAGGTGAGCGGCTGGCTGGATGTTTCTCCTGGGCTGACCTAGTTAAACACAAGAATGAAAACCAGCCATTTTTTTGTGCATGGATTGTGTTTGTTAATATTTCTTCAGAAAGTAAGGAAACCAGAGGCAGCCTTTGTGGGGCAGCGAAGACAGCAGCTCTCTGGGGTACAGAATGATGAAGGTTGGTAAAATGGCGGCTCACTTCTAAGGGAGGCAGTAGCATTACTGCCCAGTGCGCGGCTGCCAGAGAAGGCAGAGATGGCTTTCTCAAACCGAGCACACTGATGAAATGGCTCATCTCTGCCTTTGACTTACTCAGCCAGACATCCATTTCTCAGCTGCTGTGGAGTACGTGAGATGCAAGATGCTTCTTTCAGGGGAAGCCCCTTTTAGCTGCTGGGGTGTCTGTTCGCACCCCCTCCCGCAGCAACACCAGCAACCTTACAGGCTGTTGTCCAAGCCCATCACCTCAGACAAATCATTTTGTCTCCATTCAATTGGTGCAGTTTGACCTGTTTGGCTGAAGTGAACCCCTGCAGCACATCTGGCTTGATGAGTGCTGTTACTCTGCTGGCACATGTGAAGTGATGGATCCCAATGTCAAGGTCTCATAACTGGACCAAGAACAGAGCAGGACAGCGTGTGTGCTTAGCCTTCATGACCTTCAAAGCCCATCTAAGCTCTGAGTGATTGTAAAATCCTGTGAAAATTTGTGAAGACAAACTCTGAAACTTTTGAAGATCCTTGCTTTGCCAGCTCACGCCAGCTTTATTTTTATGAGCACAAAGGTTGGAAAGACAACATTTCCACACGAACTTCAGTTTTGCCTAATGCCTGTGTCGTACAGGAATGGCCATAGCTGGGATAAATCCTTGGTTGTGCTTTCCACTGGGCTGTATCACAGCTGTGTTAGGCTTGGGAGACGTGGCTCCAAAGTAAGCTCCAGATAAACAGCAGAAACTGATGTCACTAATCTGGGTATTTACCCAGGATTAAATGACAGATGCATGTTTTACTGCTGTCTCTTTCATTGTTTCTCATTTTACTATTTCCCTACCCGTATCGGCCTTATCCTTTTGTTCCTGCTCTTTCCAAACCCTTTCTCCAGACCTGCGAATTGTTTCTTCTCACGCAGACCATGGCTGCGCTGCCTCTCATCCCTGGGGCTGCAGATGGTTCTGCCAATGGATTTTAATTCAGTAACTTCAGTATTTCTCTGTGCACCCTTACCAAACTATGTTTTCACTTCAGCCCCTCAAATTCTGCACCCATTCTCTCAAAAAACACCCGAAAACTGGCCATTTTGGCCTCTGCACAGAGTGCAAAGTGGTGAGATACGGTGATGTTCTTTGCAGATATCCTTGCCGGCTGCAGACCAGTGGCGAGTCAGGCCTGAAGTGCTGCCTGTTGTGGACCTCAGCTGAGCCAAGCCCTTAAGTATAGACTCATTTTACATGCTTGCTTAATCTCGCACAGCCTGAATGATTAAGGTTGGGTCCATGATTAATTGCCAGCTGGAGCAGAGCTTTAAGGCATGCCCAGGTAGCACGTTTGCTGGACAGGCGAGTGAGGTTCCCTGCTCCGACACTGGGACTTTGGCCGTTTCTCCTCCCTTTGGCCCTTTCATTGCTAAGTCCTGCTGAAATGCTTCTAAGGAAAAAAATAGGTTGGCATGTTGCAGTCAGTAAGAAGAGGTGCCTCCGTGTATGTGGGTGTGGGTGGGTAGATCTGAGGGGGAAGTAAGGCCCGCCAGGCTCAAGCAAAATTATTCTTCTTCTTCCCCTCCCACTCCCCCTCTTTATTTCTTTTTGAAGAAGAGATTAGGAAATCAATAAAAGTTTGAAAGGCACACTGTAACTAACCCTGATCCTGCACCTACTCCCACCCCCTCCCTGTGAAACAAGCCCTCGCAGCAAACGCTGACATTGATCGCTGCGGTGCAGCTGCTGCTCCGCCAGATGTGCAGGAGGAGCCTTAACCCCTCCCCAGACCCACAAAGCCTCCAGGACTTTCCCCATGCGGCACTGCTGGGTTGTAACTGGCCTTGTGCCGCCTCGCTTTTTCCTTCTGCGTGGACGGGATCCTTCTCACGAGCACCAGGGCAACCTGCCTGCGCAGCTTTTCGGGTGTCTGCCTTTGCTGTGGGTGCCATCAGCCTCCAGCAGTACTGCTGTTCTTTTCATGGCTTGTTCCTGCCTCAGTCCACCCACACATTCTCTCTACATTAAAATTATATTGCTTCGAAATACTCTTGAGTGGACCCCACATTTTTTTTCTATCACAGAAATATTTAACTTTTGGGAGCCTGTTGTGTGGGGTTTTTCTAAAGGTGCAAACCAAAAGATTCATCTTCACCCTGAAATTACATGGAAGTCAATAGACCTGGAATAACTAGAAAGCCCACAAAGAAAAAAGGATCAGGTCCATATTTTGATCCCACGTAGTTTTACTCTCCAAATTTTGGAGTCTTGTCACCTCAGTCCCGCAGACAGCCAGTGGCTGAATCGCCCTCAAGGGCTGCTGCCTGCCTTCTGGGGTTGATAGGGGCAGCTGGGAGGAGTGGGTCTCCTCACCCAGGTGTTCCAGGCAGTGCCTGATCCCAAGCCTCTGGGACAAGGACTGCAACATGAAGCAGTTTGCACAGCATGAATAGGCAACAGGCTTAAGGCACAAAGGGATGCTAACAAGAAATATGTATATGTATATGCATATGCATATGTCTATGTATATATTTCCAAATTTGTACATGTAGGTATTTCCAAAACAGCTCACCTGGATTAGACCTTTCAAAAGAATCCTGTGATTTTGAGCAGCTTGCATTTTGGATGCTTAGCTTGAGAAACCTTCAGATGCTTAACTTTATGGTAGTCAGATTTAAGCCCTAAGAACTGGGAAACTTAAAATCATTTGTCATATCTATAACTGGGTCTCAATGTCCACCCGTAAAATCTGTGGTACGGAAAAAAGAATGTAAGGATAAAATCATCTGAGAACTAAACTGTGATTACATTGAAATGATTGATGTGTTCAGACAGAGGGATATAAGCATGTAACTATTTGGTTGGCCTGTGAACAAAAGCTGTTGTGCTTGGACCACTTGCAGCTCACATGATGTCATTTTTTACTGCATGTATCCAAGGTTATTAGTTTTGAATGATAATAAACATCCACTATGTGGTACAGTCTCCTCTGTATAATATAACATAGAGGAGGAGATGATGAATGGTGCATTTATAAAATGTACTCTACATGCAATGTGGCTACTTAATTCTGCCCTTTATTTATAGTATTAATGTCTTAAAAGAGCATTGTGGCAAATATACACTATAAACCTTCATTTCTTTTCAGAAAGTCAATCCTTTCACTGAGATTGGTTTACTGAATCTAGGATGTGTTTGTTTGCCCGTGGAACACTGCTAGATGAGTCAGCTTAACATGCTAGAAATAATGGGCTCTTTTCTTACATGTTGACTGTGGCTTTGGAAGAAACTCTGCTGGAGTTATTAATACCTGTCTGGGTAATCTTAATTTGGATCTGTCTGCAAGCACACAAACATTATGAAGAACTGTATACGTACATGATAAAACAGCCCTTTTTCCTTTAGAGCCCATCCCTCGTTCTGGCTGGAGGAACGGGCTGCATTCAGGGACGTGAGATGAACAAGGCTGCTGTCGGGGGTGTTTTATCCACATTATTCCCAAAGCTCCTGAGGAGTGTCGGGCAAATCAAAGGTGCCAGATTTAATTTTCAGGGAGTACCAAACACAGCAAGCATAACAATTAAGAAATTTAGTTGGAGACGGGACCAGGCGACGTGCTATGAAATACTCAGTACTATGAAAATCAGGTAGGTGGTTCCACTTGCCAAGCGCTAAACATTGGGTGACATTTCTGATCATTTTGGCTTTTCTCCTCCACATGCAAAATGGAAATAAATTCAATTGAGGGTAAATACATCAGTGTTTGAAACACTGATGTTTTTCAGGGACATCACAAAGCCGTTCCTCTAAACTTAGTATAGTATTTTAATGTAAGCTAGTATACAGGGAAAAGGTAATACAGGGAAAAGTTTATCTCAGTATTTATGTGTGGTATTGGTATGCAAACAAATTTGTGCAAAATAAGGAGACGTGGGAACCAAAACTCTAATTGTTTGTGTACCAGTGGATTTGTGGACGCTTTCCTTCCACAATAAAAGTAGCCAAACCAACATCAGAAAGTCTCCCTGTAGCGTCGTGTTGGAAACAACCATATCCATTTTTGGAACACGATCTGCTGGAATCAGGGGAAGTCTGTGCGTAGGCTGGCCTTTTATCGGACCCTCAGATTAAAAGGCTACCACATCTGCAGAAAGGGTTGCAGCCGGAATGACGCAGAACTTACGGGGGGCTCTGTGCCCTGGAGGATTCCTGTCTGCAAGTGTGAGCTGGTAAATTAATCGCTGCCCAGTCAGATTACAAAAGCCTAACAGCTAAATCAGAGTATTTATTACCCAGCAATAGTGTGAGATGATGGAGCTATTTTAGACCGAAGGTCAGAAGCCCTTGGGCCAGCATAAATCCATGCACTGCCACTCAGTGAAGGGAATGGAGCTACACCAATTTACATCAACACGGTATTTGGCTTCTGGGAGCTTGGGAGGCAGAGATTTTGAGCTCTGTCCCACCATTCACATGAGTGTAGCTTGCTGGCTACCTATTGTATCTGAGTTATTATAATTTATGACCGGAGACTGTTGTGCTTGCACAGCCTGCCATTTGCATGAGTGTTTCCCTCCAGATTATTCTTGGGTGATTTTGCCCAGTCAGTTTTTAAATTACTCAAGCCTTGCAGTTTCTAACATTTCCTGTGGTGGACCGCTCTACAGTCTGCTACACTTCACAGTTCAGAAATACACCCCGAGAGCCAAGCTGAATTCTCCTACTCTTTCTCCCAGCCATATTTCCTTGAATCAGCCTAAACAAACTACCTCGTTAATGGGTATGCCCTGCAAATACCTACTGAGAATTATCATACCTTTTTTATTATCTGTGTCTCACCTGGGCTCTCTCCCTCTTCCCCTTCTGCCCCCTTCTCTCATGCTATTTACGTTACTTAATAGTGCTCGAAATAGTTTTCAGCCTAATTTAATTTCATCTTTGTTGCAAGGCTTTGTGATGTTTTGCGCTTTCTGCTGTCTTTGCCCTTTCAGCCATTACATAGACAGATCTCTCAGAAAGGGATCGTCTGACTCAGGCTGGTACCCACCCTCTCATTGCAAAAGCTTCCTGTTTATTCCTGCTGGTAAGCATTATCCTGTGATGCAGCTGGTTTTAGAAACTCCTTCTGGATAGTTGAACCATTACTTTGTTAAAGACTGAAATCAAAATTACCGGGTTGCCAGTGCGGTAACCTGCTAGGTGTCTGCATCTTCCCCTCATTCCCAGGAATGCTGATGGCTTTCCAGAGGCGACGGCTGGCATTGCAGCCAGCCCTCCCCTCCCGACCCCCTGCCTCTGGGCTCAGTCCCGGGGACGTTAGCAGTCCCACACGGAGAGGCTGGTGCCCACTCGTTGAAAGATCTAAGGGAGAAAATATGCACCGTCACAAAAACCTGAAATAAGATCTGGGCTGCCATGTTTCACTCAGCAGCCACAAAGCAGAGGCAGGAGGGGGAAGGGGAAGGCCATTTGCTGCATCCGAGCTAAGCTGCCCAGAGTCTGTGGGATGTCTCCCCATGATTTCCATGCACATGGACTCAGGGCACCCTTCACCTCTCCCTTCTGCCTCCATCTTGGCCTGGTAAGCTTTCATCCCAATCATCCACAGCTGCACGGGCATTCGCAGAGCACTCACATCTTCTATTTTATTTGTTTGCCACTTTGTGGTTCCTGCGTTTCCTCTGGGAAGACTCCCAGACAGAAGTACGGGCAATCTCTGCGCAGCGTGTCCTATACATGCGATATGTGCATGTTGCACAAACTGCATCTAGCCTGAATAGACGGCCAGCACAAGGGACTGGTGGCACCTGTGCTGCCTTGGGCATTCACAGGAACATGGTGCCTCTCGCCCAGGTTTGGCAGACCCCCGGGGTTGTGGCTGGCAATGCTGCTGTGAGTGACCTTCTGGAGGGACATTCAGCAGCTCCAGATCAACAGTCAAATGTCCCCATCCTTGCTTACACAATATTTGGGTGCGCTGAAGACGTATCTGAGAACAGGTTTGAACTTGCTTGTGTTGGTGCAAATGGAGAGCAGCTCCTCCAGAGTCCGTCCCATAAGGGGATGATATATCGGAATCAAACCCTATACAAAGATCTTCTACTTTAGGTGTTTGCCTTTGGACTTGTGACACACTCACGGAGATTTTATGCAAAGTTTTAAGTCCTTACACTTGCATACCTTAATGGAAGACATATTTTTTTCCCCAGGCTGGCTTAGTTTCATTAACAAACAAGCTGACAGCTGGGTAACAGAGAGCTCAAGATGCTCATGATTTACTGCACAATACCCCTGGCACTAAATGTAACGTAAAAATCGGTGGGAGCACAGAGTTCAAAGCATCATCTTTCCTTTGAGCTGAGCGCGTGTGGGACTCCTCACTGCCACACTTGGGCCTGTATTTGCTTTGATAGCTTTGTCTCTGGTTGTGTGTGAAATTCTCCCTGCATCATTTGTCTTTCAGGACGACATCAGGATAAGTGAGACCATCGGCCACAAACTCATTCGTCTTCCCTCGTAGCTCTTACAGAGTGCTGTAATTATTTAGCTTCTTAAAACTTTCACACTCTTACAACTCTCATAAAGTAGTTATGTAACTCTTGATATTTTCTCCCCAGCTGTGATGATTTAATCTAGCCTGGGTTTTGAAAGACTCAGCCAGGAAAATCCCAGAGCGCAATACAGCTCATTTATAAGGATCAGCGTTTCTGCAATACCAAGCCTGCGCTGCACTCTACATCTGTCTTATCTAAACACTACCATCACACTGTATTTAGGTTTTCACGGTAAGTTAAACCACGACACGTAGATTTGAGAAAGTCATACATCTGGCCTGGAAAGATCATTCTGTATTTTAAACAGTTTGCGGAACAGCTCCATATTATTAATTCAGGTAGAGCATATTTGTTACGGGAGGTTTAGTTCTTTTGCCAGCAAGGGGGAAGCACTGCGGTCTTCTACCACAGAATTTCTTACTTCTTGGAAAAAACCAAAAAATTAAGTCAGTTCCCTAACTATATAAATCATAGCCTTTCATAAACATCCCAAAACTATTCTGATGTGAGAATTGTGTTATAACACAGGTGAAATTCTCTTTCTTTCCCAGTGATGACTTTCACCCGTAAGTGAGAAAAGAGCCAGAATAACTCAGCAACACAACAGGGACATTTTACATTTCAAAACCAAGCCCTCGGAATTCCAAAGCCAGGAAATTCTTATGATTAAGATGCCTCTTACAGACATTAAATACCCAATATAGTTTATGTTGCTTATTAATGGTCAACAAGAATACTTTAAAGTTTATATTTAACACAGAAATTGCAAGTATAAACTTCTCCCACTACATATATTTGCTATTGCTGAGCTAACATTGAAAGACACGTACTAACTTTTTAAATTTCCTGACTTTTATGATTGCTCAATTTTGCAACCTTAACATTATTTTGAAACTAGGATTGTGTAAAATTTTCCCCAAGAGACTAAGAGAACTATGTGCTTTTGAAACGTTGCCTTTCTGTTGCTAATTTCACTGGTTTTGTTGGAGTTTTTTTTCAACTGAAAATCTCGCAGACAGGAGCAAAATTGCAAGACCTCAACAATAATCAAGTGTGTTTCTAGTACCCTGGTGCCTTAACTTTTCTGTATTTGCTGGGTGTTCGTTCTAAGGTGCAGGTGTACATCTGCTATGGATCACAGCCCTGTCCAGGAAAGCACTTGACATCACTAGAACCACTCATATGCCTAAGGTGAAGCACTTGCTTAAGTGTTTTCCTGGATTGGGGAATATCTTTAGAGATATTGAAACTTGAAAGGAAATTGAATTTAATTTTCCTATCCAACGCATGTGGAATTTAAACAGGTGATGAATTACATCTAATGGCTGCTAGCATGCATATTCCCTGAACGCGAGAGGGAAATTAATCCTTTCTGTCTGTATGGAATCATAAAGTAGCATAGTAAGTAAGAGAAACTGTGTTCATTTAAAACAAAGCACAGGTCATTCTCGGTTTGTATCCAGATTCTTTTGCTTCTCAAGTTAAGGATTTTTTTCTGTGCCCACTGTTGGCTAGTTTTCCGACCAACAGAAAGCAGATGGTGGCAGCTCTTTTATTAGCTGGTCTTTTTAGGTGAAAATTCTCCCCTTGTGAGGGGGCTTAGCAGACCGGTACAATATTTAAACCCCCTTAAACAGGATTAAACAGTGTCCAAAGGCTAATGTTGGCTCTCTACAATGAGATGGCTTTTTACCCCTTGTCAGTTGAAAGTGAAATCGGAAAGCGGAGGAAGGGCAATATCCCTCAATCCAACTCAGACGAACCGCCGGTAGGCACCTGCTTCTCAAATAGTACATCGTCCTCTCCCCTTTACAGCAAAAAGGGACTGGACACTCTACGCCCGTCTGTGATGAACTGTTTTATTACTAACCTTACATGACACATGGCTCTACACTTAGAGCGTTAACCACAGGAAGTCACCTATACGAATATGACTAAGAGTTGCAGTGGAAAACCAATATCTTTTTAAGCAAGGGCAAATCATTTGTGCTATAAAGAGCACAAAACCTTGTGGAAGCAAAGGTCTTCCAAAGGGCTCAGCATCGTACAGGAGAAAATGATTCACACTGCTGGTAGCCCAGTTTTCAAAAATATGTACAATGACAGGTTTATTTAATTTGGAAAGCACTGGGTGATGTGGGTTTGTTTCCTTTGAACATGTGTCTCCCTAAACCTTGTGCCAGCATCTTTTCCTGTGCTGACAAATCTATCTAGTTTAGGTGCTGAAAGGAACAGGAGACACTTTTACTGTGTTCCACAGAATGGGAAATACCATTTTGGAGGTTTATTTTTCATTCATTTAGGTGCCATCCGGTGGACTGCTGCAGATGCCTCTGTAAATATCTGCAAAGGAGGGACCTTTTGGGAACGAGAGGCTGCTGATATACCGTGCCCAGCAGCCAGAGCCAATGGAAACAGACCCAGTGTTCTGTATCTCTGTTTTCATTTCTTTCTTGTTCCACTGTAGCCGCAGGATTTTTCCCTGGCTCGGAGGTGAGCGATGCCAGCAGCTGGTCTGGGTGAACCAGAGCCCACGGAAGCCCTGCCTTGAGCGGGCTGGAAGGTCTGCAAGGGGAGCACACAGTGGCCGGGATCATCCTGTCCCGGTTGCAGCAGTGTCGTCCCTGCGGTCCCACGGCTGGCTGAGCGGCGGGAGGCAGCGGAGGTGACTCTCCACCCGCTCCCAGAGAAGGACGAGAAACCTCCTGCGCTCCAGGTGCCATCAGCCTGGATAGTGAGAAGCCAGGGGCATTGGCAGCTCCTTAAGGCAAGGGCAGTAAAAGCACTGCATGGCCCTGGGATGACATGTGGGAAGCAGCTAAAGTAAGGAATGCCTTTTTTCCTTTATGCCAAACTGAAAGATTTTAAGACCTTCCACTTCTTCCTTTATCTTTACAGGGAAAAAACCAAAGCAGCAGCCCCTCTCTCTTTCTCCAGTCTCTCCCTCTGCCCTGTAAAATGAAGGTGGTGTTTCCGAGTAGTGCACCCCAGTGTGGAGCATGTTTTCCTACAGTACAGGCTATTTGCAGTGTCAGCTATTAAAATGACTCGAGGATTTGACCATTATAGCATTGCTGTCTTATTAGTAGTATTATTACTGGTCTCTTACTACTATTTCCGAGGCAGCAATATACTTTTCAGAGGCAACCACATCTTCCGAGGACTTTATCAGTGCCTATTACAGAGATGGAAAAAGCCACATGTTAGTCTGACTGAGACTAACACAGCAATTAACCCGCTGGTTCTTCCTTGATGCAGCGATTCGTAATGATGAAAGCTCCAGACCTGCTGGCTCCAAGGAGTTACTTTTACTGTGTCAACTTTTCACATGTAATAAAAAGTATAGCCACATGAGAAAGTGAATTTATCTGTGTACCCCCAGGTTTCAGAGAGCAAAGGACTTCTAAACCAAGTGATGTGATTAGGAGAAATAAGGAAATGAAATCACTTAATGGGAATGTGCAGTGCATAGAAGAAATCAACAAATAGTTCCCAGGAGTTACCAAGGGCCGTTTAATGCTTTTTAGACCTAAACTATCTAATCCCTACCCTTTCTGTTTTATTTGTCCTCCATTCTACCATATATCGCTGGAATATCATGCATCCTGTGAGGATCCCAGCAGCTGCTCAGTCCCAGGATGTAAGGTACGGTAGGTAAAAGGGTCAAGTTTTCTTTATGCTACATATCAGATTCTCCATAAGAACTCTCTGGCTCTCCACAACTGCTTTAAAGCCTTATTAAGGATACGGATATAAGCCTGTTTCCACAAACACAGAGTTACCTTCCTTTTCCTGGGGCTTAATATATGCTGTGGAATAATCATCCTCCGAGATTGCCCAGTAGCACTAGTTCGTCTGGACGCTGATAGATAAAGCAGTGCAGTGTGGTGGGCTGTGTGGCTGGTGAATGATTTAAAAAAGCAGTTACTACAAAAGGAGGTTATAAAAGCCTACAGGCCCTCTTGGTGACATCTGTGTGACCTCGTGGTGACTAACATCTGAATCTGTTCCTAGATGTTTTCTGACTTACCTACCTGGGTTTCTTTTGCTACACAAATAGGACAAATAAACAAAGGCAGAAAACTGTCAGTCCTGAGCTCAGCACCCACAGAAGTTACTGTTCAATTGAATGAGTCCTGGGCCAAGATTTTAATTCTGGGTGGTGTCAAATAATTCTCTCGTCACTGTCAACAACCATAAGCTTTCAGAGGACATGATCGGTAGGGTGAATGCCAGCTGAACTCAGCCAATAAAAAACTCAGAGAGGAACAAATGAAAGCCATAATTTGGGCTAGCAGATGATTTTAATACAAAGTAGTGTTAAGTAATGTCAGTCTTCAGCCCTTTTTGTCTGGTGATGTCTACCTGACCTGAGGAACGTATGCCAGCAAACAGCAGTGCATGTTAGCTCATGCCTCTGAACCTCTGTCACACAGTTAGGACTTTTTCATTACAATATCTTAGTTTTGACCCTCTAACAGCACCCTATGTTCAGCCAGGGGGAAGGCCTGTCTACCGACATCTATCATTGCTGGGAAAAGTCCAAATGCTTTTATGTGAGCAGAAGTCCTACTTGTTTCGGTGGAAGTTGAGCCAGGGTAAGGATAGCCGAGGAGGGCTTCAGTCTTTGCCCCATTCTTCTGAAGATCAAAGAGATTATCTGTGGAATGGACAACGTTTTGCCAGAGACTGCGAACACCCCATCTAATTTTAATCAGCTGGAATTCCAAAGCTAGGATATCTCTACACCTATTAATTCTGTGTGCTATCAGTATGTCTGATGATGGGATCACACCAAATCCTGTGTCTGAAGACATCTGATTTGGGAGATTTAGGTTATGGTTTAGATCCAGTCTATAGCTTAAGTGTGTATCTCAATATACAGCAATCTCTTTGTGTAAGTTTTTCTCACTCTTTGGCTCAAAAAATGTGGTTTATGTAGGAATGTAAAAATTTGTATTGAGTCAGATCAAAGATCCATCCACTCCTGTAGTCTGTTGCAACAGTGCCAATAACTGAGGTTTAGGAAAGAGAGGAAAAATAGGAAAAGCACATAGCATTGCTTTTCCAGAATACTGTCCCTGCAAGCTGACGATCACAGATTTTTTGACCCTGAAATGTTATCTTAGTGTTTCACCTTAATGACTTTTTCTTTCATTATTTTGTCCAATTACCTTTTGATCCCTTGAAAGCATTTAATATCAAGTGTCCTGTGGCAGATGGTAAAGCACACTTTTTTTCTTAATGTTTTGAACCTGCAATATCCTAGTTGTATGCTCTTTTCTTCATATATTAGCATAGTCATTCCCTATTTAACATCTCAGTGCTGCTCACAAACTTGTAATATAGATGCAACTGTGAGGACAAACAAAAAACATGCAGGCCAGATCCACGTGATATCAGGAGATATAAAATGGTTTGGCTTTTCATAGTGAAGCTGCATTCCCACCTATTTCCATTTTCCACCCATGCAACCTGCAGTTCTCAGCATAATAAAACATAACAAGCAAGAGTTCTTGGCAAATGGAGGTAAGTTATTTAATGCCTGTTGAGAATCTGTCCCCATATGTTTAATAAATGCTTTCATTCAATAAATGTATACTCAGCTTTAAGAAACATGGAAAACTACAGGGTTTTTTGCATCAAGTGCCAAGATAATAATAATCTGGCAAGTAACTGTTTACTCAAAGTAGTAAAAGGCCAGTGAAGCCAAGACTCGCTGTTACCACTGTAATAATAATTATTTGCTGGTGACCACCAGTCTTCAGTGCAAATTTTAGGTGCCTCTGGTATTTTTCAATTTTTGCTAAGTGCCAGGTGACTCGCGGTCCAGCTCTGCTGCTCTTTCTCACACTGAGTTTTATCTGATTGCAAATTAGCCTCAAAAGATTTGAGTCAAAGCAAAAAAAAAAAAAAAAACGACTCATGCTGAGGAACAGCAGCAGAATCTGATCTTGTGTTGCTGGTCTCTAAATGATTTTTGAGTAGCTGGCACCAAGGCTTTACATATATCTTTAAAATACTGGAGGTCTGGGTTTATTACCAAACATTGTTTTAAAAAAGATGTATGTTATTTCTATTACATTCTGTTTGTAAAAACTACATATTCTTAGGCTGAATAGTGCAATTCCTGAAACAAAAAGTAAATGACAAACTCAGACTTCTGGAACTGTGTAACTTCCACTGAGAAAATAACCCTGAAACCTCACCAGCCACATCTGTGTATATCACCATTCAATTATTACTGTTTACTACGCTGCAGGTTATTTTGCCTTACACCCAATGGTCCAGGGGAAAAAAACCCCTGTCCTTATTGACAATCAGTGATATGGGGAAAAAGTTAAATCAATAAAATGAAAAATTATCTGTCAATAATTACAGTTGCAAGGCTTGCTTCTGGGCACACCACGAAAGCAATCTTAATGTCAAATGTCTGTTATTATACCGCCCTGTTTCAGCTGTAGAGCAATCCACTTTGGTCCTGGGAGTACCAGATGCTGAAATCACTTTTCAGGAAAAAAATATGCTAAAAATATGCTAAAAGCCAAAACTCAAGAAGGCTGTTGCTTGAGTACATTTTCATGACCGCGGAGCTCCTTCTCAGAGAGGAACCACAGAGAGAGGCACACCTGTGAGAGAGTAAAACAAACTTCTCCTTACCCCTGGCTGCCTTCAGGATGCAAACCCAAAGAGAGTCATATGCAGAAAGTGTTATGCTTGCTGCTGGTATACACCAGAACAGATCCATGAAATGGCACCATTTTTAAACCAAAGTGAATATGCACTTCAGGATGAAGATACCAAAATTTAAGCAAGGCTTGTGGTGTAACTGGCACCATCACTCGTAAGTTTGAGCGCTCGCTGAAATCCATGGAGTCAGGGGCACCTTTCTCGGTGCTAAAGGAGAGGCCACTACACTAGGGCGTTTCTTTCTTTCCCTCTCTGAGCAGATTAGAAAAATTACCACCAACTCTCCAGGAGCAAACAGCTCGGTGCACCCCAGTTTTGCCTCCTTGCTGGGACCCCCAGAATAGGGGGAGCCAGTTGCAAATCCCTCCGTCGCTACCAGCAGCACAGGAGGGTGCACGCAGAATCTATAATGACTCACTGAGTGACAGGCAATTTGTAGCTCTCTTCCAGGTCCTCGGGCAAGTAGCAATAGGTCAGTAAAAGCTTTTACCATTGTTTGTTTGGGGATATAAAATCTTCAATCTTATTCATTTTAAAAACGATACTGTCAGGTGAGTAGAAATAGGTTTCGATAGCCACCGTGTGGAATACAGCATATTAAACGGATGCTAGCTAATATGGTGGGGGGCTCCCCACCCTGCGGTGAAAAGGAATGGCTGCGTAAGAAGAGAACCAAGGCACATTTGCTGTAGAGTCTTTCTGTGTTCACCTCAGCGAACACGATAATATTTACTGGCTACCTCCCCGCAGCTGATCCTCAATCTCAAAGAGACTTACAGAAGAAGATAGACAGTATGACCCACGTCATACAAAAGGAGAAATGGGGGTGTGGGGATGTGTGGTCACACAGCAGACTGGGAGGAGTGCTTGGAAGAGACTCCCACATTTCCCATTTCCTGTGGAGGAAACTTCTCCAGACAGAGCTGAGATCCCTTCTGAGGGCATGAATTTAAGCCTAAATCTCCTTCGTCACACCCTAGCAGCAAGTCTTCAGGACAGGCTCCATGACGTGGTCTCAAATATCAGCAAAGTGAGCGAATATGAGGAAAGCGAGTCTCTGTGCTGTGACAGTGGCTGCCCGTGAGAGACCGTGTGGCTGAGTCTTTCGCTCTCTGGGAAGCCTACCAAAAGAGAATTACAGTAATTGAAAAATGCGGCCAAGAAAGCAAGCGCTGCTCTTGCAGGATAATTGCAAAGTAAATAAGGGTGCATACAGCATTTGCAAATTTTACTGACATTATAAAAAAAAAAAGGAAAACAAAACTACTCTCATGACACATCCAATCCACATCTTTCCAGCAAGAGCTCAGAATCAAAAATAACCAAGTTAATAACACCAGAACTAACACTTTCAAATCTCATTCTCTTCTAATCCACACAACACAGATACATTTTAATCACCCTTCTCATTTGCATTTACTCTACGTTACCCGTCTTTTCAACATCGGAAGTATTTTGAACCCAGAGAATGGTATCATTCGAATCTCCACCAGAAGAGTTCAGCTGTAGGATATCAGTGTGTTGATGATAAGATATTCCATATTTAGTATGTTCTGAGCAAAAGGTCTCACAAAGTACTCTGAAATGCCAGAAATAGGCCAGATTTCAAATCCATCAGTACTGCCTTGCAGTGACTCTCAACTGTCTGAGTGATGACTGTTTCAGTAAGTGTTAAAAACCATGTAAGGTTTGTTTCAGAGAGAAAAACTGCCAACAACAATCTGCAATCAACAATTTGAAAGGCTGCGGAAATGTGCCACATTGTAAAGGATCCGTGACATGCAGCCTATAGGAGCTGGCAGGACCTCAGCAGCAAGCAAGAGGTCTAGACTGGCAGAAGAAGAAAGTCTACTGGTGGGAGTGACCAGCCCCAGAGAAACAGGTGCCTTTTCCAGAATGGGACAACCTGACACCAGGGGCTGACCACATATGCTGTCTCAGAGGTCTCAAAATAAATAGGCAAAGTAGTTCCTACGCCTCTTGATTTTCTCTCAGACCTTTAGCTGTGAAATTCTTCAGACTCTCATCACTTTCCTGCTGTTTGTTGGCTGTGTCAAACTATGAGTCAAGAGAACAAGACCCCATGAGTTATGGGCCACCACTATCCCAGCAACCTTAGTTTCCCACTCTTTCCCATGCCCTGGCAACATTTTTCCTAGCTGTCTGCAGTCCGAAGGAAGTCGAAAACCAGATACAGGGAAGTCTCTTCTGGAGAATAACTGGGAGAAAGCAATTGGGCGTAGCAAAATGGGAGAAACCAACAGGTCTGCAGGAGCTGTGGTTTCATCTCTGTTGGAAGAACTGGCCCTCCCGCAGCTAAGATGGATGCGGACCTACGGTTCCCATTGCTCTTTCTGTTTCAGGAAACCAAAATAACAACAGGAACACCTAATTTCACCTGAAACTAGCCAGGAAATTGTGCCCCTCACATTTGGATGTGGAACTTGGCTGAGCAAACCATGCTTTCATCACCTTCAAGTTAGACTATTGCAAGCAATACATTCTCAAGCTGGAGTTAACCACAAAAAGGCACTCAGAACCTGTAACTAGTCCATGAGACTTGTCTCCTGAGTCGGACATGCCAAAGAAAGCACTTCACACCAGTGCTCTGCACTCCCTCTGGACTCCTGGTCCAGTTAAACAACTGGCTTCAAGGCTCTTGTCTTTCAGCTGTAAAGTCTTGAAATGGCCCAGGCATGGCTCACAGTCCATCTTTCTTCCTTCTTGCTCCCACTATGATCAGTACGGACAGCAGTTAACATTTTCCAAAGCACCAAAAGAGATTTAGGAGCCTTTATCTCCTACATCTCTTGTATATTTCTGAAAATTTTATACATGAAAGGACTCTGAGAGTCTAAAGTGCACAGACCTTATGTGTAGGGAAGAGGCATTCCCAATTGCTGGGCTCAACTTCAAAAAAGGAATGTGATTTAACTAAAAGCAAGAACTTAGTATCCCATTTTCTCGTGATGTACTTGGCATCAGAAACCAGGTGATAGGCACTTTCCCTGAGAAGAGATAAAGTATTGAAACTTCCCCCATCCTCCAAAAGCTCAGGCAAGATGACAGGTTGTTGATTAGATTCTCCCTGGAGCTGACTCACAGCCCCACTGTGGAGGGTTCAGTAGTTTACTTGGCTTCTCTGCTTCATGCTGAGAAAAAAACCAACAAAAAGTCCTTTGTGTGTGGAAGTATCCCAGAAGACAGGGGCTAACTTTTTCCAAAACAGTTAAGTACTGTAGGAGCTACATCCTTTCCATAATAGTCTGTGCCACAAGATTCAGCAGAAATATTCACAGTGTGCCTCTCAGTGTACGTTTAAGCAGCAAATACTCCACAAAAAACTCCAGTACATGCAGCAAATTCTATTATTGTTTTTGTTAAATTCGAGCTTTTTTTTTTTTTTTCTTTTTAATTGTCTGAAGATTCAACTGAAGGAGTTGTGGATGAAAAGAAAATAAAGCTCCTTGTAGGCGAGGACTGTAGAACTTGAATATGAAGCAAACAGTGCTGGGATAAAGCATAAGGAAAGCAACTGTATGGGAGTAAAAAGGGAATATGATAGGACATACAGATCCCTTGCCACAAGGAAAGAAGATGAAGTTCCTGAAGCAGAGAGTCAGGGAAGCGAGATGTGCAGCGATACAGAGGATGGAGGGCAAGAGCTCAAGATGCGTGAAATGTGGCTGACAAAGATGTTCTCCATCTCCCCTGGCTCCTTGTAGCAGTTGCTCCCCATGACTCACACATCTCCTTTTCCCTATCTCTAAGGGTCTTTCCCTCATACAAGATGCTGCATTTGAAACATCTTGAAAACCAACAGAGACAAAAGTATCACCATCGCCATGGCTTAAACCGATTAGAGAGAAATGTGAAGGACAGACTTCACAATCAACGGGATAGGTTTCCAGGGTCCCTACCAGAAAGGTGGTTTGATCAGGCGCTTATATGAAGGTGAAAAATAGGGTTTTACCATCCTAAAAAATGGCAGGGGTTTTGTGCGACTAATTGAAATACTTTGTTGGCTGCTGAGTATTGCGCAGTGATGCTTTGAGACAGTTCTTATTCTAGCAGCACAGTGCTGATAAATAGTGCTAATAAGGAATCTTTACAAGAATGCTCAAACTCACAGCCTAGGACTGAATTCGTGTCCTCAAACACTGTAAGTGGATCCTCCTATATAATAAGGGCTTTTACAAATCACCTTCTTCCTCTTGGGAAAAGGAGGAATATGAGAAACCCCTTAACTACCACCACTACTAAGCACACACTTCAGTTTGCTTTCCAACAGGAAAGGATTTAAGGATCTGCCTTTTCTTTCACACAATTTAATTATCGTCTCTTTTATCTTAAAGCAAACTTAGAATAGACCCAAAGAGAACTACAAAAATATTATACTGCAAAGGCAATATTGACATAAATTTTAAAGCTGTAAAAGTCAAGCAATAAGGAAAGAAGGTTGAAAAGCTGTCTTTACCTCATCAGTCAAACACAAGGATTTATGACACCACCTACTGCCTGCAAAAGGAGGGGAAGGGAATAATAGCTCTCACTCAAGATCAGGATGTGTCATATTCTGAGGGATGAACAGAAATAGTGGGTTTGGGTTTATTTCCCCTTACTTTCTGCTGAGACTAACAGTGAAAGGAATTAAAGTCTTCTGTGCAGGACCTAACTGGTTCAAGTTTTTCACCTTTTGCACCCTTTATCCAGGTATGTAACGATAGCCAGTTAAATATTTCCATTAGCATTATCTTTGTAGATAACTTTAACCACATACAGTCCATACCACACACATTGATTTTACATGAGACCACGAGTAAGTGCACTGATGAACAAATGTTCTGTTTTACAGAATTTAGCACAATCTTGAAAATTTGATAGCAAACCAAAAAACTGAAGTTTTGCAGCAGATGTTTTTAACAAACACCAATAACTTCAACAGATAATATTGCAGGCTGATTAGGTGCAACATGGGAGGCACCATAAATGAAGTTCAAGTGTTACTAATTTTGTTACAGACTTTACAACATTCAAAGGTTTAGAGTCAAGGTTACAAGCAGGTAGAGAGAGATGTCCCCACCTGTCTGGGTTGCAAAGGTGGAGCGGGGAGAGTCTCCAGCTCAGCCTCACTGGGAATTCAAATGCAGAAGACAGTGTGGAGGAGCAGGTTGAGACTTAGTCTATATATTTGGGGGGAGGAAGGTTAGCGGAGAGAGAGTGTAGACCATGTGAAAAACCATGCCATTTACTTACTCCTTCTTGTAAGGACGCCAATTAAAGTAGGAGTTTTGAAGTTCCCCAGTCTCCCAGCTGTGGCTGCCTTAACTGAGCACAGACGAGCTGCTTTGTAGCTGGAGTGAAAGCTCATGTGTGTATGGTACTGGTTCTCATGTCCTTTTATGCTGGATAATGTTTGGGGGTTGTTCTTCCCAGAAGAATCTGAAACAGAAAAGGGGGTTTTGTGCTCTGCCAAAAGACTTACCTCTTTGGGGCAATTAAACAGGCTGAGTCCAAGGAAATCTGGGTTGTTTGGGTTTTGGGGTTTTTTTGTAAGTAGTAACCTGTGGTACTTTTGTTTCTAAGAAGCTGAGGGTTTTTTGCGTAACTAGCACATGAGTTAGCACCTATGTTCAGCACTTATCTCCCTTTGAATGTCCTGCATGGCTCCAGGTGGGGTCATGTGAGGCTGGATTTCTGCACCCCCCAGGACCCCCTGTTTCACAGGGCGGTCCCAGCCCTCATGTTACAGTGGCCTGCAACAGGGTGAGACACAAGTACTTGTATTTTAGTAAGAAGCAGGCCAAAAAAAATTTGTTTCCTGTGGAGCAGCGAGCATCCCTGTGGTGTCTCTGCAGTGTTTAGTAAATGCAGTTCTACTGCTGCCTTTCTTGCGTTGGAAGCATTTATAGGGAAAGCTCCTCTCGCTAGCTGCTTATTTTCATAAAATGCCTAGGAAACAAATATCTCAGAAGCTGCTTCTCCCTCAAGTCTGGTTGAAGTTGGCTGGTAAATTCAAAATTAATGAGGAGGAAGTAATGCATAACCAAAGCGATGGTGTAACCCTCAGGGGAACAAAACTTCAGCGTGTATTTCCAACACGATCCCAATTGCTCTGCGTCACTATATGGGAGAAGTAACATCCAGGTCATAGGTTTGAACCGAACAATGATCTAACAGACAATGATTGTAATAGACAAATGCAGCTTTATTGATGACATTTGCTATTTCAATCATAAAATTATGTATACAACCCAGGAACCGAGAAGCTGTGGTGTAGTGATTTTTCTTTAAGTGAAGGAAGTTCAGCTATTACTTAAAAAAGAAATATAGTCTGAGTAGAGAGGAGAGACCTAGTGATCTCTCAGAGGCTTATTTTGTATTGTGTTTGCCTCTAATATAAAATTGTTAACATTTTCTCTCCCTCCCATGGAAGCATAACAGCAATATTAAAGCCAGTTTTACAGTTTTCATCCTGTATCTAAATCCTTCTTCATCCTGCTTGCTTCTTATACGAGGCTTTTTTGCCTGACCTTTTATACAGTATACATAACTACTCTCTAGCACGCTCTCACAAATAAACATCCCACACCTGCAAGAGGAATTTCATCTGGGCAGGAAAAATGGAAACTTCTCCTAATGGAGAAGGGTTTGTGCATGTCTTGCTGTGCCACCACCGCTCTGAGGCGCGTTGCTGCATGAATGCAAGCGGTGAGCTGAGCTGAGATGTTATATTGAAAAGGCTGCACTGGCAGAGAGCTAGGAAAATAATGGGATGGGGTTCAGGTTACTGCTTCAGCGCTTCCCTCAAGCAAAAATCTAGGCCACTGGATCTTAACAAGGTGGATGTCCCTATTCCCCTTTGCTGGCTTCTGTAATAACTGTAGAAAGGTAGGCAGTTTTTTGTGGCTCGAGAGTGAATTTAATATCCTTGGTTCTTGAGTTCCCTCGCTAATTACAGCTCGCTTCATTGCCATGTATTGGAAAGGTAAGTTTTACCCTAACAGTTAAATGAGAGTAGGAAAAACTATCACAAGAGAAGCACAACCCAAAAGTGCAGAAGTAGCAGACTCGTAGCACCTGCTTCTGCACTCTGTGAATTAATAAGTTCTTAGACTTTATTACAGGCTGGCTCTGCTTAGGTTAGTGCTTGGCAAAGATGTGTTCAATATGTATTCAGGAGGAGTGTGTGAATCGGTTTTCTGGCTCCTTTCAATGTTTCTGCTAGTCAGAACTCTCTGCACACGTCTGAAAGCTAGGAAGGCTCCATGGACCTTTGGCAACATATGATGTGAAGTGAACAAGAAAATGCCCTCCAAAAACTGAAGCTTGTACAGAAATAATGTAAATATTATGTGACAATTACTGCAAAATGAAACTTTGCACATTTGTGCATCTTTGGCTGGATTTTCATTTTGATGTAGAGGACGGTGTGCCTTTTTTCATTCCTTCTTTAAAAAGTCTGAACCTTTCACGGCTGTACCTAAAATTCTGTGTCAACTTCTGATGTTGACTTCTGCAGTCATGGAAGGGAAGCTGTTTAGAAGCTATCAGTAAGGTATCAAAAGATTTCACCTGCTAGTGTTATTTAGTTACAAACAACAGGAACAATGCCAAACAGTTAAAACAACCCTCTGTGTTCACAGTAGGTTAGAACAGACTCTGTTTTTCCTTAGGTGAAAATAAAACATCCTAAAATCACTCTTCCCCCCCTCCCTCCCTGAAGTCTCATACCTTCTAAAAACATGATGTTGCCCCAACTTTGTTCCCATTTGTTAAAAACTTGGGGTGGGGGAAATCTTCATTTGGAACAGCACTAAATAAACATACTACTCTTACAAACTCAATTGGCGCAGGAGCCGAAATTTTTTTAAACCCTGGCTGATTAAAAAATCCTGACAGGTACATAAGTTAAGCTTACATATTTCATTCTACAAACAATTAGCTTTATATGCCTTGCTTAGGAAACCACGACAAGCAAGCTTTGTTATTCATTCTCTCTCATCCGTGCGTTTAATAGGAAAGACAAGAAGTGCCTGTTTTCCACCGCAGTGACTTACGGTCTCTGTACAGCGCTCTGACATCCCGGCAACTTGCCTCTACATGCTTCAGAACCATCAGCGCAGAAGCTCGCGGTGATAATCCCTGGTGGGCTACAAGTGCTAAAGGGTAATACCATCACACACTTGATTAGAGCTGAGAGGTACGGTGTTGCGAAGGGAAACAGGACACCCGCTGTTGGGAAGCCACCGGCAGTGAGTGACATGCTCAGCCAGTCGGGCTGTCCTGCGGTGCGCCAGGCGAAGAGCTGGTCCGCTGCCTGCATCAGCTGGTTTCCTACAGGACTCCTGACATGGATCACTAGGAGATGCTGCAGAGGACAAGCCCGACAGCTACCAGAGGGCAGTGCTCAAGGAGACCTTGAAAGCAGGAATTAGAAACACATCTTCCCACATAGAAACGCTGTAGGCAGATCCTTTGCTTCAGAGGAGTCTTGTGTCAGTAACCAGCTGGTAGTACATGACCCAAGCTGTCTAAATTTGTCATGGGAGGAGAGGTGTCAGAAAACAGAGCGTGCCTAACTGTTTGGTGGAGGATGCAATGTTGGAATCGGAGCATCGAGTTCGGCTGACTATTTACAGTCTCCTAGAGACAAGAAGCCCATGAGTTTTGGAGTGGTGGTCACCGAGATGGAGACAACGCTGCAGCTGGGCATGACTGGCTAATATGGAATCCCTTCAGTCTAATATACATCGTTAACTCCCTTTTTTACCTACTGCAGTATGCTTTACGGCATGAGAGTTCAGCTTTCGGTGTCAGACCGGGATGGGTAATTGGTTTTCATATCCCACTCCCCCTCAAACCCAACACCAGAGCGCCTGTTTTTTTGTAACATGAACTTGGAGGGACGTAGCTAAACTAAGGGAGAAAGTCAGTTTAGAAGTATGTAACTGAAAGTATTTTACCTCTGTTTTTATGTGTGCCTTTCTCATGCTACATTGCTCTACAGGGAACCACCTCCCTTTGCAGGAAGGTATGTTGGGTTGGCTCTAGCCTTGGGAGTTGTCTTTTCCCTCTCAGACCCCAAAAGGGGACTTGTTGACTGCCCCTGGAAAGTAGGTGGGAACTGTGGCCAAAACAGACCTGGAGTAGGAAGAGGATTATTTTTGTCTCTGCCACCTTGGGCAAGTATAAATATCATAGAATCATAGAATGGTTAGAGTTGGAAGGGACCTTAAAGATCATCAAGTTCCAACCCCCCTGCCATGGGCAGGGACACCTCTGACTACAGCAGGTTGCTCAAAGCCCCATCCAGCCTGGCCTTAAACACTTCCAGGGATGGGGCCTCCACAACTTCCCTGGGTAACCTGTTCCAGTGCCTCACCACCCTCACAGTAAAGAACTTCTTCCTAATAGCTAATCTAAATCTCCCCTCTTCCAATTTAAAACCATTACCCCTTGTCCTATCACTAGACTTCCTGACAAAGAGTCCCTCTCCAGCTCTCCTGTAGGCTCCCTTCAGATACTGAAAGGCTGCTATCAGGTCTCCCCGGAGCCTTCTCTTCTCCAGGCTGAACAGCCCCAGCTCTCTCAGCCTGTCCTCATAGGAGAGCTGCTCCATCCCTCTAATCATCTTAGTGGCCCTTCGCTGGACCTGTTCCAACAGTTCGATGTCCTTTCTATGTTGAGGACTCCAGAGCTGGACACAGTACTCCAGGTGGGGTCTCACAAGCACAGAGTAGAGGGGGAGGATCACCTCCCGTGCCCTGCTGGCCACGCTTCTTTTGATGCAACCCAGGATACGGTTGGCTTTCTGGGCTGCCAGCGCGCACTGCCGGCTCATGTTGAGCTTCTCATCCATGAGCACTCCCAAGTCCTTCTCCTCAGGGCTGCTCTCCAGCCATTCTCTGCCCAGCCTGTATTTATGCCTGGGATTGCCACGTCCCAGGTGTAGGACTCTGCACTTGGCTTGGTTGAATATGCTTCTCCAGACTCTCCATTTGTCTTGGTGTTCCAAGAGCTGGACACGACGGTGATGGAGTGGGAGGAGGCTGCAAAATAATTTGGTGGTACAGGGCAATCTTTCTCCCTTTGGGAGGTGCTTCTGCTGCAAACTGTGGTGAAGGTCAATCCCACGTTGGCACTTATGAAACACTATGAGTATAGTGATGAATGTCCTTGAGGAATAAAATTTTGGGTTTTTTTCTCCTAACCCCTAATTCTTAAATATATACTTTCAATGGGAGAAGACAGAATGACCTGTGTTGTAGGACTGGACTTTGGTAAACATAATGGCTCCCAACCTAAAAAGCATTGGAAGGCTCCCAGCAGCTACGGTTCCTTGTAGACACAGCTAGCACTTCCCACCTTGGAAAACATTTATCTTCTCAAAAACAAAATAGAAAATTACACTTTCCCTTCCCATACCGAATACTTTGCAACTTCTGCTTGCTGAGGCTTGAAAGACAAACCAGCAAGGAGGGAAACGCGACGAGAATTCCAGCTGGCCTCAAAACCACGTGAAGCGGGGGGTGGATGCTCTCTTGCCAGACAGCAGCGCATCGCTGAGTGGGAGCAGCAAAGCCAAGTGTCTCAGTGCAGACTTCAAGAGCCCTTTTCAAGACATCTGCCCCATGACTGAAAATTAGTGGCCTGCAAAACGCTTTTTTTTTTACTTTTTTCTTCCCCCACAATTTTTTTAACTCTTAATACAACCAAGTACTTTCCTAAATGGCCACTAGATGTCAGTGTGCTCTGCCGGTTCGAGTTGCACCNCCACCACCACCACCCCGCTCCGGCGGCGGAGCCCCCCGCCCGTCTCCCCGCCCGCAGCCGGCAGGCAGCGCCCCCGGGCGGCGGGGCCGGGGCTCAGCATCGGGGCCGTCCCCCGGGGCTGAGCCCCGCTGCCGCCAGACTCCTCCGGTGTCCAAGGAGAACTTGGTTTTCAAAGGAACTTGGGCGGCTGTTGGTGTTCGCGCCTTCAGGGAGTCGGTGGTGCTGTCAGGTGGATGCGTATGGACTTGGCGATGCCTTTGGGCGGTGGAGCCTCTCGATGCTCATCTAAATACCTTCCCAACAAAAACGGGGTTGAAAGGTTAAATTGCCTTGGGGATGTTGCAGACATCAGTATCTGAATCCGAAACTTGGTTGTTTACGGCCAGGCTACATCATCATGACGCATTTATTAAATGATTTACCCAATATTCTTCTTCAATACACGGCTGTAAATTTTCACCCAGTTTCGTGAGCGCTGTCACCAGTAAAGATCTTTTAGGAAGTGCCAAATCTGCAAAAGGCAGGTCTTTGCATTAGCCATTAAGCTCCCTACCCTTTCCTCCCTGGAAAGGTCAGGGATGTTTTGGGCTGATGCGTTTGGTGCAAATCATTCGAAAGAGAGTAACCAGCCCAACATTGAATCCAGATGTGGGCTCAGAGTCACCCAGCCTCTTCGTCCGTGCTCACAGCTGCTGGAGCTTTCCTGATATTATGTTCTGGGCCTATCTCAATCACAGCCATTTCACTCTTGATTTATTTTTTAAAAATAAAAAATAAAAAAACCCCACTGCCACTATATCATCAAGTCTTGGCAGATCTATAAAAATCTACGTGTTATACTGTTTCAAGGGACTGTCTCTTGCAAAGAATATTGATATTCCTGAGATTTAGTATTTAACAAAAAAATCTGGAACAAACCATTGTAGGTGATGAGGCAAGAGAGAATGCCTCCTTCAGATGTTTGATATATATCTGAACTGTAAGTTTGGCAGAGCCTTCACAAAGCCTGAACAAGTAGGTCAGGTATTTGAGCATTTATCTGTTTTATTTATTCCACGGTGGATGTACAGGGCTAGAAGGAGATTTTTTTTTAAGGGAAGCACAGTGCTGTTCAACGTAAAGCGGATTAGAGGATGTAAATTAAAACTGAAATGCAGCAGGGAACCCAGAAACAGCTCTCACTGGAGTAAGCAAGATATCCACCCTATTGATCTCATCATTACGTAAAACAATATTAGCAAAATTTTCTTAGCTGACTGGCCTTACCGAATTGTGCAAGAGTCTCCCCAAGGTGATGCACTAGGTCCCACTGCCTGACTCATGGAGTAGTGCAGCGGACAAAGCACTAGCAAACTTGGGAAAGAGTTCAGGGTTGGCAGAGGATGGATCAGATGATCTAACAGTCTTTTTCTTTTATGCCTCTAAATTTGGATTGAAAAGCTTTCTGTTTCAGCAAACAGCAGAGGTATGTGACCAAATATTTTTCAGAAACATACATTTTCCTGTACTCGGAAACATACATGACATTAGGAAAGAATAATTCCTTAACATATCTCATTAAGACTTGCTCTTTCCATGAGGCATAGAAACCTTCTGTCCATCATAAGACTGATATGTTCATTTTTTTGGACTCTGAACCCATTTGTGTGTGTATGTTACTAGCCACAGCAATGCACAGTCATATTGCTGTACAATTAATACACTACAGCAATATTTCTTGTTCCTGGTATTGCTGTGACATGATTTTCCTTTGGGGGGATTTTCATGCAGGGGAATCCTATGAACTATATAGGCTACAGCTGTTGACTTACAGTGTCTGTGGAACAGCAGATATTGGAATAGTTATAAATAATTATAACAATAAATCATAATTGTTAGTAAGGTCAAGAATGGAGAAAGTCAAGCAGGAGAAAGCATAGTAGTATTTTTCATTCTGTGAAAGCACTAATGCTTTTGTGACCCAGGGCAAGTTGTCTGCTTGGGCTCACTAAACCCTGGTAAATGGTGATAGCATTGAGACCCAAGCTCAGCTAACTTCTCATGAATTGCGCTTGGGTTGCTGCCAAAATGAAATTTTCTGCTTCTGAAAACCAATTCCAGCTATTGCCAAGAATGGGGGTTAAAATGGAGACTGGGGGAATTTCACAGCCCTGTGGAGTGCCAAGTCAGCCAGTGATGGGGCTGCTCAGGAAAGCTACTGGAAGGCAGAGGCTCTTCTAACAGCTGAAACCCAAATATATGGATTTGGGTTTGAAGAAACTTTATTTGAAACTCTGTGGCATGCACCTTTGACTGGAGGACTTGCTAGTGGAAATGTTCTGGAGGAACTTAGACATTGCACAAGAGCAGTACTCTCCCATTGTACATTCAATTTACTTGATTTGAATCTTAATGATAGGCCAGGAAAGTTGAAACCAGCTGAAGCGGAGTGGTTTGCAGTGGGGTATGTTGCCTGAGGGCAATATCTGGGAGGCAGCTATGCCTCCTCACCTGGTAGGCTTGTACCTTAGCCAAAGAACTCCAGTTGGGTGCTGTCTGCAGCACTGTGCCATCTGTGCCTGTGGAATTTGGGAAGGGAGAGGGTACGTGCACATGGAAACAGCTGCTCTTAAAAATCTCTGAAATAACTGCTTATAGGACAGACATACAACATGTTGAATGCCATCAGTAGGGAAGAAGTGAGAAACGGAGCAGATCTTACCCGTAAGCTCTCTACTCCTCTTCTCAGATGTCTATCTAGGATCTAACTCCCTGTAAGGAGCTTAGAGATTTTTATTTCCCCCAGGCTTTTCCACCCTCTAGTTTGGAGTCATTTACTTTAAAATGGACAGCTGCTGTACCATGGCTAACCTCCCCTTACACTCTCCCTGAAATGCTTCTTGGAACTACCATATTGTATTATCTTAGAAAGGACAAGCCTTGTGCAGCACCCTGTTTTAATCTGCTCTTGTCAACCACCACTTCAGTTAGTTCAAGATGATTTGAAAAGATTTTATTTACATGAATCCCAGGTGAAGAACCCTAATCTCTCACACATGTTTACACAAAAATGGGAGGGGTGCATTTGGGTTTTTTTAATGTTGTGTCCAGTTATGAAGCAGGCAAGCTCAGTGAGCTTTGCAGCACGTATGTTTGAACCTTCAGTTAATGAGGAATTGAAATAGCCGCATTCACTCTGAGACCGCTCTCTTGCTTTAAAACAGCCAAATAATCTTCACAGATGGCTGTTGATTGACTCCTCCTAAATCCTTTTGGTTTTTCTACTAGCTCCAAGCATTATTTGCAAATACAATCTTAATGTCACCTCTGACCTGCATGTGATCAAGTTATTAATACACAGCAACTTTTAGTTAGGTAAAAGAAAAGGGTCTTGTGACAGGGAAAGCAAAATGAAAAAATGTCATTCTGCTAGCTGGGGGATTGAAACCATTTTTCTGTGATACCAGCTAATGTGTGATCTTTGTATGTCCTTTCATACCCCTGGTTTGTTGTAGACTTGCTCATCTTCCCCACCGAACAGGACTTAATCTTTCATAGAACTCCTTCGGGGCATTGCTTAAGCCCGTATATTCCATATATATGTAATACGCTCTGAACATTTTGTTACCAGACATATTTTGTTGCAAAAATGGATTTTTATAACATGCCATTAGTGGCCTGTGACCACAGCTGTCCTTAGCCCTGCTGCATTGTCACAATCATAGGGGTGACAGCAGTCAAGTAGTTGAGCTGGTCAGATGCTTTGAATAGACTTTCAAAATGAAAAAGGCTGGGCTCTTCTAGGTTTCAAAGTAAGAAGAAAACCTCGCCTATGTTTCCCCATGATATTTATTTGTTTATCGGTAATAGAGATGGAGAGGGAGAACGTCAAATCTTAGGAAAGCAAAACTCTTCAGCTAACTTTTTCACGAAGGGAGTGAGTGGTAGAGGTCCTTTTCCACTGGCAAAGCGCTAAAGTTGATTCTTCAATCTCTTCTTCTGCCCTTGCAGCGTAAGGAGCACTGTCTTTGCAGTACAGTCTTCTCCTGGCTTGCAGTTTGTGTGAAGTGCTTCCTTGCGGTTTGGGGGCTGGAAACAGCATCAGAAGGGAATGGGGCAAGGCAGCTGCCGGGCTTCAGCAACACTTAGTCCTGCAGAGGCTCCTGCGAGGCAGCTGCTGGGGAACAGGGATGGTAGCTGCACCGCATCTGGGAAAGCGTGCGGTTGTCAGAAGGATGATCAGAAACCAGGAGAGCGGCACAAGGAGGTGGCTTTTCATTTGGAAGACTGCTGGCACAGAGCAGCTCACTGACCTAATTTGCCCACCATGAGCCCTTGTGCCAAATTTTGTATGCTTCAAGCATTTACCGCTGTGGGAGGCAAATATTGTTTGATATTTCTTCTGGCTTTACCTTCCTAGCATTTTTTTCCATGGCCTCTTTTTCCTCAGGGAAAGGTTAGAGCTGCACATGGACATCTCCCCATCCGGTTTTCACATCCCTATTAGGTACAACTCCTAAAATGGTTTTCTCATTATGTTTAGGCTGTGCGCCATCGTGGAGTGGCTGGCACCCTATGGAATCCAGTGACCTGACTGCACTGCACCACAACTCTCCTTCAGCTTACATCGCCAGCTTTTCTTCTCCTGGAAGTGGGGTGTGGGGCAGGCTGACATGTACCGTGGTCTCACCTGATTCTGGGTGGTGTAAAAGCCTCGCCAGGGGGCTCCCAAGGGGCAATCCCAAGTCCTGCAGCTGAGAAATGGCTTACGTGGCTCAGTTCAAAATCCATTCTCAGCTGCACGGCCTCTTTCCCTGTGCTTGTACAGTGCACCGACAACTTTCTCTAAAAGACTTTGTGTGAAAGAGGTCCATTTTTTTGCCATAGCAACAGCCTGAAGTGAAGGACTTTACAAAAAATGTTTCATTTTAAAGAAAAGTCCATTTTCTCTCCTAATAGGAGCAGAGCATCAACCTCAAAAGTTGTTTTGGATAAGAGTATCTGAATGCTGGCTTTGATACAGAACATAATTTCTTAAAAAATGGCACTTTGAAGAATATGGAGGAATATCATTTGCAGCTAAACTGAACAGTATACTAATAATGGCAATTATTAGTTCTGGGATGTAACACAGGTTTACAGGCCGTGGTGCATATTTAGTCATGTGGTAACTAAGCGCCTGATTTTCCCCCTCCAGAAGAAGTGGCAAACTGACTATTAGCTAAGTATTAGCAAAATAACTTTTATATCAATAGGAGTTGCCTCAGGGTATCAAAACTATGAAGAAATCTGTAGGTGAAGATCTTATTTTTTCTTTTTTATTTTTAATAATTTAAACTCCTTGCGGGTTATTTGAAAGGTAAAACCAAGAGTTTCTGATTTACCCTGTGAATAGTACCCAGTCAATAAAGTATGTTATATTACCAGTCCCAGAAGTCAAAATGCCTGTTAAGGTTGGCAGTGCCTGTTAAATACACAACCAGTCAAGCTGTATCACCCAGAAACACAAGAGAAAAAATGTCACTGGTGTCAATTTCAGTTGAGAAACTGAGAATCCCTATCTTCTATATTAACATAACAGATACCAACCTGGTTAGAGTTTGTGATCAGGATTATGCAGAAATCTCCTCTGTAATTTCTGAGGCAAAAAAACCCCAGTTCTTGTTTGGGTTATTCTTAAGAGTTATTGAATAATTTTGAAATGTCGTGCCAGATTTATCATCAGAGCAATCTTCCACAAAGGGATACAGGCACATGTGAAGGTGTAATGCTGTAATCACTGCATCGCTCTGTCTAAAATTGCAAGTTACTTGTCCATCTTGTATGGATCTTGTATTGAAATTTGACAGTCATACTGGTTTGTTACTGAGGACAAGCCTACTCAGCACAGCTACAGATTGCTGAGGATGAAGGAAGCAAGGGAGCAAAAGTAGGTGCAGAATCAGTCCTGCTGACTAGCAGGGTCTAATTCCTGCTTTTCAGCAATCCATATGCCAATAGAGGAGGAGTCACAAAAAGAAAACACATCTCTGAGGTATAGCCAATAATCCTTACATTACACGCTGAAATCAAGCCTGGTTTATTGTGATCCTAATCTCGGTCCACCACTTCCACATCTAAACATTGTGCACATGTCTGTACAGAGGACAGCCTCCTGCACTGACCAAGGGCCAGTACTGCAGCAGATAAGGAGCGTGAGCGTGCTTAAGCTGTATTAATCTATTATCTTCACTTTTTCTGTCTTTTTTTTTAAGCGTTTGAGTCTCAATCTAAGCAGCTATTCAGACTGTTGGCATAGTTTGAAGGTTCCTCAGAGGGTTCCTCCTTTTACAAAGACCATATTACAAACATTAAATCTGTAATTATATACAAAATTAGATGCTGGGCACAAAGCCTATCTCTAAATCAAACTGGCGTGAGGCAGGGTGGTGTTACTGGAACAGGCTCAAAATCAAGTTATGAACCATGACTTGGCTCAAATTCTCTCCCTAGTCCTCAGTCATTAGGTTTGATATATACAGGAATTTTGCAAGGACACACTGGAATTTCCAATTTATTTTTGATCAAAGTATCCGTAGAATGGGACAGGAAAGTTTTGGCAATTCAGAGACAAGCCCTGTTATGACTGAAATTTCTTTAGGACCCTAAATATAACTATTCCAATTAAATTTGCTATTAATTGTCTTAGGAAATGTGAATTTGAACCTTCCTGGTAGATCAGACTGACACTTAATTAGGGTGCAGCTACATTAGCGATCTCCTCATAATTGCCACTTACCACGCTTTGGCTCGCAGCACAGAGCAGTCTCTGAGTACACAAACTGGTTTCCTTTTGGGTTAAATGAAACCAGACAATGTGTTCCAGTGTTGCTCTTAATACTCTCCAATTATTTCTACATATTCAGTCCACAGGCCCAGACTGAAACTAGCCTGAGTAAATTCCCAAGAAGCATGTATCATCTGCACATCAGATACTCAGCACTGGTTTTTCACTCTATAAATCCACTCTTATCGGGCCACATGCTTGCTAATGTACATGTAGCCTTAGATTTGCAGTTTGAGAGTTTAACAAAAATCCCTTGGAGAATATTTCTGCGAGGTCCTCAGATTCAGCAGTACGCAGCTCTCGGCTGTGGAGCTGTATGCCTTTGGGAGCATTTTGCGATTTAAAAGCTGTCTCTAAAATACCTAGAGCTGGGCTGTGGCAGTTTTTCTTGGAATTCGCTGAAAATTGAAGGAACCAGAACTGAAGTTTGTGTGAATTTGCAAGTTGTCCGTTTTGACAATTGATAATGTTTTACCACCGAATGACTTCTGCTTTGCCACTGGTGCCTGAGAAGCACAACAGGATTTCAGTAGGTAAACAAAGCTTGGACAGAGAGGATAAACGTCCAAAAATAGAGGCTGTGTTGAGCAAATGACCAGTTCTGAATATATAGCAGTTTGCTCTCTAAAACTTCTGGTGTTCTTGTATCACCAACATTTTAAAAGAAAGAAAATTTGCAAAAACATACAAATCCTTTATATTTTAATAGATGAGAAAAGATGATGGGGGACAGAAGCAGAGGAAAAAAGTGGACAAAAAGGGAAGTAGGCAATTGTATCTTACAGTAAACTTGATAAAGTGAAAAGAACCGGGGCCAAATAAAAAGACCAGAGGCAAAAGCAGCACTTTGCTGGTTTTTTGTGTGCATCTGAATGCAAAGAGTAATAACACTGCTTACCGTGTCCCCATTTTTTGTTAGCAAATATATGAGCTAGTTAAGAGTCAAATCTAAGCATGGCACTGGGTGCAGAAGCTTTCGGATAAATCAGACAGTCAAGTCTTTTTGCCCATGTGACTAGACATCATCTTGAGCATGTGAAATTACATGTGAAATTGCCTAATTTATAAACTAAGCAAACTGGGTAAAACAGTGCACAGTTCAGACATTCAGACCTTCACTTTGTATCACCCAAAACTTTTGTGGGCTCCCCATCCCATACTTGGCTATAGTGAAGCCATTTGCCAAGAAAGTGCAAAGGGTGCCTCCTAAACACGTTATTACTATACCCCAGTTAATATGTGCTCCATGGAGACACCTCATGCCTGCTGGGAGCTGGCATGTCTTGTGGGATGCTCCTGCATGTGTATGATGCTGTATGTGCTCCGGGTCCACGTTCAAAGCCTCCTTTCTGCAGTTCCTCGTTCTGCTGTGCATGAGTCCCTAAACAGCAAACGGCGTTGCAGCACAAATCTGAATGAAGTTTTCTCCTAAACTATCAAAACCAGAAGCCATTCCCAGACCATCTGTATATGCAACTGGTATTTGCTCTGAGTTTAAAAAAAATCCCAAAAAATTATAAAAAAAAGTGATAAATTGCATGTCTACAGAAGACCCATATGCTTGAATACGTTTGCTTTGCTAAACCAGGCTTTTAGGCTCTGTGCTCTTTGCCTTGCCTGCTCTCTTTCAAATATTCCTCATGCATATGTAACCAATCACCCCCAGACTGCAGAACTGGGCCATGTGTTTAAATGACTTCCAGGATTTTCTCTCTTGTACCTTAAGCTACGGCAGCAGTTAGGAGCGGCTTAAGAGGTAAGGTGAGCATCCAACATGATTCACCAGAAGCTCTGCCCTGATTTTACCTGTTTCAGTAGGCAGTTAGGTGACGGTGATAGAGTCTTGAACTACATCCTCAGCAGACAGCGATGTAAAGCGATGGTCAATTTTATTTTTAGGTGCTATCACCACCAGCAGGTGATCAAACAATGTGCACCAATTGTGAGCAGGGAAGCCTCAAATTTACTACCTGACTTGCCATTCACTGAAGTATTTTTAAAGTTTTCTTGTCAACCTGCTCTGAAATAAATATAGGCTGAACATATACTTCTCTTCAGCAGATGAGTCTCTTGTGAAATGTGGTGGCTAACTGTCATAAGGTGCTGCAAAACCCAATCTTTTCCTCTGTTTAGTAATAACAAAATGCCTTTAATTTGACCAAGACTTGATTTTAATATCTTGTTGCTAACTAAAGTCAGTGTAGATTTTTTTTTTTAAAAAAAGTCTTTGATTTTCCACAAGTTCCATGATAACTTCTTAGCATTACTTAAACAATTACTACTGTAAATGTGTAAAGCTTGGTTGTTCATCACAGATGTGATAATGTCACAGACTTGGACCACCCTGTCAGCTTGTCAGCTTTAAAATATTACTCCTGGAATAATGAAAAATTGCCAGCTTCTCAGTATGGCTTTTTGATTTATGGGTAGTTCCTTGGAGATTGATTAGTTGTTTTGTTTTGTTACCTGGAATGAATGATGAATATTTTAAAAAATACTTAATGTTGGATCCAGTGCAAATGAGATAATTTTACAGTGACTTGTTTAGTTGTTTCCAGAATAATTGGACATTATTACCTGCCCACCATGCGTGAACTATAGGTCTCTGGAGGGGCTAAATAGCTTCAGTTGATGTTTCCTTAATATTTCAATGTAGTTCATCTGCACTGTTCATACAGGAGCTTTTACCAGATGGTTAACCAGCCCTGTAATGACATTTCACATTTCCTGTCTATTACTCACCAATGGAAAACGATACAATTTGATTCGCTGTTTGCTGTAACTTATGACTGACTCACTTGTATACCTGTACTAAAGAATCATGGCCAAGTGGCTCAGCAAGGTTAAATTGAAAGGGAGTTTGCTGTTACCTTGAGTGGGGTCAGTACTGACATCTACAATATTGAAGCAAACAACTTGCTCTCTTTTTTATGATTTAAGAACAAATCATGGGCAACAAACTGGGCTTTATCAGGCTTTTCCTGAGATGATTTGGCAAATAAGACAGTTGGATAGCTACCCTGAGAGTGATTTTTTTAAAATTAATGAAGAATCCATTATTATTTGAAAATGCTTTTAAACCTCTGGCTCTGCAGGTGGAGGTGGGAGAAGAAGTGGTAGTAGTTAGCTGCGAGGTCATGAATCGCTGACCTTCGTTTCTGAAAAATGTACTATTTGTTCAATTCCTAAATACCAAGGCACCTCTCTCCCCTCTGCTTTGGTTTCCCTGACCATCCATGTTGTTTCAGCCCCTGTAAGGCAGCCTCCTGGAAACCAAGAGCCACCGCGGGGCATTGCCCACAGCAGGGAGGCACCACCACTCTCTGTCTCCTCAGCTGCTGGGAGGCAGCCGGGAACAGAGGTCATCTTGCCTTTGACACCTTTTGGGCACGGGGGAGGTGAGGGCAACACATAATCCAAACATACCTTTGTCTCCACTGGGCAGTATTTAAGCAGGGAGGTTTTTTTGTAGTTTATTTTTGCCGGAGAGTTTCATTATGCTGCTTTTACAAATGGATCTTTTAGATACACCTTGTCCTTTTGTCTGGTAACTTATCCGCATTTTATTTGTCACCAAAGATCTTCAGCATGGGTACGTGCAGATACATTCAGAAAGCTGCTGTTTCAAAACATGGTCTTGCCTGTGCACTGTCAGAAGTTCCACACCAGGAGCTGGATCTGTAGACAAACAAAAAGTTTGTTTTCTGTTCCTGCTATCCTTGTTATTCTCCTTTGAATCCACGCTCCTCTATCTTCTTCCTTTTCTGTCTCTATACCATTTCCAGTTTGACCTTGTCTCATCTCTGGGCTGTTTGCGTTGGTTGATGCCCATGTTTGTTCTACACCAGTCTAGTTTTGTAAACTCCTGTCTTTCCTATTTGACTTCCATCCTTTGGCAAAGTGAAGAAATACGCTGTTGCAGCAATCAGCAGCCTCTGATCTGTTGGCAACAACTCTGAGGACTTGCTAGCGGAAAGACACCTGGACTGGACGCCTGGGATCACAGACCCCAATCTCCCACACCTATGAACAAGCATGAAATAGAAACTTTTTCTGGAAAGACAAAAAAAAAATAATTCCTGCAAGCCACGAAATGCTCCTCAGGACCCTTTAGCGAACTTTGTAAGTAAACACAAGGGACCCTACAGCAACTTCAGGTATTACAGTGTGTCCCGAGAATGAGGACATTACCAATGGCTTCAGAGACTGTCTTAAGTGGAAAAGCTTCCAAAATCTGAAGAAGTGGACCACGTATCAAGCTGGTGAGGAAGGCAACCCTACAGGAGGAAGCTTTCCTCACTTTCTGGAGCTTGCCCAAATTGCTGGGTTGTCTCAAGAGCTCTCCACTTTTCAGTAACCCAATCCTACAAAAAACTTTTGTTCTAACATTTCTTTCCTGGCTAATGTCTGCTTTGCAATGTGGCTACTTGACATGTGGATTACACTTCTATCCAGTTTTCTTTCTTTGCTCATTAACTGTCCAGCCTCTTAGACTTTTCTTGACTTGAATTTTTGGTATCTTGCTGACCACAGCTATCTGTAGGAGTCTTTATGATAAATGTACATGCTAGGAAATAATTCTGTTATGATGGCAAAGAAATGGGTGTGGGATGACTGCTGCTTACTATTTGAATTGTGCTACTTTATTGTTTCCTTCTGTGTTATCTCCACCCCTGTCTTCTCCTTATAGGCTCTTTGGACCATGACTACCTACTTATTGTATATACTTTACCAAATGCCTCATTGGAGTCTCTAAGTGTTGCTGAAGTTTGTTACGAAAATTTGACATGGTAGAAAGCAGAGAGAAGAGAAGATCATATTCAGAGTTGCACCATATTATTTTGATGTCAGAAAATCAAACTGAAAGGAGACCTTTTCTGTAAAAAAAAACCGCTCATTTTTATTCATAAGAGAGGCTGCTTCTTTAGCTGGAAAAAATTTTTCCCCTCTCACTAGGAATATAAATAATTCAAGCAGAAGAGAACAGAGAAGCCACATTAATCATGTATGTATGGATATATTTTATTTCAAAATTATTTTCTTAAATCTAAAAAACATTCATGACTGTCTTATTCAAGTACAGTAGTTTTCATAATATAGTGGACATATATAAGTATTTATTTCTTTCCCTAAAGACTTGGGTTTAAAAACATTTTTCTTTTTAATATCCAAAATTCATGTAAGGTTTAGGATTGACTTAGGTTGAAGCCATAATTCTTAAAACACTTGTGCATATGCTTGACTTCAGGAATGTAAGTCTCTTTCAGTTCAATAGAACAACTTTGTCTAAGTTATATGCTTAAAGAAGATCAAAGCCTGAACGTAACTTTCTAAATAGAAGTTACAAACATTAGTTATAATGATCTAAGTCACAAAAAAAAAAAAAAAAGCCTTTTTAAAAATGACTGTAGTTTCAAATGGGTAAGACAGGATAAACTGTAGGAGAGAGAGGTGGAGCCTGGATCCGTGCTGGTCCTGTGAGTTATCCCTGCATAAAAACCAGCTTTTGCAGAAGAAGTGGGGGGCAAAGCAGGGCAATGAAAATGGAGAGACATGGCAGACGATGGAAAAAAGCTGAGCTTGGTGAGGCTGAGAGTGTTTCCAACTCTTTCAAGTGAGGTTTAGGCTGTAAAAAGAGGTGGAGAACCACTGCTACACATAACACTCCCGACTGCTAGTTCCTTTGCAAGCCCAACCTTGCCGTGCTCGTAAAAGCTTCACTAAAGATCCCGCTGCACCCACTGAGAAGGGTTGGTAAAAATTATTTTGACTTGAGAAAATTGCAAGGGCTTGATAGCCATCATTTGGAGACACAGAGTGTCTTGGCTGTCTTTACCCGCTCTTTACTGTAGCTCCAAGCAAAGCAGGACGGCTGTAGGGCCTCCGTTTGGCTCTGCGGTGAGCAGGGGGGAGGTTTCCAGAGGCACAGAAGGGGATTAAACAGACAGCCACTGCTGGACGCCCCTGGTAGAGAAGCATCCTTTCCTCTTTGTGTCGGTCAGAATTTTCTCCATCTGCCTTTTCCACAGCGACGGCCCGGTGAGGTTATCAGAGAGTTCATGTGGCTGCTAAAGAAGTTCAGGGCTGATTTAAGGGCGGGGGGTGCTGGAAACTTTGAAAAAAATTAATTTCCTGTGGAAATACGTTTTGTGTCTTGGTGAAATACCAGGACCTGAACATGCTTCTGGTTTTAATAAAAATGTTTAGGGCTTGGTTTTTGTTTTTTGTCAGTTGAAGAAAATTCAGCCATCTCCACTACAAAGCATCTTCTCCATGTGAGAGAGCAGATGGAAACTTTGGTTGCCCAGATGGTCTCCAGGGATTTTGCAGTAATGGATGGTCATTTAAACTGCTCTCCCATGGAGATCTGAGACGTACACGAAGGAGGGAAGGCAAGGCTCCAGAAGCAGCTACTGAGCACTGTGCGCGGTCATGGAAATAGGGAGGCTCCAGAGATACGGCCGGAAGGAAGAGTCACTGGATGTGGCTGAAGTAGACAGGAGAAGGCTGGAAGAAGAGGAAAAGGGACTATCTCTAAAATCATGCAGCAGCAGGAGGAGTATCTGAAGGAGTGGAGATCAGACCACACAGATCAAGAGATACTCTCTGGGATGCCGGTGACATCCTGGAGTAGTGGCGCTCACCCAAAAAACTGTTCTCGTATTTGTCTTAATGCTGTAGCCTTTATCGCTAATTCTGTCCATGTATATTTCAGTCTGTGGGGAGAGAGACCATTATTATAATATATCCTCAAAGCACAGCAGTAAATATTTTCTCTACAGCCTTTATAATGCACGCAGAGCCTTGGTATAGACTTGGATGATGTACCGGTTTGCCATTTTCTTGCAGGGTTCTGCCTGGGATGGGCTTTTCATGAGCTGTACACCCACCGCTGCTGCCCCCCAGTTGCATTTTTTTAGGCATCCAAACTACTGAAACCCTTTTTTTCTTAAACATCTGCAACGCAGTGTGGGCAGCAAAAGGTTTTGAATGCTACAGCTGATGCAGTGCTGTACTCAACAGGAGTACTTATTTTTTAGTTCTTTATTAGAAACAACCAAATAAGACTTGATGAAAAATGTACTCAGTTTATTAGCTTTCCTACTAGCAATTTGCCATTATTTAACACTTGTTCTAATTTACTCAACAAATATTTTAGTGTTTCTTGCAGTTGCAGGATTTCTCAAAGAGTTTGCTATCGATTTTCAGTACTTCATATGCAAAATTTGAAGTCTATAGAGCAGTCGAGACTTAGCACTTATATTAACATATATTCTCTGTTACATCAGTGAGCAAGTGCAGCTTTTTCAGTTCTGGGTGGATAATGGAGAGCCTAAAGCCTCTGAAGATTTTTATTTCCCAACAAAAGAAATATTTTTTTGCCTTTTTTTCAAGAATAAATAGAAAAAACCCAAGGTAGGCATGTACTAATCCGTATTTAAAAATTAAAAGCACAAGCCATCTCCTTCTACACCTTTCAGAGCTACAGTTAGAAAAGTCGTTGTAAGGTTTGTTGGTTAAAAGCATGGAGTTTCAGCACATTTACAGAGAAAGAGTGTGTGATAAGTGTAATCACATTGTTTCTGGGTTGTCCTTGCTCTGGTTCAGATGCACAACTTTGAAAATTCTATCTCGGCTATGCAAGTTGTGGAACCACGTCTATAGGGTGGAAGCTCCAATGTGCAAAACAGATTTTCAGCTGGTGTGAACTGTCATGGTGCCAGTGAAATAAACAAAGTTTTGACAGACTGTATTAGCTAAGTTCAACCTCCTATTTTGAGGTGCAAAACTGGGGAATGCCAAAGAGCAGAAGTCAGGAGAATGATGGAATCTGTTTACAGCAACTTGTTGCAAAATTCATCCAGGCTCAGAAAGAGACAATTTCTATTTTTAAATTGTGGTAGTACCCGAAAACCTAAACAGACCAAGGTCCCTGTTCCTACCCTGTATCTGTAATTTCTCAAAGAGACAGCCTTTGCCTCAAAGATCCTGCAGTCTAAATAGAAGACAAATGATGGGACAAGATACAGAGACATAGGGAGGAACAGTGATTTCTCCCCGTTTATGCAGCAGGTCAGCATCAATGCCAAAAGTGGAACCCAGTCTTCAGTCTGCAGATGCACGGACGTGTCATGCTGTGGACTAAAGTTGTGTGCTGCCAATGCCAGTTTCAAAGCCCCTTGGGATACAAATGGAAAAATGTTTATGTAGTTGTATTTTAGATCACTCACATCTTTATCTGGGGACATGAGGCAACAGAGAATCAAAATTATTTGCCTGAAGAATGGTTTTGTTTTGCTTTATTACTGCAGTGTTTAATAACTCTGAAAATACAGATTAATGCATTGTGAACACATTCCATGCCCCAACATGGAAGCAGTCTCACAATACACTCACCAGTCACTGATGTCACAATATGTATTTGTTCTTCATAGCCATTTTGGTTTTCAGTCCTCCTTGGCAAGCTTTGAAAGAAATTGTCAAACACAACCCCACACATCCCTAAATAAGTTGTAACTGTCTGAATAATCTCTTGTGGAATTTCTACATCGGAGCAGACCAGTGGTCCTCCTTGTCCATATTCATTCTGAGAGTGGTCAGGGGCCAACAGCATGAAGGAGCTGCAAAATATCCTAGCTCAAGCTGCTGATGTAATAATAGCTCCTTATTACCTAAACCTTGGCTTATGTCCTGAAATACAAGGCTTTATACACCTTCCAAAATGTGCAAGTCCTCACTAATGTGCCTCTGAATGTTTTTATTGTTCATGTAAACCACAGGTGACATGCTGAATGGAAAAAAAAAAAAAGCAACTCTAAATGGTAAACAAGTTTGGAACTGAAAAGTGGGTAAACGAATTAAAAGCTTTCTGGCCCAGTGTAGGGACTGTTCTGCAAGTCACCGTTTTTTTGCTGAAACGATGAAGTTTATCATTATGAGGGGGAAGAAGCTGAAATGAGAATACAGGAAAGAAAGTGTTTTTTTATGAAGTATAAAGAATGACAGGTGACTGTATTTTGACACTATGTTTTACTATAGTAGAAATTATCCTATTACATCATTTTTTTATGAAAGTTCATCACTGTAATACCACTACTGTATTTATTATTAAAAGAGCAGACCAATCAATGTGTTAAATAGCCTTTTTGATCATTTTCAAAAGTTTTTGAGTTTTTTTGATCCTAAAAAGGGAAAGTGCTGCTGTTCTGAAAATATCTAAAATTTGCTAATGGGAAAAAACGGGATAAATGGTAAAGTTACTGCATTCATCAGTCAACCACCCCAAAACATTTGCAACTGATTATATATTTCAAAACTTGGCTGGGATCCGTGAGGTTCCTTGTAAGCAACGTGCTGTATTGTGCCAAATGTAGGAAAACTAGAAGGTACTTTTGAAATGTGCTGAGAAAAACCCCTTTCTTGCTGTTGTTTTTGTTGTAGTAGCAGTAATAATAATAATAATAATAGGACAAAAGTATGGGAATAGGTTTTGACTAGTAATAAGCCATTCAAGGAAGACCGCAAAGTTACAACAACTAAGACCGTAATAAAAATATCTCATGTATGTACCATCTCCTATTTTATTGCCTACCAGTTGCCGTTAAACCATACTCAGGTTGTATCTTTTCTTGCTCTTGCTGGAATATTTGTCATGAGAATGAGGTGTCAGAACCCGAAGGCTTGTCCTAGGAGAGAGAATAGTCAGTCAGGGTTTATTGCAAGAGTCTCCACAAATGGTGGTCTGCAAGTCAAACACATTTTTCTCCCTCCTCTCTTTCCTCTTTGTGACTCACGTCTGGTATGTCTTGGCTTCTTAGAAAGGTTTGCTACCCCACACATTGGACATCACTCATCCCTTTTCCCACTCTATTACACCTTCTTTCTCCTTCCTTCTCCTCACTACTGCTCTTTCAAGAATGTCACACTCCATCCAGACTTTGTACCATAAACACTTTTTTCTTCCTGAGGGGCAGTTGTGCCCTGCTGCATTGCCACCAGCCTTCCAGGATGGAAGGAGAAATCTGACCTCCCCGGACAATAGCCGTGTGTATGCCTCACTGCAGCATTTCTTGGACACTGGGATCTGGGATGCTGCTGTTTTCTGTCTGTTCTGCTTCAGTGGAGGGAAGTTTTAAATTGCTGATACTTTTTAGGTTGCACCCTTCCTATCTTGTGCTATTAGTAAATTATGCTGTCACTTCTAGTCCAAGAGGGTGGGGTCAGGCTTGGGACATACTTCACAATTAGAGTTGTAGAGAATATTTCATGTAACATGCACAAGCTCATCTGTGTATTGGAAATATGTAGGATTTGCACATGCAGTTTTCTCTGCATAATTGTGACTCAAATTTTGTTACCCATGATGCACATTTTTTTCATATAATTCTCTTCATCAGACGTGTTTCTTACAACCCAAGGAAACACTTTGTCTATTATTGTCTTCTTTGATTTGGACTATATTAACCAGATGTTCTTAGATTGGTGTTCTGACCCTGTGATAATTTATTATCACTTGGTGGTGTTGTTTCGTTCCCCTCTGCTCAGGTACTCCTACTACATTAAAGGGCTCTCCAATCCCCTACTTGTTATCTGTTACTTCTGGTTCCAATCAAATCCCCATTACAGTCGATATAAGTATTTTCAGTAATATCAGAGCACTTGGAATTGAGCCCCAATCAAAAGTGAAGCAGACATTAGTGAGCTAAAAACTATGTCAAATATTGGCTCACGGAAGTCACAGTCTTACTGGAAAAACAACCCAGAAAAGAATGAGTTTGTAGCTTTCAGCTCCTCAGCTTTTTGTGCTGCAGTAGTCATGCCACCTGTTTTGGTCTGGGTTTTTTAAAACGTGTGTTTTGTATTCCCCTCCATATTGGGCAGCTGGTTTTACTTGAAACTTCACTGAATTGTGGTCATACCTTCATACCACTCCCATCTTATTTGGAGGAGCTGGTGTAAGCAGAAAGCTGGAGACCTGGTGCGTAGTCCTTTTACGCTGTATAGTTTCTCTCACTGCACAGCCACAATCTGACCCTTATTTTTAAGCTAAGTCACTGGCCTGACCTCAGGGAAGAGAAACTGCAGAGAAAAGAAATGGTTAGCACTGCAGCCATCCCCAAGAAACTCGGGGCCAGGCAGAGCTAGCTTGCTCGTAACACGTGAACTGAACTTGTGTGCCGCCTTTTGCATGGACCATGCAGACTTGTTGCCTCACTGAGCTCATTAGCCATTAATAAGCGAAAAATAAACAGGTTCAAATGCAGCACGAGACCATCACATTAAAAAGTGCAGACAAAAGTAGTCTGGAAGGTAATGAAAAGGAGGGTATTTCTGATGAAACCTTTGCTCCTGCTTAGGCTATACTCATATATCAAAGATTTCTCCAGGTCCCTCCATACTAACTTCTGCAGTGCTCATTGAAACTAGTTTAAATTACTAGTTAAAATTATGGGGACATCACGAGTCACATTTAAAATGAGGAGAACATATTGGTCAATGTTACTTTAAAAAAAATTGCTAAAAGAAAACTTGTCCAATTTCTAAAACACACCTAAACTGCACTTAATTCCTGGATCATGACAACTACAAACTAGTGACAAGTATCTTATATCCTGTCTCGAAGAGAATTTGGTTTAGACAATACATAACACATGCTATTGCATATGTTGAATAGCTTCATAGCCTTGGTTGTTATGTCTTTAAGGCAGTTCAGCAGCAAAAATGCAGATAAATGCAATTTAATCAACGTACCTATTGGCTAGAACAAAAAGTAACAGAAACAGATGTTTCCAGATTCCCCTTATGTATTCTGTGGGGAATATTTTTTTCTTGCACTGCATCCTATAGGTACTGAAGTTGAGGAACAAGATACAGAACATAAGGCTAGCATTTTTACTAACATGATTGCAAAAATCTTATTGTATTAGCAGCATTCCAGTTTTACTTACAGAGTGCTTAACTGAATTAGTAAGTTTTATTTTTGTGTGAGATACTATCATTATTTAACTCTGTAATTTACTATGAAATCCTTATTGCTTTGTCACAGGAGGTTTATGATCGCTTTTCTTAATGATAGGAGTTGCCTTTGCACCAAGGGACTTTTTTTTTTTTTTTTATTTAATCATGGTCTTAAGAGATTTGAAACGTCAGGGATTAATAAAGTATCCCCAAAATCATAAAGCAAATCACAGCATACCAAATCATTTCTCCTTTGAGACCGGTGCCAAACATTTTCTGTGGTGTTCCAGTGAAACTGGACACTTCCAGCCCAATGGCTAGTAAAGTCAGCAAAGCAAAGAAAAGCGAGTGACTATGTGACCAAACTTTTATTTTCAGTGCATAGCTGGAATTTCAGCCGCTCTGCACAAGTCCTTGCCATTACAATTTATTAGATGTTTTATGTAGCAGATTTTATTGAATGATTTAGGTAGTCTTGACTTGATCCTTTCCAAATGTGTTCAACAGTATTCTGCTACATGCGAAAGCATTTTTATATTCTCACTTTCATGTAACTAAATCTCTGAAATCTAGATAAAGTTACGTGCTTGCTACATATACTGTTTTACTTTCAGAATTAATTTGGAAAGCCTTATATGGGCTGGCCTCTGCAGCCCTTTCCAGAAGATTTAAGATTATAAATTAGATTGTCCGATGTGTGTCGGCATTTCAAGCCGGAAGGCATGTGTCTGCCAGCAGGAAGAAGAGGGGCACTGGAACCACCAAGCTGACTAAGAGCTATTAAGCTCCTGGGAGTGTGAAGGTTAGGATAAAAGGAAATGGAGAATATTAAAGATGCAGGAACTACATTTTCCAGAGCATATCTTGATTCCATGGTGTATTGATCTGCAGTCCTGGATTTCATCAGATGTAATACCTCATCTTCAACGTGCTCACGGAAAAGAACATGGGAGCAGGGGAGGCAGCCTGAAGCAGTTGCTCTCCCCTAAACCCAGGGAGAGGCTGTGCTTCTGTAGTAAATGTGCATTACAAATCTTTTGATTTGCATTCAGACACATCCATATTGCAACGGAATTTATCATCTTCATTCTGAAGGAAAAAGAGAAGCTTTCTTCTCCTAAATCAGCTTTTAACAATAATTCCCCTAGAAAAAAACAGTTTTGATATAGATATAGAATCCCTTATGGCACCCTGTACCTCTTTTGAGAGACACCGGCCCCAGATGAATGGATAGTTTTAAAAAAATGCTTCTTTAAAATACAGGAATGTCAATTAATTATTTTCAGGTGTTATGAATCCCTCATCTAATGGTAACTCACAAATCATAACGAAATTAGAGGCAAGTTTTAATCAATTCTTAGTTGTTTTATTTTAAATTATCTTCTTGTCATTTACACATGTAAATTTGTTAACTTTATACATGCATAGTGCATATACATACATCTGCACATATTCTGCATGTCAATTTGAAATAATGTGACATTATTTACTGAGGTACATTTCCATGAAAATTTAATACCTTTTTTCCTTCCTAACAAGTCTGACTCAAGCCTTAATTTTTAACTTTAACCAGGGGATCATTCTAATTTTCAGTATAACAGATGAAATTCCTGCTATTGGAAGTACCACAGTGTAAACAGTACACATCAAAGAACTTTCTTGGCTGTTATCAATACTGTCCATTTAGTTAGTAAATTTATAAGCAATGGGAAAAATATGCCTATAGACAAAGCCTGAACCAAAGAGAAAAACAATCCCCATTCAGTTCTGGAAATTAGAATCTTCTCTTACAGATCTGACCATGTGTCTTTGCAGCCTGGAGGACAGGTTCGTTTATCAAATGCACGTACCTTTTTACAAGGAAACATGTTTATGTGCACATAAAAGCCACCGCAGAATGGAGATCTGTCTAGTCTGGTTTCCTGTCTCTGTCAATGGCCACCACCAGATGCCCACAAAATGTACACAGCAGAGTAATCCCAGAGGGCCATTCTCAAGCCTGAGGAAGTCTCCAGCTTGGAGACTTTTTGACTTAAAGGTAGCAGCAACGGTGTACTTGATGAATTTCCCCTCAGAGGTCTTAAAGACCCAGCTGATTTTACCCTTTTTTTCTTGTATTACAGTGGTAGGCAAAAAAGTTCCATATTCACTATCTTCACATCACCTAGAATTTTATACATGATTCGTGTAAAGTTAACTCTTCTATTTTCTCCCCTACCCTCCACTCCTCGTTTACTGAAACTAGATTATGGTCACTCCTCAAGAGGAGCCTCTCCCATATCATCTTGACCTTCTTCAAGCCATCTCTAGTTCTGAAATATTTGCCTAGAAATAGAGGCTAGAAATCAACACTACCCCTGTAATCAAGACACGGGTGTGTTGTGGCTTTAGAGACATGGTATTCTGTCATCATATTCCTTTCCTATACTACTTGCTTTTTGACTGCTACTGAACACTGAGCTATCTATCAGAGTTCGGAAATCCTTTCCCTGAATAGTAGTAGATAGTCTGAAAACTATCATTTTATATGCAAAACTTGCATGGCTTTTTTCCCAAGAGTATTACTTTACATTTCTCCACATCAAATTTAATCTGCCATTTTATTGCCTGGTTACTCAATATAGTGAGATCCTTCTGGAGCTCCACAATTGACTTAGCTTGTTAATATCCTGAATAATTTATCTTTGATGCCAACTGTGTCATCTTACTCTTCATCCCCTCTTTTATCTGATTTCTGAAGAGCACAGGCTCTATCACAGAAATCAGAGGAACTACACACTTGACCTTCCTCCTCTGAAAAAAAAAAGATATTTTTTTTCCCTTTGTGTTCCTCGCCTTTTCATCAGTAGCGTAAACATGTTACAACCTTCCCTCCTGTCCCATGGAAATTTGATTTCCCCTGAGAATATTTGGGTAAAAATCTTGTTGAAAACCTTTTGAAAATCCAGGCAATCTATAGTAACTGTATCTCCTTTGTCCACATTGTTGTCTCAGGTAATTCGAAGAGATCTGTAAGGACATGAGTTTTCACTATAAAAGCCACGCTGACTCTTTCCTAAGAAATAAGTTATCCATTTGACCATTTATGTATATATCCAGAAATTCTCTTCTTTTAGTTTAATGTTTTGATATAGAGTTGATAGCAGCTTTGGCTACTTATCTCCCATTTCAGATCAAAACTCTTCAAAACAATTTATAATCTTCTATTTCTCACTGAAAGCCCTAGTGTCTATAAACTGAAGAAGAAATATGAACTCCATACCACATAGGCTCTAATATACCTCTAATATGAATTTACATGACCAATTGAAAACATTGGTCTTCCTTCTCTGTTGATGTTACATTGAGGTATGTATCTGAAAAATTGTTAAAGGAGTGCTGGACGTATTTCCTTTTCCGCTGGGTATATCTAGACTAGCAATAAAATATCTGTTGCTGAACTAGCCTTAAAAATTAAATTAGAATTTTATTTGTATTTGCTTCCATGAAATTTCCATCCCAGTTCAATATCTAAGAAGTAATATGTCTAATATCCATACTTTTTGATTCAGTTGTTTTATCTGTTTTATTGTGGCGTTGGATTCCTCCAGTCAGAAATGACCAAGTTCACTGCACTGAAATGGTACTTGGTAGGGGGTGGAGAAAGAAAGGAAAATGGGGAATGATTTTCCACAGCCAGAATCTGGGCACCTGACATCAGTGCAACAAGATGAGTATGTGTAGTCTGTTCTCCTTTATCTGCAGCTATGTTGGTGGCAATGAGTTTCTTTTCAAAGATGGAAAGTTTACAATGAGTGCAGTGAAACATGGGAACAGGTTGCCCAGAGAGGTGGTAGATGCTCCATCCCTGGAAACATTCAAGGTCAGGTTGGACAAGGCTCTGAGCAGCCTGATCGAGTTGAAGATGTTCCTGCACATTGCAGGGGAGTTGGACTAGATGACCTTTGAAGGTTCCTTCCAAGCCAAACTGTTCTATGATTCAATGATTCTACTAAAGTAGTGCAAAACACAGGTGAAGCAAGTGTTCCTAACTTAAGTTCAATTAGAAAAAAGAGGAAGCCAGAAAAGGGGAAGACAACGTTTGACATGCAAGCAGTAGTCATGGGGTGATCAAACAAATGCATTTTGCAACCCAGATAAATTTTGTCTTTGTCGGGCATGCTTGTTTTGAGGTAAGTGCTCCTTGCCTCTTCTAATATATAGCTTATTGCCAATTAATCTTATTTCACATAGGTCTATTTATCACAGTGGCTGGAGGATGGTGACCTTGCAAAACTGTTCCCAACTGCTACTCCATGCCCCTGGAGTAGTATTTATATATATACGTAGACCTCTTGTGAATGCACATTGCAAGTAGTCAACAGCAGAGCCCTGGACAGAGGGCAGATATAGTAATGGGGTCACATCTGGAGTATCAAGGATCAGAACAATGAAGCTCTTTGAAGACAAATTGAAGAATCATAACTGAATTCAGTGGAAGAAGTGCAGGGGAGGAGATTTTAAGTTGTAATGTGATGAAGCTAGCATAACCTCAAGAAAATAGTAATTCATTAATGACAGGATCATGGGATAAATCCAAGGGATGTTATTTACAGAGTCTAACCTTGCTTTCCCTGAAATTGTGGTAGAACTTCTACAGAATAAAAGCTTTAAACTTCTAAGTTTTCTTACATTGTGCCCTCTGTGGTGATAGACTCTACTATTTGATTCCAGTTGCTGCTTCAAAATACACATGATAATATGCACGACTGCGCTTTTAAAAGACCAACATTTTAAGAATCATGATTGATTAGCAAATATAGTTTTTATGGAAACAAATTTACTGTGTCATTTAATTCTACCATGCTAAGCTGTTTTCTGTTTAACAGCTGTAGTTAGTGTATCACTGTATACAATGATAACAACAAAAAGCAAGTTGGTATATCTTTATCTTAGAGTTGTTCTTTCCAATGAGTCTGGCTGACGTGCTTAAGTAATAGCAATGCTACAGGTGCTGTTTTCATGATTCTAGTATTAAAGGACATTGTTTGATTAGTGCTTCCTCTTCTGGAGCAATGAAATTGTCAATCTAAATGAAACAATCTTCTACCTAATTACATTATGCTCCTCTAGCAATTCCAGAGGGCATAGAGAATAACATTAAAGGCCTAAGGATTTAATTCATAATGCCAATTCTGGTCGGAATGAGCAGTAATCTGAAAATTGCTATAGTTTCACTTTTTGATTACTGTTTAGCAGCAACACTTGACAAAAACACATGAAGAAAATGAAATCTAAAAATAACTTGTAAAGGCCTTGAATTTTGCAGTTCTACATAGCCATCACTGTGACACTAAAGGTGACTTGAAGCACGAGCATACAAGGAAGATCTTGAAAGCATATAGTCTCCAATCCAAAAGCCCTCCCAGCTGTTTTAAAGATGGCAAAAATTCTTAAAGCATCCTCAGTGACTTCTTGATTGATTTTTTCTTTTTTAAATCTTAAAAAAATATTTGCAACAGAGAAAGATCTGTTTTTGTGTTTCATTGTTTTGGCCCTCTAACTGCAGCTGATGACCTATGTTAGAAGGAAGAATGTTTCAACTCAAGCTGGGAGATCACACTTTCAAAACAAACTAGAAAATGTCCAGGAGCCATTCTGGTATGCTGTGGTATTCATTTCAAGTAACCAAGGTAGGACTCAGTTTGTGGTGGTACATGTTTATCCTTTAGTGGGATAAAAATGGCCACTGTTTCCACAGACTTCTGTTGGTGGGATGTCATTTGCAAATATATTCTGCACCCCCTCTATGATGTTTTATTCTTGTTCAGCTGCTTTATTTCACTAGCAACAGTTCTTACCAGCATATTTCCAAAGCACTTTTTAATTATTTGTGGTTGCTAGTACCTTTCATTTTTGTCTATTTCAAGTTACTTGACTTCTGGAAGAAAATCTATGTTTTTGGCGATTTTGGAACTCTGCCTTAAGGCATGCAACGTGAAAGAGGTAAATGTCAGGTTTATCAAAAACACCTCCTTTTTCAGTTGAATTGAACAGCATGCCAAATGTTTTCAGGATTTCTTGTCTTGCAATAAATCTACACATCATTCACTTTTACAGTTTTGTTATATTTCAGTAAACTACAGCTTTTTTGTGTCTTTTTTTCAGACATGGAAAGCTGAGGGCTTAACGTGGATATGACAGGGGGACATTTCTGGAAAAAGCAATAACATTGTTTTCTTAAGGCAATTGCTGCAACCTCATATATTGTGTATTTTCTGCTAGAACTTGTATGCCAGGCCAGCTTATTTATCTTCCTAGTTCTCCCATTCTATTTTATTTGGTGATGTAAGGGATGAAAGAGAGAAAGAGCAAGAGAGCAGTTTAGATGCTTCATTATTGCTGTTATTGTAATGAAGTGTTTAAATGAAGTGCTTGCCCTTCTAAGATAACATTTTCAGCAACATAAATACAAATGAACTTTGTGCTGAGTATAACCGTTATAAAGAGTACTCTCAAATGATTATTTAAAATAAATGTGTAATCTTTTAATCACTCTGAAGTTTATACATAAGAGTAATTACTCTGGCATGAATCCAAGTAGTCCCTATCAAAGCATGTTATTAATGCACTAGTTAGCATAGCCGGGACACCATCGGTAGGGCTCCATAGTCTAAGCCTACAAGAAATTGAGGCTACCTGTCATGAAAGTCTTTCCCAGTCTATAATAAGACATTGGAATCAGGTCTAACACACAGAGGAAAAGTCAGATTTGTCAGAAGTGAAAGCAGTAGCCTGGATGCTTCTCTTTAAACCAGTGGTAAATTTAATTTTAACAGAAGTAGAGAAGGACCGAGTTTGAGAGACCTTCCTGATCCTTCCTGTACTGCGTTGCCAGATTTGCACATAGGTCTGCTCTTTTATTGCAATTAGTGATTTTTCTGGCATGTGGAAAGTACCAAGAGCAGAGACTTTCAGACTCTCTAAAAACAGCATTTACGGAGTACATTTTTAAGTCCTGAAGGATTCCACATGAGGCTGTATCACTGAAGTAGAGCAGCATTTGGGGTGGAAAGCAAAACATCATCTGCATGACTGAAAAGCAGAGATTGCCTAGGTGAGAGATCTTTCTTCTCTCCTGGAACGCAGAGGAGGAGAAGATCTTCTCTAACCCCAGCCATGCCTGTATCAGACTATGTTTATTTCTATTGAATTCATTTGGTTCCTTCTCATGGGGATGAGATGGTCCCAGTTCTAATTTGATCTGGAAGGGTCCTAAATCTGCTAAACTGTTTGAATCACTAAGCCGTGTCCATGTCTACTGAAACAGACTTGCAAGCACAGATCTATTGGAGGCGGGGGCCTTCCTGAGCACGGGGTCTCTCTTCACCCCACAACTGCAGCAGATCCTTATCATACAATATGGGAGACCCGCTGGGCTTTGCCATTCGGACTGGGGAGGACCCATCTGAAGATATTCATCTGCTTCTATCTGAAGCACCCTCAGGTCCTGCTGTGTAAGTTGGGGATATTTTCTTTAGCTCTCTAGGAGTGCTGTGAAACTAAGTATGTCAAATCTTTCCCAGCAATTTGCCTATTTCATAGAAGACGCTGTAGACATCTGATGTATCACGAGTGTAATTTTGTTATAAAACTCTGTCATTTGGCTAATATTAAAATAAAATATTTTCTTTATTGCTCAGCAATAGAGACAAAGATCTTCTCTTTATCTGTCAATATTCAATAAAAAGAACCTTCAGCACTGACAGCTCACAAAATGCAGGATGTTTTGCTCTGTACTACTAATTCAGATTTATTGCTTGATTTCTTCTGGAATATTCTGCCCCCTCCTATGTATTGGCAATACGTACCGACTTTTTGGTGAAGTTCGTGCTTTCTGTGACATAGTTATTTACATGAATATTAGATCCATCTTTGAAGAATTATCCTAGTACTTTCCATCTGTCTTGATACTTGCTTTCATTGCAATCTCATTTTGTCTCTCTGGCAGGTAAGTCTTTACTTCCTTTCAATAGTTGAATTCATCTCCCTCTTTTCTACTTTCTAAAGATTTCCCATGGGTCATCATGTTTTATACCTTAAAAGGCCAGACAGAGTAGATATAATAGATTTCCTTTGTCTAGAAAATCAGTTATCAAAGAGTTTAAAATGTCTGGTGTGAGCCCTTCAATAAACCTCTGTCACATATTTTTGTATCCTGTTGCACTTTCCTTTTAATTATTCTTTTTTTTTTCAGCATTTGTTCTCTTATGTGTAATTGACATTAAACCAATGGACTCAAAGATGCCATCTCTTCTAAAGTACATATGCCACTATTACAAACCCATGTTTTTGTGGTTCCACTTCTTCATTTCATCTTTTTGATAAAATTTCTTCCACTAGAACTGCGATTTCATTTTCAATGCCATTTCCATCTCTGTAGTCATCTTCCTGTATGGCTTCTCATTATCAACAACATCAAATTTCTTAGAAGATAAGGCAAGATATTCAAGTTTATCTGAATCTCAAATGAATGATTTTTAATCCCTGACTTATTATCACTGGATGTGATTTTTTTTTTATAACAGGTATTCTGGATTAATCTTTTGCTACTTGCTTTTTTTCCCCCCCGAATTTACCTCAGCTTCACTCTCAGAAATTCTCACTTTATACGTACATTTTCCTCCTTAGAATACAGATCTTAGGGGTGTTTTTTTTCCTGCTCTTTACTCTCCATCCTTGCAGCCGTTTGTATGTACTCTCATTTTGTAAGAGAATTCTTTTATTTATCCATTTGGTCTGAAGATCTTTCTTATGAATATTTTTCCTTTCACTAGAATACAGTCTTGAGCTACTTTTTTGTACCTTTGATTTAAGGAAATTTAAAGCCTCCTCCATACTGAAGTCCCAGAGGTCTTCAACTGAAGTGGCTTCACTGAGTAGTTTCAGGCTAGTTGCTTTGAAAAACTGATCTTTTGGTAGCCAAGATCTCCTTCATTATTTTCGCAAAGGCTTCTACCCTGTATTTCATCTTTCCCTCCTTTTATGGAACAAGAAGCACATTGAGGTTTTTCCCCATCTCAGTGTCTCACCATGCACTCCCAGAACTGGATGTGCTTATCTTCCTTCAGGATGTGAAATATTTTTTTCTGTAAGTCAGCTACAGGCAACTTGATTTTCTACCCAGCCAGTGGTGAAACACTAATTCTGCAGGAATCACAGGGGTTTAATTTTTTTAGCTGACTTTCTCAGCATGCTCGTCTCACCTCAGTTTGCACAGGGTTAGATTAGCAGAGAGCACTTTTCAATCTTCTGCTTTTAGCTTTGTATATAACAGAATTAAGGGGTTAACCTGACAAGCACTGGAGTAAAAGAAAAAAAAGCAATCAACACAAAAAGATGCAAACATTGGTGTAATGCAAATAACGATGCTTTTCAGCTCCCAGGAATTCCTTCCTTAGTGCTGATAGGAAATGTGCAAATTAAGAAATGTATGTATTGTACAATATGTCATTTTGAAGACCTATTTTATAGCCAGCTTATGTGCATGGAGAGAAGGGAAGGTTTGCATTGCATTTTTTTTCATCTATTTAGATACAGATAGATATATTTACACACACACAGATATATAAGCAACGAGTGCTCATGTGTATAATGGATGCATTTATGATGCAAACCTCCAAAGAGGCAGGTTTAGAGTGTCACGGCCGTGCCTTTTCACACAAAGGGGAAAATCTGCAATTTAAAAACAAACCCCTGTCATAACAAAGTGCTTTAATTTTAGTTACAGGCCAAGCTTAAAACGTACCCAATCTAGGGCAAAGCCCATCTCTGAAGTGCACAGCCTGAGGTAAATTGATACATTCATTCCCAGTGCAGACTTCTTCTGCACTGATTACTGGTCTCTACTAACAGTGTTTGCAAGACAGCTTATCTATTCTCCTCTTCTATAAGAGACACTGTTCAAAGAGCTTGAAACACAGCTGCCTCTTTACAGGCTTTACCTAGTTTTCAAAAGGAGGGGAATCACGTGGCTGGGGGGTGGATGCCTCCGCAATAGAAAATCTAAATTAATCTTCATAGAAAGTGGGGAGCCTTGTTTGGATCTATCAGAAAGGGAAAGCACTTGTAGGTGAAATCTTCTTAAGACCAAAGTGAAAACTTGGAGGGAACCCTGTGAAAATGCTGGGCCGTGAGGCTTCCTGGGCATTTCAAACAAAAGAAATTAGCTCTCTGGATAAAAGGTTCCTGGTTTAAAAGTGAACGTTTTCACCATGAAGAGGCAGTGCAATGCCGAAAGTCTGAACGGGCTCGGAGTTTAACATTGAGCCGCTCCATCTGGCTCTGGCACAGCCCCTCTTCTTCCTCGCCTTTTCCTTCAGGGCAGGAGCCGTGACACCAAATACACATCTGCTTCACCTTATTGGAAAACAAAGTGGTGGACTTAAGTGTATCTTAACCTCTGTAGGCAACATTTCAGTAACATCTCGCTGTGGAATTATTATTTTGGCCATCTGGCCAAACACAAGGCTGCAAAAGATGTCAGAAGTACACCTCTTTCGGTGCGTCTCAGTCTCAGCCCTATTTCACTTGCCAGTGTGAGAAGGCTGTGCAGTGGCAGGAGAGAAGGTCTGCCGGCGCTGGGATGCCTTGCAGACCACCACTGGTCAGGCAGGCACAGAGCTCGTCCATCTCACCCCCATAGTGCTGCCCTGTGCCCCAAGACCAGGAGCAGTGAGAGACCGGAGTTACAGTCAACGGGGATGACCAAAGTGGGGGCGAGAAAAACCAGGGTAAGAAAAGGAGAAGGTGAGAAAGAGGGCATTGCAAAAAGGGCAGCCTGTTCATATAAAGACATAAGCCAAAGATGTAGTTTAGTGGAGACAAACAGCTTTTGGCTTTCTGTTTAATGAACTTTCATGGGAAGAAAAAGATGCTTCTTTTCTTTGTGCAAGACTTGTGAGGGCACAGAGCGGCTCCCACACGCATTGCTGTTTGTTTGCAGTCTGACCCGCTCTGTTGCTCAAAAGTATGTAAGGGAGGAGAACTTTCTTTTCTTTTTAGAGCTCTGCTAACTGAGGATTTTTGGTATCTGAAGGGCTTGCAAGAAGTAAAAAGCTACCGAACCACAGTCACCACAGATTTGCAGTTCAGAATATACCAGAAATTTTCTGGTAATGTAAATGGGCTCCTTCTGATCTGCCGTCAGTATGGTTTTTTCCCTCAGTTTTTGTTGGAGCGAGAAACTTACAGTATGATGAATTAGCACTGACTTCTGTCCTAGGCAGCACTCAACGTAAAATCCGTTCGCTTTTCCAAACTGACCGTTGCTTGCCTTTTCCATTCTTGGGAAATTAGGCTTATGAAGGGTGACATCACACTGGATAAACTCACATGGCTGTTTCTTATTTTAAAATGTTAATTCACTTGCACTTGGAGATCTGGAGTGCAAGTGGGCAAAAGGGAGGTGATGTACCCATAAGCCTGTGACAAACCTATCACAGCAGGGCTGTGGCTCATCCTGCCACCTGTTTTGAAAGAGACTGTTTTGCATATCTGGAATCAAGTGTACTAGAGACATAGCTCACACATTTCTAATAAGTGAGTAGCATAGTAAGCATGCTTTTTTTTTTCTGTCAAAACGCCTTGTGTTTCTAGAAGAGCTGATCTCGAAACATGGGGTTTCCATATGCAAAGCTCTATACCTGAGACAGTGATGCTTGCTTTCCAGAACGCTGTTTTTCATTTCAGAAACAGGTCTCTGGCGAGAAGGAAAACAGCGGCGCTTACGATATGAGTAGGGACCGTAGATCAGTGTGCAAGTTCCCCTGGGGATTTCTGTGTTCCAGTTTTGCACTTCAATAGGCCTTAGGCAGCAGAAATTGCATGCCTACATCAGTTAGATTTTGTTTCTTCTTGAATTATGCGCAAGATATGCAACCCAACCCTCCTGTAAAAGACTGGCAACACACAAGCTCACACAGCCCCCCAAGCAAGGGAATTTTATGGGGACTGGCCTAATGTGTGAAATCATGAAATTAACCCCCGGCATTAGCAGTGGGCCTTTGCCTTCACAGTTTCAGGCTGAAAACTCCCAAGCACTCCTAAAGCCCAGTGGACATGGCTGCAAGCAAAGCAACTTCACACCTCCAGATATATTTCATTTCCCCAAGCTTAATACGGTGAAATGCATCAGAAATCTTGCCGTGTCTTTGGAAGCAAGACCACCCAGGTGTACCTCTGTGAAATTATTCTGAGTGAACGTGATGTGAGCAGTTTAGTACCATGTCAATGACTCTGGCTTTTTTTTTTTCTTTTTTTTTCCTTTTTCTCACATCTTCTTCCTTCCTTCCATTTCACAACTGTGAAAAAGTCCAGTTTGGTTTAAAACTGCAATCCCCCCCAATATTCTTTGCACAAGGCAAAAGAGGGAAACGTTTTAACGGCTCTGCATAGTTCGATTCACTTAGATAGTGCATGAAAATGCTTACAAGTAGCAGTTTTATGCACAGCTGTAGCCTTTCATTTGTTTTAAGTACCTGTTATTTTAAAATTATTCCCTTAAAAAAACAAAACCGTGCATTTATTTCCTTGCAAAGACCGCTGGGAGGACTTGTGAGTCATTCACATGGAGATAGAACCGGCAGGGGAAGTGGACTGTTAACACTAGGATCTCACCTGCTGTCAGATCAGGCTTAGCGCAGAATAGGATGGGAGACTTGGATGGGGGTCTGCGAGGCTTGATCCTACGCCAAGGCAGGGCTCGGCTCAATTGCTTAACGGCATGTTCCTGCAGACAGAGCCGTGCGAGTGTTGCCATTGACTTCCACGGAAACGCTGTCGGAAACGTCTCTCCATCCTTCCTTCCCTTGCTTGCTTGCTCTTCTTTTTTTTCTTTACATCCCATCTCTTTCACTTTGTTTCTGGCCTTTGCAGAGGGTGCAGCAATTTGGCCAGGGTCTCTGCCAGTAGATTGGGGGGCCCAATGCCTTTTCTCACTGGACTCAATAGAAATCTTTCTTATGACTGTAAAGGCAACTTGACTGAACATAAATTATCGGGCATGGGGGATTAGCTGTTGCATTACATGTAAGTAATGATCACAGGTAAGAAGCAAGAGAAATATTTTTCTAAGTAAGCTCTCTTCTGGAAAGATTTTGAAAAAACCAATTAAGATAAATGAATTATTAATTTGAGTACTTTTTCAGAAATCTAAAGAGATTATTACTTTCTCTTGCACAGAAATTCATTGAATGGGAAATTATCAAATACAGCTTTAACTGCATGAAGTCCAGACAAATCACTGAATTCAGTGGCGCCCTTCCTGACTCTTATTTCCTACACAAGAGGAGAATTGGCCTCTGGGACTGGAGAAAGAAAAGATTAATAAATGGTAGAATGAAAGAAGAAAGGGAATAATTGTACTACTTTAACTACAACATGTCCCTCAACTACTTGGTCTCACTGCTGTTTCTCACAAGAAACTTTCTAGATAACATTTGCCCCGTTCAACCCTCAGTATCTCAGCTAACAGCTCCCTCTACGTGGACTAGAAATGGACTATGCAGGGCTTGGATCTGCTCCTCCAGACACATGGAGTATAAGGATTCATGGGGAAACCCATCATAACCCCCACAGCCCTCAAATTGATTCCATAGAGGGTTGTGCTCTCTAAGGCTGCTCCCCTGGCCCTCTTCCAGAACCCTGCTTTCCTGCTTGCTGCAAACTTCCTTTAAAAATCACCATATCCTTGGCTCCCCCAAAGGCTGTGGGAGTTGGCAATTCTGTGCGGAGCCCTGTTGGTATTTTCTGCTGGAAAAATCCCAGGGTGTGCTGCTCCCAGGCCACAGTGCCGCATGGAGAGGCCAGTTTCTTCTTTGGCCTCATTCGGCTGCAGGACACGTCCTCTCCAGAAAGATAAAGGAGAGGTATCTCCACCCTCAGGGAAGAAGGAAGATGTTTCTACAAGGGATTTGCTGCCCTCTCACAGGCAGTTTGAACTTTGTCCTCACAATGTTTCTGCTCTCCCATCGGGAGACAGAAGAGTAGAGGGCAAGTTCTCAGGATTTGCTAAAGTCCGCATCGGTTTTTTCCCCAAAAAAGTCTGTCTTTAAACTGAAAGGTTTAAATGGTATTTGAAAATAGCTTAAAGCTTAAAAATAGCTTTAAATGTTATTTTCTTTTATAAGTATGTATCTCTGGCTTCTTCTATTGCATTTACAGTACTCAGCTTTCATTTTTGCCGAGTTCACATGCTTTTTATTTCGGCCGAACAGCCCTAGCGGAGCGCTTGGCAGCTATTAAGCACAAAGGCATCCTGCTACTTTTTCTATTTCCATCTATCACCTTCCTCCTCCCCCCTCTCCCACCCGCATGTTTGTCTCCATCACCTGTCCCAACACTTTCATGCCGGGAGCCCTTTGTCACAGCCCGTCTGTCAGCCCGGGTGTTTGCGCAGGGCTGGAGGCAGCGATACCCAGACCTGGGCGAGGCCTCTCGCACAATATAAATTGTGATCCACAGAGGAGACGTCTGCTTTTGCAGAGAGCTAATCCTCACACGTCCTCGTGTGGGGTAGGCACGCCTCTCGCTTTTCAGGAGGAAGGACCTTCCAAGCTCCCAGGCGCCGGCCCTAAAACCAGGGTACCTCCCGCTGGCGGGGTGCCGGCTCGCAATTGCCACCCCTGGGACAGCATCCATAATGTTTGGCACTGGCACATGCAATTCCCTCCTCCCCTCACCCCCTCAATTTCCCCCGTATAGGAAAATCACGTGCGTAAATGTATCCTCAGCACCAATGCGCTTTAGCTGGCTTTCTTCCGAAGTCGACGACAGCTCCGTCACCGAGCTTCGAAAAGGGCAGCGTGAGGATTTTGGGAAGCAGCAAGCAGTAACCTGGCCCAAAACGCCTCTAAACCATCAGCTCTTGAGTTTTCAACAGATGTTAACCCTTAAAACGTGTTTGAGGGTCCAGGTTCAGCCCCGCAGTGACCCTGTTGGAGAATTGTGGAAATAGAGCTCACGGGTGGGTTTTGCCGCCCTGGTCTGGCTGCGGTGCTGCCGCGGGGCTCTGCATGGCAAACCCCAGCGGTCGCTGATGCTTCCGGCAGATGTCAGGGAAGTGACGGTGATAAAATGTGTAAGGGCAGGTGCCTTTTTTCCTGCTGTAACATTAAAGGTGAGTGCTGGGGAGGAGGGTTAAATATTTTCCACAAGGAGCATCTCACCGGTACCGGGAAAGTGGCAGTTGGCGCTGATACCTTGAATTTTCAATGCTGCAAGACGCTCCTCCGTGGGTATGTCAGACGCTGGCTGTGTGCTGTCCGCACGTGAGGAGATTGTAATTTTATTTTTCTTTTTCAGCTGCGTGACATGGGTGTTTCCCCAGAGTGTAGACGGGAACTCTTCGCTCTGGGTCTTCTGTTGGACATGCAGAAAGCTGCACCTCCCCGTATCTCTCTTGTAGGCTGGCAAACAAATCGTACTCCACGTCTAATTCAGCATTTGGAGCTCAGGGCAGTAAAGAAGCTGGTTACCTGGAAGAGTGCAACACAGTTTTGAGAAATCCACAGGTTTCGAGTTAACAATTGTTGTGACGGTTTGCTCCGTTGGGCTCCAAGTCAAGCAGGAGAGCGGCAGCCAGGAAATAGCTGGTCAGGGTGGGGGAGGCAGGGGCTGCGGGACGTTAAAACAGAGTCAACGTTTCAAGCTCTGCACCTCACAGAAGTCAACTCAGTTTCTTCCCGGCTGCTCGCTGCGCTGTGTCTCTGTCGAAACTCTTAATTTCCAAGGACAGTTTACATTAAAAAAAACCCTTGCCGGATCTCTTCAGGAATTTCAATGTGAAACAACAACGATTCTTGCTGGGAATTGTCTTCCCAGTAATTGTTGGTTAAAACCTGTGGGTATCTTTTTGTAATACTTGTTATGGATGCCTGCTGGTTTCCCTTGCCCCTGTCATATTTCCCTGCAGTTTCCAGATGACTGCCCACCTTTTCCCCCTCCTTCTCTTTTCTGTACCTGAAATTCTGTACCACATCATATTCACACTGGAAAAATCTTGCACATCATCTCTAGATGAAAAATTATAGTTTCGGATTTTAATTAAAAAATAATTTCCAGTAAATGTTTTTCCAGTGAAGTCAATATTCACGAAGTTATTTGCATGGGTATTTAAAGAAATTTCATAAAAATGAAAATAAAATGAAAATATGCTGGTTTCGGACCCAATTTGGCAATGTGCTAAGGCACATGCTTAAACTCACCCATGAACACATTTGAGCACTGAATAAATCCCCTATGGTATTTAAAGCTTGGAGGATGTTTAAGTATTTTTGTGATTCCAAATCGTAGTCCTCTCCAGTAGGAGGGAGAAAAGTATGCCATACCTTAGACAAAAACACTTTTTATTTTCTTAAAAAAAATAATTAAAGAGGATTATAATAAAATATAACACAGGATTATAATACAGCTAATGTTTTGGGGCAGGCCAGACTGAAACACAGGGCAAGCTGTGCTGCCGTAGCTTGTCCTGAAGGGACAAACGACCAGTGCAGGGTGACCAGTGCCTGTCACTGAGTGGTGGGAAGACTCTTGCCTGCTTTCTGCGCAGGCAGGCATGCGGTGACGGAGGGAGAGGTCAGCCAGCCTCTCTGTCCTCACCTGGTGATGGAGGGCAAGTGGTGCTCTGCAGGCGGCTCCTGCAGGTGTGAGGACCCAAATGTGAGGCAAAGCTCCCAAAAGCTTATAGAAGTCTCTGGAGGAGGTTCCTGCTACTGAGGTCAGTCCTGCCGAGCTGCCACGCTGCAGAGGTTGCACAGTCCCCCTTGTCTCCGCCATTTGCTTCCAGCCCCAGAGGGACGTACCCATGTACACACAGGGCAATAGGCACCAGCCTAGCTATGCTATTTCAAAGTTACACTGCCTTTAATCTGAATTATTTTCCCACTGCTGACAAAGACAAGAGAGGGTGAATTCAGCGGAATGGGTCGCACCAGCAAGGAACTTGCTTCACTATTATTAAGCAGGACTTAAGTTGCACCCTCCTGCAGGGGCAGTCAAGCATTTTGGGCATCCTATAGCTGCCAACATATTTTCACCTCCTATTTTCTTCTTCAGCTGTGATGGTAAAAAAGGAGAGCGTACATACAGTTCTGCATGGTAGCTGAATATGAAACACAGTCTCTGGCTGTAATGCAAACTGCAGACAACATTGGAATCTTGGTAGCATCCCTTTGAAGAAGTGCTCTTTCAGCTCAGCTTTCATACAAATATACGATGAAAGTTCGATGAGAGATGTAAAGACAACAATTTAAAATTTCTGTGCTTACTGAGAAGGGTGGAGAATTGTTTTTCTTAGACAAAAGGCGCATTGAACAAAACAAGAGTGCGGCATAATTCTCTCTTTCAGCCTCTACCTCAGTCCTGAAAGAAATCAGGCATAAACCAGATAAACCACTAAATATGATTCAGCTCACTCACACAAGCTGCAAAAAAAGTCTTTATTTATTTAAAGAAAATTCTCTAACAATAGCCCTACCTGCTTCAGCAGGCAAGCCTGACTGTTCAGTAATGCCAGGCTGTAGAAAGTATTACTTTAAATGCAGGATTTCCCTTCTTGATGCTGTTTGAACAGATGGTTTTGTGGCAACATCTCTACACTTCTTTTTTTTTATTATTATTATTTTATTTTAATACTAAACTTGTTTGGACTGTATGAGGCAAGCTATTAAAAGCAGCAGAGTACTAGGCTTGAAAGTATCATCCCAGTATTACACTCAAATGGATCGGATAAAATGTCTGAGGTGATGATCATTAGCCATCCCAGTATTCCCTCTGCCAGTGCCCAGTACTGGGAATGTCAGGAACAGATGTAAAACTCCGGGATATTTAACCAGGAAAAATTATACAACTGTGTACACAGGTGGAGCTGGACTCCCTTGTATTAAGGGAAGGAGGTGGAGAGGGAAGGAAAGGGTAGGTAGAGAGGAAGTTGTTTGAGGCTGTTGGTGATGAGTGGGACATTTAAATACACAGGGGCATAAAGTGAAGAGGGTTATTTTCCACATAAATATGCACATGTGGTTGACAGAGTCCCCGAAACATCGGACTGAAGAATCCTATAACCTTTACTATCGGGACTGTAGCAGCCAGCATCCCCTTACTGGAGACACTGTCCATTTTGGTGGGCTCCCTGGTCCTCCCATAGTAAAAGCTATCAGTAACAGCAACATAGTTGTGGAGGTTGGTGTTTTGAACACTACTCCTCACATCCAGCTGCACTCCTCCTCCTCTTCCTCCTCCCCGCCCACGTTGGTCTCATTGCTTTGGCTCAGCTCCTCAGGTACGCTGCTCCAAGGCTGGGCTCTGCAGGATGCCCCCATTCCTGGGACACCCAGGCTTGGTTACTGCACCTCCCAAGTGGGTGCCACCCGGCTCAGGTCCAGGCATCATCCCTGCATTATCCGAGGCACATATTCACTGTGCAGCCACCACAAAGAACTGGGTCAGCAAGAAAGGGGTGCCAGGCAGTAGCATATGTTTTGGAGGAACTTAGGTTTACCTTCTTGCTTGTTTAGTCACAACTCCATTGTTTTTGGAAGGCCACCAAGCCTTTTGGAGCCCTGTTGCTCTGTGTGAAAGTTGGAAGGAGGGTGGGGAAGTAGCCCTGATCTACAAATTACTTATTCTGTGGTAGCAAAGGTTGTACATATTCTTTATAAGACAAAAAGATACAGATCAATACAGATATGACTGAAATAAATCTAGTAGGTTGGAGGGAAGGTGTTGAAGCAGGAGCAGATAGAGCCTGTAGAATCCTGCTCCCATTGACAGCCAAATTACCATTGGCTTTAACAGTTCTGGGGTTTCATTCATGTTGTCTGCTGTTACTATGTGGATTTCAATCATTGTGAATTTGGAGAAAACCCCATACTTAAATCCCCAAAACACTTATTTTACATCAAATTTAACTCTTTTATAGTTAAACTCTTTTCATAATCTGTTTACCCTGACTCTACCAAATCTGAAAAAATGTATTTCTGCTTATGATGATTAACAAAGAAGACAAAAACAGTTTAACTTTAAGACTGTGTCTTCAGAGGTAGCAATTGTACAAACAGTGCTGGATATAACATAGAAAACAAATTAATTCCCAATAGCACCTCTTTTTACAACATCATTGTGGGCTTTGTTGACTTTTGTCTGGCTTTTTTTCTGTGGATGCCATGGAATTTGAGATGACTTGAAATACTCAAATGAACACATTTAAATGTGTGTGTTTATGGGTAAGGGAGGGGGATCCGCACTTAAATCCTAAGTGCTGGAATTAACTCCAACAAAGCCTGAGTGTGTTGACTTTCAAATGTATTCAGCTAATGGAGCAGAAAGTTGTTGGCTGGCTTCAACAATTATCTAATTTTTTAACTTTTTTTTTCCCCCTAGAGAACATCTTTGATAGCTATCTCAGTATAACACAATAAGTGCAATATATTTAAACACAGAATTTCAGCTTCAGAGTAGTGGAGCGGTGGGGTTTCTCTGCCAGGCTTCACATTCCTTTTCCAGTGTAATCTGGTGAATCCTGGACTGTCTGTGCTGTTCTTGGTCTGCAAACGCAGAGCTCTCCATCTGCCCTCAGTCCTAAATCTTGCACTCAGGGGGGCTCTGACAGAGGCACTTTGGCAAATCCTGCCAGAGAAATCTATTAGTCGCCCCTTGGATGTCGCCGTTGACAACATCCAGGTGGGAGACTCCTGCCGTGGCAGAGGTGGTGAAAGAGAGCGGAGCACCAACATGTTGTATCAGGTCAGTGTGCCGGGCAGCCAACAGCGTAAGCGCAACAGCAAAACCATTTCCTCTTCCACTTTCAAAGAAGACGATAACCTGGGATGGAAAGGAGATCGATGGGTGGGGATGTCACCTGCAGCTAAAGTCTGAAAGTTCATCTCTTGGAATCAAAGCTAAACTGTACATTACAGGAGGCAGCCCATGTGTTGTTAGAAGTCTCTTTAGACTAGCTCCATTAGTCAGATTAATTGTATAAATTGCCACATATTTAAATATGAAATAAACTTGGCAAATTGCCTCTTCTTTGTGTGGTGTAAGGGAATAAACCTTTTTAACCACCTGGCCAAGCCTCTGCCTTGCCTGTTATAATTATTTTTACAGATCATACCGGCCCCAGCTCTTCTGTCTCCTGTGGAGGGTGCAAACACCAGTATTGCAGCTGGATGCTGAGACGGGGGAAGAACTGTTCTCGTAGGAAGCGTCCAGCTGGTGCTTGCAAGTGAGTAGGCAGGACAGCACTGCCTTGATGGGCTCAGACCAGGGCTTCTCAGGAGGCTGCTCCATCATGCTGACATTTTTGTCTTCAGGGTATGAAAGAAAGACAGTTCTGCAAAGATCAATATGCCTAGCATCATGCCTGGCAGATTTCCTGCAGCCTCTGGCACTTGCTGGGGGAAAAAAAAAATCTCAACTGCTCCTGTCCCATCCTTCATGTGAATAAAACCGCTGATCTATGTCTAGTTTTTGCTTTGCAGATATAGTATGCACTTTATCTATCTATCTATCTATCTATCTATCTATCTATCTATCTATCTATCTATCTACTTATGATGAAGATAACTGCACTCTAATTTAACCCATTGTCTATCTCACCACAAAATCTTCACTGAAACATGATGATTCACAACAGTTTGATACACAGTTGGTGCAAGTGACCATTCAGAATGGAGTACAGGGGGTTGGTGCATAATTCTTTTTCTATAACAGAAAAGGAACATACAATGCAAACATTGTGTGCCTGACATATTTTTATAACAGAGTACTAAGAAAATACTTGCTACCTGAAATATTTCTGTAAGTCACTGAAGCAAGGAACCCAACATGTGGGTTACATTACATTCAGAGCTGATCTTAGTTTTGTAACACACACTAAACAGCAGTATGTAGGAGGCTCAGGTTTAATAAAACTAAAACTTTCGGTGGTGCATACAGCCAATAAAGATTTAAGCATGCTGGGCATGATCAGCATACTAATTGCTGCATTAATAAATCCTGAAGCCTGGGTTGTTTTGAAAGGCAAATAAAATTATTGTAGAAACCTTGAAGAGCATTTACTTAGAAAAGTTGGCATATGTCTGTACTGAGATGTGCGTGAATGTAAAATATCAGCGATAACACTGATCAGATGTTTTTTCGTGTTTTTTCTACCTCTCTGTTCTGTGCAATGGGGACTTTGCAACGTCTGATGTTAAGTTGTTCTGCCCTAGTGTTTATTGAAAAAACGTCACCAAAAACAATCATGTTTCTGTAACTACTAGTGATAATGCAGTTTATCTTTCATTTTCACTACTGCATTGAATAAGTCATGCTGTACAGATGAAGGGCTCTCAAAGAATAAAGCTGGACAGAGCTATCTATTCAACTACAACGCTTCAGACCACAACCACAGGCAAAAGGAAACATGACGATGACTGCCCCAGCATAAAAAATGGTGCGTTTCACAAATCCAGAATGCTGTATTTCCCAGGAGGCCAGGGAAACAGGAGGCTCCCAAAGTCTCTTCTTGTGTGGAAATAGGACCACAACCAGGTCTGAACTGATGTGAAGTGGTACTTCAAGTGCTGTGGGCCAGCGCGCAGGGTCTTGTCCAGCTGTCAGCAAGAAGCCCTCTCCTCTCCGTTCTGCTCCACGGCAGCCCCTCACCAGAAATGCTGCCCACCTCATGCAGAAAGTGGCAAGAGGTTTTCAGCTTAGGAAGGACAGGCTTGCAAAGGTGAAAAGAAAGATTTAAAAATTAGCCCTGAGAGTTTACAGAAGTGGAAAGTACTCTGTGCGTTTCCAAACCCAGTGATGGCAGAAAGATGGCTTTACATGCAAGAGAAATATTTTATTTTCAGAAGGAGCTCACTTGCCTAGCAAAAAGTGCACTCCGCTATTCTTTACTTCCTAAATAAAAATTGTTTATTAAAAAGTTTCAATTTTTTTAAATGAAAGGTAAGATTAATGAGCCGTGCTCAAGCAGCAAAGATTCCTGCCAGTTTGTGCATTAGTCAGCTATTAACATACTTCTTGGGTAATTTGAAGGCATTTTTTCATAGTGCATTGGAAATCACAAAAGACTCGTTGAACTCAACAGGATCCTTACTCCTAGTTAGCTTGCCTCCCAGCCTGATCACTGTGGCTGTTCTAACATATTTTGGTGTTCTCAGTGGCATCGGTACATTTAGTGGAGAAAATCGGCAAATACTGTAAGGTGAAAAGGGCTTCCTTTTAGAGACACCTCATTTTTAGCACAACAGCCATCCTAAGTCTCTCTCTGTTTCCCGCTACTATTACATGGCCTGTAAGGATGGGAAGGTGAGATCTGGAGGCAGAGAAGATGAAAAAAATGAGATTGCATCTCCTTCCTCGTAAGCTCTTGTCTACCCAGTCTGACACAGATAAGAAGCACGCGTTAGAGCTGCAAGTTTGGAATCTCAAGCAGAGTGTTTCCAGCACGCAGAAGATACAAGCGCAGTACACGATACTCCCATTGGGAGACAGTGATAAGCGAAACGTGTTTTGTTACTGCAGCGTCAAAAGGAATCCCCAGGCTGAAGAAGCTGTGGTTTCTAGTGAAATTCAAGGGTGAAATATGAATGAATAAAAATACATAGTGAGGAGCTGTTTTGGCAACGGTACTTCAGACTTCCAGCAAGCAATTTTAATGAAGCAGGAAGCAAGGAAGTGGGATTATATTAGAACTGAACCCAGACCTTAGATACCAGACGCAGTTCTCAAATCTACAGCAGATTCCGTAGGCAATATGGATCAAACGAACCTTTTTCTGCCTTAGGCTTCCAGTTATAAAGCAGGGGCAACAAGAACACTGTAATTTGGGTTTTTTCTAGCATCCTTTGTCTCCTTTGTTGGTTCCCCTCGAGAGAGTAACCATCTTCTCTCAGCTGGATCCAGTGGCTGTTAATCTCATAGACTAGACAATCTTTGGTTTTGGATTGCACACACATCAGGCTATATGTTTGCAGTGTCTTGGATCCTAAATCTATGGCAGTAATTCTTAGGGCACTATTCTCTGTCAGTTTACATACCAAAGTCCCTTTTCCTTTTGATTGGTCTTTTCTCCTTTTGAAGCAGCTGCTGTAATAGGCAGAGATTTATTGGCCTGCAACTCAGACCTCAAAGGCAAAATTTTGAGGCTCCCAAACATACAGCCCATGGAAAATCTGCAGCTCCCCAAGGTACCGTTCCCTCCCTTCTTCTGCCTGAGAGTCCAATAGAGAGTTCCTCAGGACGCCACAGCGAAGGTTAAATGGGATTTACCCAAAGGACTCGAGAAATAGCAGACGTGTTTCTCATGGCAGAAAGCAATTCAGCCTTCTAAGGGTGGTGGCATCCTCCCAAAAAAACCTGCCTGGGGACACTTCCCATAGCGATTAACCAGACTTTGCAGCACTATGGAGAAATGCCCCTTCCTCTGCTGAGACACTCCAAGATGTAGTGCAAGAAGCACTGTTCCTGTGAGGATGAGAATACATGGTCTGTTCCTGCACTGCCTGCACAGCAGCTGCTGCGGATCCTTTAATGCACCGAATCCACAGCCAGTTTCCAGTGCAGACGTGCTTTTATTGTTACAGGTCAGTCTTCCCTTTTGATGCTTTCACAGCATGTATTAAATTAATCTCACTCCTTTTAAAACTTGGCTACCAGAGCCAGAGGAAAGCGTTCCACAGATGCAGCTATGTTCCCAAAACATGCTCTCACTCTCTTAGAAAATATTTCAGGTCTCCTGTACTTTCCAAGCAGGATTCCTCCTGTTGTAAGCTTTGTGCCATTTCTAATAAAAGGAGCTTACCAGTACTTTAAAAATTATTCAAATAGGGATTGTTTAGTTTACAATGCTTAATACCATGGCGCTGCATCCTGACTCTGGTTGCCACCATGCTGCTGCTGTTGAACTCCGCATTTGAGCTAGGCTGGGCAAGTTTTCGGTAAGTAGAGGCTAAGGTTCAAGTAAGCATTAGCTAAATCATCACATGGGGTGGAAACTGGAACAAAACAAGATAATAGCTGAGTTTCTGGTTTTCAAGTTTTGGTTTCATTTGAACCACAAACTCAAAACTGAATATTAGAAGAACGTTTAGAAGCCATGTCTGCATTTGCAACACAAGCACTGGGTCACACTCAGCCCAAGCGATGAGTGAATCCTAATAAGTTATTTCTGTTTATTCAGACCTTTAGACGTTAGAAGTATGCTGGAAATCTATTTGTCTAGTGAGATTTACTGTCTGGCCATTCTGGAAATAGCATGAGAACAGTCTCTTTTATTGTATCTGTTTTATCACTCGTGATCTTACTCAAACCCGGAAATCCAAAATTGCTGGGCTGGAATGGCAGACAACATTTTTAAAGCCTGCTAATCTCAAGTTTTTATTGTTTGGCATACATGTTTAGGTTCACTCTTATTTTATTTGAGCTGGTTAAAAAAAAAAAAAAAAAGGAGAGGAGCACAGAAATTGCTTGTGAGCATACCTATATACTGCACAGATCAAAATTCTCATTATGGCTTGCGTGGCTCGGGGGAAGGTTTCAAAACATAAACCCAACTGGCCATACAGTGACTCTGATGGAAGTTAAAACATGCTTACCAGGGGTTTTTAACTGCTTGTTGGCTTTATTAAATATTGCACTACATATGTAACTAGCAAAAATAATAAGTGCCATTGGGTTAAAAACATACACTGATTTAAAATAAAAAGCTGTTCAGGTCATTCAATCTACACCCTACAAAAATGACATACTGACAGTAACTCTCTTCAAATAAGCCCTTTAAAAATAATAATGGTAAAGGGATATACAGAATATAATGCGGAGTAGAAAGAATTCACCTTTCATATTTTTACTATTCTAGAGATGCTGTAACTAAAAGTTACCGTTCACCATATACTTGTACTTATTGACTGGTGATAACCAAATTCTATTGGTATATTTGATGCTGCAGCTTCTCCCATACTGTCTGAGTGCCCTGTGACCCTCAAGAATACATTGTCAAGGTATGAAAAATAGAAACTTAAAAAAATAAATTTTGGAGTGATTATAGAAAAACTAAGGAAACATGCCTTATATGAGTCTGCTATAACCCAACAATAATGACTAAATAAAAAGCAATGAAACAAAACGTAAAATATCTCAAAACAGTACATTTATACATCTGTAGGGGTTGATTTTCTGCGATGTGAGATTAGTGACAAGCTAGCACAGTTGCTCTGTAGCAATGCCACATCCAGCTGCAAAAGGTAAGAAACTCTAAATAATTAACAGGGACAAAAGCACCCTAAGTAATCTGTCGTGCTGGGTTCAATATATAGCTGTGCTCCGCTTTTGCACCGCGTGGTCCTCCCTGTGTAAATAGGGAGTCTCTGTAGCCGATGTGCTCCTTTCTCAGTGAGAAAGATGAATTACGTGGCTCAGCCCCGTTGGCAAGAAAACATACAGCCCCCACATGTCAGTAGAAGTATCCTCATCACCACTCATGTAAAATCTAATCCCTACCTGTCATGACAGTCTCCAAAACATGGAATATTCTCTGAATCACAGCCAATTTTTTGGTCATTCACTGCATCAGGAGCAGCAGTCGCTGTTCTCTCTGTGTATGTATAAATACACATACTTTTAATGCAGTTACTTTAAAATTGAGAGGGGGTGGAAATCAGTGGAAATCCCTAGCGATTTCTTTTGGGGGTTGATACTTGAAACTTTGAGTTTCATTCATAACAATATGGAAAGACTAGCGGTCTCGCCGTGCCTCTCTTTGGGGAATTTTTCACAGATGAACATTTTCCCTAGTCTTATTTCATAACGTGTGAGTGAAATACAGTACACAATAGATTGATAGGGCTGTTCTAAAGAAGCCTTTGTCAAAAATTCCTGTGCGCTTGACCCGTTTCTTCAGGAGTAAGTCCTACCAGAAATGCAATCTGAATATACAGTGAGTAGGACAAATGTGGCTTGGCATAAGCAGCTGCAGGTCTGCAGACGTGTGCCATGATGGGAGGTGAGTGCTAGCTGAATTGCTGCTCCGCTGAAAAGGCACCTGTTGAAATAAAATACAGTTAAAGAGCAAAAGAGACTATGTTGGAGTGGCAATCCGTAGTAGCGATGTGGAGGTAAGACCACATACGTGTCTGAGCATGCGCATGTGTTTAGCACATGAAAACAGGGATCATTTTCTTTCCGTGCAGGCTGAGGGGGCAGTTGGGTCCCCAACGAGAGCTGAGGGCTGGGGGAGGAGAGGATCCAGGGCAATACGCAGATTTCGCAGCGTCTGAATTATCCAAATGCTACTGAATGAATGGGTGGGCTAGTCTATACTAAAAGCGGTGTTTGATGCATTTGAGCTAGTTTCAAATTATTTGAACAGGCAAGCTAGCTTTTTCATGAGGTATTCAGTACCTCACGGAAACCTCAATGTGGTCATTTTGGCATCTCCTCTTCCACTCGTAGCTGGAAAATTTATAGATCCTGTGAAAGACCTGTGCACGTGTGGTGCACTTACACAGTGGAGAGGCACATGATTTTGTTCTTCTTTGCCTAGTAAGTAGAGGGTGGGTTTCTGAGGGTGATTCAGCACTGCTGGAGAGGNGTAGGGCATGTCATATAATACATCCCCTTCACAGTCAATATTGGGCAAATATTCATTAGCAAAAAGGAAATTGAGAGGAGAGGAGAGGAGAGGAGAGGAGAGAGGACACCTCTTTTGTAGGGCAGATAATTTCTAATCCGTTTTCTGTCATACGCACTAACAACAACCTCATTCGGATGACCTGTGGCTGAAGTTCTTCCTACTTGCCTAAATGCAGGTACCAGCTACATTCACCTGACAGACAGGGTAGAATAGTACATTTGAACGAGAGATGACAGAGAAAACTGTGGACATGCGTAAACATGTGGTTTCTCTTCCCTCTTTTATGAAATGTATTATTTGGTGCTGGCAATAAAAGCTGCAGAGATGGCCTTTTTGGGCACCCTAGGTGACAGATTTTCAAATATTGCTATTGTTTTCACCTATTGATCTAACTGGCAGAATTGCCTGCAAAATGCCCTCTGGGAAGTCCATCTTTTCACAAAAGTAAAGGAGATGCAGGAGAAGGATTTGCACTGATACTAATTAAAGTTCTGCTCAAAATTTCTTGACTCTGGCTGAGTTTAAGTGCCCAAAAGGGTAGTCTGGTTTCCTGAACTAATGTATGACTAATCTGATAGCCTTCTACAATGGCATGACTGGATGGATAGATGAGGGGAGAGCAGTAGATGTTGTCTACCTTGACTTCAGGTAGGCTTCTGACACCATCTCCCACAGCATCCTCGTAGGCAAGCTTAGGAAGTGTGGGTTAAATGAAAGGACAGTGGGGTGGATTGAAAACTGTCTGGCAGGTAGAGCTCAGAGGGTTGTGATCAGTGGGGCAGAGTCTAGCTGGAGGCCTGTGACTAGTGGTGTTCCTCAGGGGTCAGTACTGGGTCCAGTCCTGTTCAATGTATTCATCAATGATCTGGATGAAGGGATGGAGTGTACCCTCAGCAAGTTTGCTGGTGACACGAAACTGGGAGGGGTGTCTGACACCCTGGAAGGCCGAGCTGCCATTCAGCATGACCTGGACAGGCTGGAGAGTTGGGCAGGGAAAAACGTTATGAAATTCAACAAAAGCAAGTGTAGGGTCCTGCACCTGGGGAGGAATAACCCCCTGCACCAGTGCAGGTTAGGGGCTGACCTGCTGGAAAGCAGCTCTGCGGAGAGGGACCTGGGAGTCCTGGTGGACAACAGGATGACCATGAGCCAGCAGTGTGCCCTTGTGGCCAAGAAGGCCAATGGCATCCTGGGGTGCATCAAGAAGAGTGTGGCCAGCAGGTCGAGGGAGGTCATCCTCCCCTCTACTCTGCCCTGCTGAGACCACAGCTCAAGTACTGTGTCCAGTTCTGGGCTCCCCAGTTTGAGAAAGACAGGGAACTGCTGGAGAGGGTGCAGGGAACAGCCACAAAGATGATTAGGGGGCTGGTGCATCTTTCTTATGAGGAAAGGCTGAGGGAGTTGGGTCTTTTTAGTCTGGAGAAGAGAAGGCTGACGGGCGATCTCATAAATGTTTACAAATACTTAAAGGGAGGGTGCCAGGAAGAGGGGGCCAGTCTTTTTTCAGTGGTACCCAGGTGCCAGGAGGAGGGGGTCAGTCTTTTTTCAGTGGTCTCCAGTGATAGGACAAGGGGCAATGGGTATAAACTTGAATATAGGAAGTCCCATCTCAACATGAGGTTGAACTTCTTTCCCTTGAGGGTGGCAGAGCAGTGGAACAGGCTGCCCAGAGAGGTGGTGGAGTCTCCGACTCTGGAGACATTCAAAACCCACCTGGACGCCATCCTGTGCAACCTGGTCTAGGTGAACCTGCTCTGGCCAGGGGATTGGACCAGATGATCTCCAGATGTCCCTTCCAACCCTTAACATTCTATAACATTCTGTGAATGTGTAAGTTTTATGTATATACATAGGCTTGTGAACTGAACTTCACCTACACCGGGAGGGAAAATTCTCTGAATACTGCTGCATTGTTCTTCCAGGAAAAGAAGCAGAAGAAGCCTCAAAACTGTATTGTAACCGCTTAAGTAGACAACAAGTCAGATCTTGCAAATAGGAAATAATTACTTGCACAAGTAATTATTGTTTTCGTTTCAATGTCTGTTAGCTAATGCTTACTTTTCAAACCAGGAGGTTCTGATGATTGCAAGAGGACAAGAGAAATTTTCTGTAGGCTTTTGCATTTATAAATCTACTGCATTTTTATAACTTCTTAATATGGTCATGAAGCTGAATTTATTTTGTGCATTAATCTTGAGTTTGCATCTCAGCATATCTTACAGTATGTTTTTCCAAATGAAAAATACAGCATTAAAAAACCTGCCTGTCAATTGGTAAAGGTGACTGAAAGATTTTTTTTCTTTAAGTCAGGTTTATACTGCTTCAATAAGCAGTTTTACTTTTATTATCCTCCTATTCTTAATCCTAAGTAACAACTGAAAATGTGTTTATTCCCCTGGTACAGAACATATGTTGGTGAATATACACACTTGGTGAATATGCATTATCTAATAACTCTGCACTGTCACCACTTGCTGACCCACAAATTGATCACAGATTTTTCCTTTCTTCTTCCTTCACTATAGAGAGTTAAGCGTGATTTTAGTCACTTGAAGGGAAGTTCTTGTTTCGCTTTGAATGCAGCATGCTGCACTTTTCAAAAGTTAGATTAAGATTCAGTAAAGGAACTACAGGCCCAGGCTAAAGCTGTGCGATATGCAGAACTGGGGCACCACCCCTAGGTAAAGGTCCTTTCCTGGGCAGCCCAAATGTCCCTCGCAGCAACACTTGTGAGTCTGGCTGGTCCATCTCCAGGCAGCATCAAACCTTTTGCTCAGGAATCTTCTGAGGAACTTGAGAGAGGCCAATGAGATGTTACAGCTGGAGAGGCATTTTGAGAAGATTTATCGATTGGGTTTGAAGCTCTGCATTAGAGGGAAAAGCCACAGTTTCACAGAATCATTGGGAATGACAAAGAAATCCTTGAGAATGACAATATTTATCCTTGAAAAAAAAAACCCAAAACATTCTACAGTAAGGCAGGTTCATAGGTGAGTGAAACAATGTAATGGGCCAGGCTTTTGCAAGACCAGGCAGCTTGTAAGGTTAATAGGAAAGTTTTTAAGCATAAAGAGATGACACAGTGTCTGATTCATACAGGTAAAGACAGAAGAGGCAAACAATTTTCTGTAAAGACTAGAAGTACATGTTATTATGAACTGCCAGAGGTCGAGTGGCGCTTATTAGTCAGCAAGAAGGAACAGTTCCAAAGCAGGACACAAATCAGCAATGGTTACAGAGTACTAATGCACACACTGCCATGAATCATACTTTTTCCAATGGTAAAAGAGAAAAGCATATAAGCGCTATTTGTGTTTTATATACGTTCAGTTCCTGACTTTATTATTATTACTATTTCTCAAAATATCATTAAACAAACATGGTCTTTAATCCATCATAGAAAACCCCTGTATCTAATCTTAGTGGAGCTGTTGCTATATGGGCTGTGCAAACATTAAAAAAAGAAAACAGTAATTCTACGATAAGCAAAACAGGAAATTGGAGGTTTCTGATGATGAAACTGATATCCAGCTGGTAACCTGAGCAATGAAGTCACTAAGCCTTTCCTGCACTATAAATTTGATTTCCTGGGACATATTTAATGTTTTTGTTAGATTTCTTGGATAGTATGCACCAAGTATTTTCAGCTAAGAATCATCGCCATCATTTTGCTCAGCTCCCTCAAAATAAGTAGCGTGTTAAAAGCATAATGTGGGAGCAGAAAGCTAAAGCATGCTCATGTTATAGTGTTTATAACAGTAAGCATTTACTTACAAGTGTGCCTGTTGTGCAGATAACATCGAAGTGATAGAAGGGGGAGGGGGTTTAAGCAGTGCACGCTCTTTACAAAGGCTGCTTAGTAACCAACATTGCATTGCCTCACTGGAAGCTTTATGTTTGTTCAGGCTACTTCATTAAAAAACACCAAAGAGCCCTTCTGGAGGGTAGCGAGGAGGGAGACTCGGAGAGCAGTGGCCAGAGTAGGTGAAATGTAATTACAGCCCACCGAAGCCTTTCCTCAAAATGGAGACAGCAAAAGATTTAGGTGTTTTGTGAGCTGCTGTTAATCCTTGAGCCATGTCTCTGATGCCCAAGTATAGGCCATTTATTTATTATTACAGGTGGTGGTGTACTAAAATGCAGCAGTTTCTGAGAGACAGATCATATCATCAGTCAACGCAACTATGACGTACTGGTGGCTTTAGTGAACTTACACACTGTATCTGGCCCAAATCTTCATAAACACTATTGAGTAATGTCCTGACACCTCTGTAGGTGCTATTTTAATGATCCTCCGTTGGCGATGATTAAGGAAGAGGGGCCCAAGAAAGCTGGATAATATTCAAGGACGACCTCCATCAAGCTCAGGAGAGATGCATCCCAACAAAGATGAGATCAGGCAAAAACACCAGGAGGCCTGTGTGGATGAATAAGAAGATCCTGGACAATCTCAAACAGAAAAAGGACGACTACACAGGGTGGAAGCAAGGACAGGCAGCCTGGGAGGAATACAGAGAAATTGTCCGGGCAGCCAGGGATCAGGTTAGGAAAGCTAAAGCCCAGAGTTAAATCTGGCCAGAAGCAACCAAGGCAACAAGAAAGTCTTCTATAGGTATAGCAGTGACAAAAGGAAGACTAGGGAAGATGTGGGTCCATTCTGGAAGGAAACAGGAGACCTGGTCACCCAGGACGTGGAGAAGGCAGAGGTACTCAATGACTTTTTTGCCAAGTGCAATGTCCTACACGTGGGTCTGGGCAATCCCATGCAGAAATACAGGCTGGGCAGAGATGGATCGAGGAGAGGGACTTGGGGGTGTTGGCAGATGAGAAGCTCAGCCCAGAAGGCCAACTGTAGCCTGGGCTGCATCAAAAGAAGCAAGGCCAGCAGGTCAAGGGAGGTGATTCTGCCCCTCTACTCATCTCTCATGACACCCCACCTGGAATCCTCTGGAGCCCCAGCATAAGAAGGACATGGACCTGTTGGAGTGGGTCCAGAAGAGGACCATGAAGATGATCAGAGGGTTAGAGCACCTCTGCTATGAGGACAGGCTGAGAGATTTGGGGTTGTTCAGCCTGGAGAAGAGAAGACTATGGGGAGACTGTATAGCAGCCTTCCAGTACTGGAAGGGGGCCTACAAGAAAGCTGGAGAGGGACTTTTTACAACAGCATGGAATGACAGGATGAGGAATAATGGCCTCAAACTGGAAGAGGGGAGATTTAGATTAGATATTTGGAAGAAATTTTTCACTCTGAGGGTGGTGAGGTGCTGGAACAGGTTGCCCAGGGAAGCTGTGGAGGCCTCATCCCTGGAAGTGTTCAAAGCCAGNGGGGAGGGGAGGGGGGGAGGAGGAAGGAGGCATTGAAGATAGACACTAGTGGACCAAGCTTCACATTCAAGGAGGTATGCTACATGCAAAGAGCTCAAATTAGAACCAGTGGTAAAAAAGTTGTGAAGACAGCAGGCATCTCTGTGGCTTCTCTGCCTCCCATTTTTCTGACCGATGACACTGCCAGCAGTCACCCTGAGCATATCGGAGCATACCCCAAAGCCCTGAGAATAAGGGATTAGAGGTTCAGGTGTTGCTCTCAGTAGGTCCCCCTAGCTCCCCTGCCAGTTGCTTGTGCCTGCATAGATGACATTGCCAGGGGCCATCCCATCCCATGTGACAACATCGAGTGTGGATGGAGTACATATCATGAGAAAGAAGAAGAGCATCTTTGTACCCCAACATGTTACTTTAATGAAGATAGGTCTAAACTGGGACAAAAGAATGAAAGGGAACATCCTAAGAGGTATGAACTAATGTGACCAGCAGAGCAGAGGCTGAAAGAGGTAATTCTAAAATAAGGAAAGAACAGGGCTCAGTAATGAATCTGCAGATTCAACCTAGGCTGCCAAATCAGAAAGGTCAGGTGGATATTTTGTTGAGTAACTAATAAAATCATTCAGGGCACAAAGTTTGGTGAACTGACTGTACGTATTTTAATTATCTAAACATCTTCTGGGACAGAAAGGCAAATCGACTGTCTAGAAGACTCAGGGGACGTAGCGTTGTCCATTTTCTTTTTGATCTGCATAGTCTAAGTATGAAGAAAGGCATTAGAGAGGAAGATTTTTTCTGATGCAATTCTAACTTTGGAGAAGGAACTGGTTCACTCAGACATTAACTTGAGTAAGGATGACTGGAATGACAGATCTTACAATCAAGGAGAAGAAAGGGCAGCAAAATAGAAACCATTAATCCATTCAAGAAAGTGGCCTTCAGAGAAGTCAGAGGCTTTGTAGGACTGATCTTCCAGCAAATTGGTTCAAAGGACTGGAAAGAATTCTTAGGGAAATGGTGTTACGAACCCATCAATAAAGTATCTCACTGTGAAAGGAATGGAAAAATTATATAGAAAAGATCTAGATGGCTACACTGTGAGTTCTTTTCATAGGCCTCAAACACAAGGAGAGAGTGTACAGAAGTTAGAAACTAAATCAGGTAAGTCACAGAAACACAGCATGAGCATGTAGTGACAAAATCAGAGAGGCCAAGGTATAAAATGAATGCAGTTCACATACAGCACCAGGAATAACTAATGCAGAGGAACACAGGCAAGGAAAGATCACTTGGTTTCCTGTCCTCCAACAGATGTCCACTCTGAAAGAGTACACAGAGCATTGACTCCATGCACCAACCTTAAGCCATTAAACTCTATGCAAAATGCTGTGAAAAATCTAGATCCTCTTGCCAAATACTCACTGTTATTTCTGTGCTGCAGGAAGAGGGCAGAAGAGGATTAAGCACACTGTCTCTGCCCCAGGACCCTGCAGTAGCACAAAAAGTCTTCTAACTCCCAGAGCATTGTACAAAAATGCTTCGTTCTGTTGAGGGCAGAGCAGAGATGGTCCTGGCCATCATTTCCCTTTCTCTGGAAGGGAAATTCCCCTTTCAACTCCAAACAGTTGGCAGTGAGGGTGCAATTAGTGGGTGGTAGACAGTGAGGGTGCTAATTGCTAGACAAGTAGCAAAATGAAGACCACAGAATGAAATGGAAAAGCTATTGTCCGAGGACATTTGGGGAAGACCATTGATGTACTGGAAGGTACTGGAAAAGGAGAAAACATAACAGGGGCTCTTACGAGGTGCTTGCAAAGGTGTTTGGAGTGGTATACCTGGCCAGTAGTCATCGGTGGTCACTAATGGCATGGGAGGCTGTGCTCAGCACGGTTTTGCATCACTCCATCCTGGGATCTGGTAGTAGTATTTTCATTACTGAACTGGATGTTAAGTAAGCAATGTGCTAATCACATTTGCAGATGATTGCAGTTTGGGAAGCCCTGTAAACAGTGAAAGAATGAAATTGAACTCTACGTGATGGCTACAAAAACTGAGAAATAGCATTTAAACATACTTAATTCAGTAAGAATGAGGCTAAAGTGCTATGCAGGGGTGGCACAGGACCAGGAACAAGTTGATAGATGGTAGCTCTCTAAGAACAGACCTAGCTGTTACAGTAGGTCATTACATGAACCGTGGGGCCACCTTGCTAAGGGTGAATGTCATCCAGGGGTTGGACAGGAGCAGTGCCTGCAGGGTAGGGAGGTGAGCCATCCCCTCCACCACAGAAGGAGTCAGAGGGAATTCAGAAAACAGAAATGTCAATTACCAGAGATATAGAAAGCAGGGTCTGTGAAGAAAAATTTGAACAGACAAGAGAAAAAAAAAACTGGAAAGAATATCTAGGAAAAAAAACTAGAAAAAACCATAATTATTAAATATTTCAGAGCTTCAAAGTCCTTTATAAAAGGTCTGTTAACATCAATAGGAATTGGGGTTTATTATTTCCAATCACATTTTTTCTTTTTTACTTTCAACTGATAAATCAGACCTACCTGATTGAGAGAGCTTCAAAACAATTGAGAGGCAGATTCTGATTCATCTCCTTTGAAAGTTCCTCAGAAGAAAATGAGATGTTTTTGAAAAACATGCCTTTCACAAGAACCTGCAAAGCTGTGAGGGGAAACGAGATCTTATTCGTATCTGTGCAGCTACCGTGAAGTCACCAGAATCCGTTTGCACCAAAACTGAATCTAACCCGTGTGTCTCAAAGGACATCTGAGTCAGGCCTTGAGATTAGGTCCACGGAGGGACGCAGATGCTCATCTCCCCTGCCTCGTGGCTCAGTCCCAGCCCTGGTTACACGCCTGGCTCCCCTGGGTGCTGTTTGGGACTCGGGGCAGTCGGCATGCCAAGCCCAGGAGCCGCACAAATCAGTGAGCGAAGAATGCTTTAAAGAGCAGCATGTCATGGATTTTGCTTCTTTTGGAGGTTAGGCTCTTAACCCAGGCTGTTGTTCCTTTCAACAACGTAGCAAGAGGTCACTCTCCTCTTTTATCATACAGGCTAAAAAAGAGCAAGAGGTTGCGGTCATCACAATAACCTTTTGTCCTCTAATTCAGCGGCTAAAGCACTTCTCAGGACACAGGTTGTTCAAGGCTCTCGCAAGATGGTACCCTGGTGACAGAGCTACTGGTGAGTCTGGGCACTCCTCTGTTTGTCAGGTCACGCTCACACAAAAAGCTTTTGGGAGTCATTGTGTTGAGAAGGACTGTGATGCTCTAATCAGGTGCATGGGCTCCTCACGTGGGAAGACAGAGACAAGGACTTAGCCTAGCTCTGAGGCTTGCTTATACATTATACATGACGTCTGCACTGGGTAAAATTATTCAGTAGCTCCTAGGAAGGCCCTGAACTGAACCTGCACAGCTCTGTGGGAATTGCAACCATTCTGGTGATTTGCAGAAGGAATTTAGGGGTCTCGAAGATTTTATGCACCTAAAAAATTATGTGGGGAGGAACTTCATATTATCCAGTCTCTACATGTACGTGGACTGGGTCCTCACCTTTGAATGACATGGATGACCTCATTCCATGCAAGAAATTCAACAGGAAAAAAAGAATAAGCAGTCTTCACAACAGGTTCTGCTTCACAGAGTAAATCTTCAGTATTATCTATGCACAGACTGCAAGACAATCCTTTCAGTCAAACAGTAATTTAAAAAATACAGCTGTGTATGAAGTTATTCCTGACTGTTGATATTTATGTGCCATGAATGCCTGACCAAAGTTTCAAAAAATAAAGAAAAAATAAGAGCATATCAATGGGTTTGGGTGACATCCATCCTTTTGCCACCTGCCCAATATACTGAAGTGGCATTCATGACTCTCCTAGGGGTTTTGTTTTCAAGGCTTAGTCCTGTAAATGCTGTTTTATGTCATGAGGCACTGAGGCCGTCAGAGAGGTAAATAAATGTCATGTCTATTAGTGAGTGCCAACAGCAACTTGATTGCAACAAAGCCTCGGTTGTTGAATGTTTTTATGAATACCAACGTTATTCATTTTGCTCCTGGAATCCTGGAATCTCTTCTGTTTTGTTTATGCACATGCACACACATTATATATAATATATATAGAAATCTGGAATATTTCCCTCTGCAGTGTGATGGAGTTCAATTTACTCAATGGTCGCATGACCTGCTTGCTTGTGAAGTCCTAATACTCCTCGTTTCTGAGCAGGATGCCTGTGAGAAGCTACCACGAGATAAATCAATAGAGCATTTTCATACAGCAGCATTTTAAGCCCATAGATACGGGTAACTATAAAAGAGAGAATCTAGTATAGAATTGGAAGCATATTCAATTTTTTTCTTCCTTTTTTTCATTTTTCTTCCTTTTCCTTGTTCTCTTTTACAGGAAACTTTCTTATTATAAAGCATTAGTGCTCCACACCAGGTGAGAGAGATCTAAGTCTTCATCTAAATGTATGTTTCTTACATTGTGATCCAGAAACTCAGGTGTTAAAAACATCATGAGCCATCTTCAAGGAGTTTTTCATCAATGACACAAAATATTTGAGGGCGTTTTGCTGCCCCTTCTGTGTTTGCGGCCTTTTTCTTTTGTATTTTAATGAGAGTTTCATCTCATGTTCAGAGCAATACCTCCTACTGAAATCAATGAATGCTTTCATTGTGAGCAGGGCAGGCCCATGGAGGAGCTTATCTACTAACACGAGTTACTTTTTGGCTGGTTTCATGATTTATGTTTCCATATGTTCATACTTAGAGGGAAGACTTGCTAATGTGGTTTTATGTGACCTACCCAGCTTTCTCCTACATCTTGATGGAGATCCCCTGCAGCCCTTTGCTGTGCCCAGCTTTATTGCAGCACTTTGGACTCTATTGGACTGCCTCCATTGGAGAAGTCACGTCTGACTTTGTGTTCAAAGACTCATATTTGTTTATTAAAATGTTGCACTCAAGTCAATATTCTGTAAGCATGGCAAGTCAGCCAGGATTTTCCTGTAACCTATTGGCATTATGTTCAATAGCACGATCCTGACAACAGATTTATTGCAGCATTTAATGCTATGTCAGGTAACATCCCTTCTTAGGTCAAATCCACAACCATTTTAGTGCAACTGAATCATGCAGTCCAAAGGGCAAAATTTGCCCTTAGACAACTATATTTCACTCTGTTGGCCCCTTGTGCCTTTTTCCTGAGGCTCAGCAGAGTTTGCACAGACACTTGCTTTCCCATTCACCTGGATTACTGCCCGTATTTGCTGTTCCATTCAACCATGTATAGACATGTCCAACTACTCCCAACATTGTGGGGTTTCTGTACGTTGTAGGATGAAGTCATGGACGCTCCTTCAATTGTATGACAACTGAACACACAACCCCACGACTAATATTTGGCTCTGTTTGGTTAAGATGAATGGCATCTTAAAAAGTTCCATCATGTACAGTAATCATTATAATCATGTGGACAGCCCTTCCTTAGCTTCTTTAGTCATGACTTTTGCCCTTTTTTCTTGATTGATAAGTGACAGCTTTGCATTCTGGACCTTGAAATATATATTTACAGTAGTCTAAGAAATTTGTCCTTAATCAAAGGAGGCTTGACTTGCCAGCACATCTTTAGAATATTATTGAGTAACTCATTAAAATGTTAATAGCTTCTGTCAGGATTTATTGATCCTGATGTCAGCTTTTCTCAGAATAAGAAATAAAGCTGATTTTTATCTTATCTTCAGACCATGCTGAGTGATCAGTACTTAAATAGAATAATGAGAAGTGCTTGAGTAGAATAATCAGCATCTAGCACATGTATCAGTTCTAAATACAGACAGAGCCCTCCAGATGTATGAGTGTATTTTATGTGGTGTGCGAAATTATATGTAATATAAGGAAAATGAAGAAGACACTCTATCTCGATGATTTTGACAAATTATTCTTTCTGTTGAAGAAAATAGAATACAATAGCATGAAACATTTTCTCTTGGATAAGAATAGATTTTTTTAAACAGCTCAGTAAAATAAAAGTAAGAGTGTCCTTGTAGTTCATTGCATCTTAAGTTATAGAAGTTAAATAAAGACAAAATTCACTGAATTTCTAGAAGCCAAACATTTGATACCGAACGTTTTCTGCTACTGTCACATTGTTTTGGTTATATGTGGAACTGAACAAAAGACTGAAGAAGAGGGAGGGAAGGGTATTTGTTTTTCAAAGCCGGCTGCTAATCTCAGAATCTTTCCCACCATGAGCAATGTTGTCCAACAAGAGTAAAACAGCAAATCCCATGCTGACCCCAGCAGAGGCAGGATTGTCGAGCATCAAGATGAATGAAAGAAATAAGAGCGAAGAATCTGTCTTTTGTATCTTGCTTTAAAATTATTAAGTTGACCTTCATCAGGACACTTCTTTTGAATACGCCAACAAGTATTTTACAGCATGTTCAGGACTTTTAACAGATGGGTACAACATTGTGATACTTTGCTAATTCGAAAGGACCCTGAAGATGGCATATAGAAATCTGTCCCTTAAAGATTTGTTTAAGTAGCAGCCTACAAGGCAATTCCCTCTGAGCCTGGCATGTAAGAACCACTGTGCCCCGCATAAATATACTGTCACCTTGTACCAGGAAGGTGATAGGCATTTACTGGCAAAAGGATTGGGGCATTCCAAATGGGCTAAAAAGTTAGCTGGCTGCATTTAAACTGCAGTGTGGTCAGCCTGTGGAAAGGCTACATAATGTGTCTGCAACAAAAAAGGCTCAGCCTTCTGATACAAGAGATCCTTTTACATCATGTGCTCATATAACTTAGAATGCAAAAAACACGGTGAGTTATTTAGTAGTTTATTTATAACATAAGGGCAAGAGTAACTGCCAGGAGGATGGTGAATGTCATAAAAATAAAAAAAAAATAAATTTAGGACATGCTGAGAGAAGCTTCTTTCTAAATCAGAATGTCTCGCCTGGATATTAAGTACAGTCTGCAGTCAAGGAGAATTTATAGGAGTTATGAGTGATATTGTTATGGACTTGGTCAACTTACCTTTTCATCAGATTACTTAACATAATAGGACTATGAAATCTGGCAAAACAGCCAGATGTCATCACATGCTTAGTGAATTTTAATCTGGCATTTACAGTATTTGAGAATACAATGTGAAAAAATGCTAAATGATGCCTAGTTTATGTGACTTGCGGTACTGATTTTCATTAACACTTTTCTTACAACAGTTGCCAATAAATCCTGGAATTACTTGCATTCCTTTAAACGGACAAAGGCAACAGCTGTGAGGATGCAGACAAGAAGCATTACTTGGTATATGGTAAACAGCATGCAATTCTGAAACCTGACTGAATTGGAGCTTATTAACTGTTTGTGCATAAACTGCAATCTTAGTAACAGTTGTCCAGAGTGACACTTATACTGTAAGGTCTCCAATATACAAACACTTAATCTTAGGGCTAATTTTACTTTTATGCGTAATCCTGGTCTATATGCAATATAAAGTTGCTCACCTATGTAAGTGACTTTAGGATCAAGGTCAGAGTTTATAGAGTGATTTGAGATTCCTCAGGATAAAAATGCCATCTAAATGTAAAGATACTGTTTGTTAGGCATTAGTGTTTTACAGACAGTAAATTTAATGGGCCTGATTTTCATTTACCTTTACAGTCAGATGAGGGATCTATTTTGGAAAAGTCACCACTGTGGGGGAAGAAAAACAATAGCCAGGAAATTGCTAATGTTAATGTGATGTAAAGTCAAGCAACCATTTCGAATCTCGTTTAAACTTTGATTCAGGAAGGGACTGAAACATGCGCTTAATTTTAATCATGTCAGCAGTCCCAGCAGTCAGTGAGACCACTTAAAAGTGGGCATATTCTGCCTGCATGGAGACCTCAGTCAACAGAGTACAAAATACATTACCATTTCTCATCCAAATTGCCTGTGCCCAGTTCTTAATGGATGGAAGGTCTTCTCCCAAAACACAATGACAGAATAGATATTTAATTGAGCAGAAAAACTTCTCTACAGAAGTGAGTGAAATGAGATGGTGAGATTTCACTGAGAGGAGAGACTCTCATCCTTTGAGAGGCATATATTTTAGAGGGACTAGGACAGAAGCCCAGACAAAATCCTTAATGTAGTTGCTCTCAGAAATCAAACATCTCACTCTTTGATGGCTCATACTGGGTACCCACACTCCTAACTGTCTACGGTAAACACCTAAAGTAAGAGGGCATGAACATTTTCCATAGAGATTTATCTGTCTTCTGCTACCCCCCAGGGCAATGTGTTGTGTCATATCATTCATCTGTGCCAGCAATAAATAATTTCATCAAAGAATTCATCGCAACTGCGCAAAGCCAAAGGCTGCTTCAGAACCGCCTTCCTTTCAAGGGCACGATTCAAATTAGCTGTATTATTCTTCATTTTAAGAATTAATCTTTCAAGGGAGCTACTTTGAATGTCTACTAAAAACAATATCCCCTTGTGTATTGAATTTAAAAATAAAATGTACATTCTGGCTTTTTATAGCACATATTTATAAATAAGACATGGTCACAATCCATATTTTGCACTTTCATTTTTGAATGCTGTGTGATCTAGAATTTGATGAGGGGTTTGGGTTTTTTTTCACAAACACAGAGATCAGAAAGAGCCATTATGCGATTTCTAAAGTAATGATGGGCAACTTAATGTTCTCCATAACCGTTCATATGTGTATTTATATACTTATGTAGACGTAAAGGGTTTTTTTATATTACAAGTGTGTGTTTATCATTGTATTTTTAAAAAGATTGCTCACAACAGAAAGGATCTACACAATTCTTCAGGCATCTGCATTCTTCTGATGACCCTATTAGAACATATTTGTTACTGACACCCATGGACTTAAAGAACTGTTAGTGTGTTTGGGGGTCTTTTTTTAACATTTTTTGTCTTAAAATTGGCAAGAGCTACTTCTTTAACTTAAATATATTCTGTCCCAATAGGCAACTAGCTATTTTATGTGAATACAGCTAAAAAAGGGGACTGCAAAATGACTATTTTATGAACTTTGTAAGGATCTTCGTGCATGATCTGGGACAACTTTGTAGGTTTTAAGATAGAAGGGATCATTGCAATTTTTTCTTCTCTTTCTCAGAGATCTCCCTGAATCTCTGATGGGATCCAAGCCAGAGGATGACACTTATGCGACTTGCGTGTGTTTAGACCCATGGGAGTGGTTTGAAATTAGAAGAGCTAGAAATAAGACTTGGGGCTTTTGAATGAACATGCCACCGAAGTTAATAATAAAGGCTTCAAGTTACGAGAAATTTATCATATTCCTTAGTACAAATTGTCTCATTCCTAGGTTGAACTCTACATCATGTGGTCAAATGCCATGTGCCTTTTGTATGACAGACCAGGAACCTGCCTGAGATTATATTTTATCACAGCACACTTCCAGCAGAGAAATGGGGACACTAAGGCACTCAGATATAGTTATTATTCTTAGCCTTGGGTCTGCTGCGTGTTTGTGATCCCAGCCTGATACCTCTCCAAATGACTTTCAAAATCACAGGTAAAACTTCCTGTAGTTGTAGGAAACATATTCAATTGAAATTTAATGGGGTACAAAACATATCAGGCATGAATGCAGGATGACTTTAGACCACATTATTTTTCACTGCTCCCAGGCTTCTGTATAAAAGGTTCAATCTCTTAATTCATAGCTTACAATAGCTTTTAAAAGATCTAGTTAGGAGCAGTGACGATGTTTTTTCAGGATGTTATTGATGTAGAAAGTGTGTCCTTACCAGCACTGCAGAAGTTTCTACCACTGCCAAATTCCAAGGTCAGGAAAGCCCATGGAAACAGACTAAAAAGCTCCACAATTAAAATTCTAAATAAATCTTTACCTTCATTTAGTAATATATTTATCTTGATCCTTATGAGGATATGTATGCAAATCTTACTAACGTAAGGCTTAAGCAACAATACAGTAAAATGGTGCTGATAAGTATTCAGCTGACCATGACACGGACCATGTGGCTTGGTAATCATTCACTCCTTAAACTCAACTTCAAGGCCAACAAATAATTTTAAAAGAGTTCTTAAAAATATTTTACCAGAAAAGACCATGGGCATTAAAATTTCATGGAACATAAATAGAGAAGTGAAAATGTTTTTCAATAAAAATACTGCAAGGATAATTTTTATTCCATCTCCTTTAGCTAAAATTTGCTTCAAAAAATGCCACCTTCCATCTAATCCAAAAGGTTGAACTTTATGTGATTTCACACCACCACCACCATGTTTGGAGGAGCAGCAGGAAAGAGACCTTCCTGGGGAGAACAAACACCTTGGTAAGAGAAGGTATTTCTCTTTACAAGGAGACATTTCCTACGGTATCTGTAGGGTGAACATTTACACTGTAAAAAGTGCTGGAAAAACCTATGAAGCTCAGCTGGATTTGCTCTAGCAAAGATGCTATTGCTGACTTGGATAGAGGGCAGAGTGACAGATGTTTTGCGTCCCTGGAAACACTTGAGAGTTTGTGCCCATGAGCTTGAGGAGCGTCTCAGACCAAATCACTGAGGCGGACTGTTACTGATCCATTCCTAACAGGATGTCCCATCCCTGGAAATACTCAAGGTCAGGTTGGACGTGGAGCACCCTGTTGTAGTGGAAGATGTCCCTGCTTACTGCAGAGGATCAGACTAGATGACCTTTAAAGGTCCCTTCCAACCCAAACTGTTCTATGATTCTATGATGTGTCACTAATAACAACGCTACATGACCCATCCAAGCCATTCGTTTATACACAAGTAACCTAATCACTTCTAACAGTGAGCAGTAATCTCTAAACACACTTCTCTTTCTCTTCTGGTTGCATAGGTGAGGTGGGGGATAAAGACATCCTTCACCGGATGCTTACAGCAACCAAGTGCACAGAACCAACACTAGGAAAAGCTGATTCATTTATTCTACCCTCTATCCCATAAAAAGTGGTAATTGACATTTTAATGCATGACATGTTGCATTCCTTCATAACGCTACAGTAATTGAATACACATGAAACTGTAGTGCACTGGGTGACCCCGGAGTGTGCCACACACCTGGAAGCAGTGAAGTTCAATTAATGTGTCATTGCTACTAATAACAGCTACTAGTGAGAACCTCCAGCCAGTTGCTACACCAGAGGAAACAGTAATCCTTGTATTTAGACAGATAGTATACAGTAAACACCAAGGATCCATTGTTTACATGCAGAGCTGTTTTGGATCAACAGTTAAAACCTTGTTCTCTTAGTAACTTGCTTTTTTACTAAATTACACAATTTAATTTATCCCTGCACTGCATTTGTCCAGCTTTGTGTGCAAAAATTTGCAGATACTAAAATAAAATCAGCTGAGAGCCATTAGTAGACTAAATCAAATAGTACTGAGACAAAGGTTCATGCAATAAAAAGAGGGCATAAATCATGCACTTGTGCAGAAAAAAAACTATGGTAAAATGGCCTTAAGGGTTTGATTTAACCTGTCAAACCCCAGGAAATTTAGAGTTAAGAGCTGAAACTCTTTCCTTAACTTGTCTTATTGTTAAAATCAAGTTATCAAAAGTCCTCCCTTAAGCATATGCATATATAGATGTGCATACACAAACAGCCTGAATATATTCTTCATTTAGTTTACAGCAACAGAGGACATCAAAACTGAAAGTGTACATCTGTGGTGGACCAGAACAGAGGCAGACAGGACTGAAGTTCTCCTTTTTAATGTTTCAGCATCGGGTCTGGTTTCACTAAATAGCAAACATCGGGCTCTTGAGACAAGTTATGTGTCCTAGGCGCTGAAGCTAAGAAATTATTAAACCATTTAACTAAAAGCTAGTAGAGAAGCAAAGATCGTTCCGGTATGGCCTGGTTCCACAACATCTCTGTCCTTGCTAGGATTAAGGAGCAGGATATCAAGTTACAAACATTACATCGTTTGAAAAAGCCTCCACTGACTGAAAGCCACGTTAAGACTGAAGACCATGATGTTGATTCATGAGGAGTTTAGCCTCTTCACAGGAACCCCGTTTGTAGTATCAGACCTGTGCATTTTTACTGGTGTTGGGACAAATCTCAGAGGAGTTGTAGTTTCTGGTTGAGTAATCCCCAGAGATAAAACATCTTATTGAAAATGGGTTTGAACTTCTGCAGAGCTTCACTCCTCTTCTAGCAGCTATCATCACCACATCTATTTTATTTCTCCAATCACGCTCTTCTCTCATCTTAGATTTGCCTAAGATTTATCTGTCAGCTTTATCTCCCCCTAAATTCATTTCAGCTCTCTAGCTGATTCTCTCAGGCATTCATGATAAATAATATTCTCTGTGCCCTTCATGCTCCTATTTCCCCTCACTTTGCTTTTATATGTCTTGGTTTAAAGCCTCTCCTACTGACCTGCCTGAAATTCCATACGTTTGTGGAATTAGAGTACAAACTTCCTCAGCAATGGGTCTCTAACAGTCATTAAAGCACTGGGTAGGCAGTTGGGAGAATATTTATCTTGTATTAATTGCACAAATATTCAGCTCAGTCTAAGATCCTCTCTGGTTTTTTGAACTATCTAGTCCACGCTGCATGTGTTCAGAGGGTTAGAGACATCGGTGTAATCAATCCCACTGTGAGTATTTGCGTTGTCCAATACTTGTAATCTATTCAGGGTAAACAGTTGTCTGCCAGTCCCCACTGCAGGAAGGTTTCCCAAGATATGCTAATAGCATGTCTCCAGTGCTGGAGAAATCCTGAAGTAGAGAAAGCTTGAAAAAAAAATTAATACAGAAAAGGCTCTGAGTTCAAAAGGGAAGAAAGAGGAGAAAAGGAGAAAAGTACATTCAGAATTTAACTTTTATATTGAATAGCAGGAGGTGAAGAGATAAAAGACTTTCTGAAACCAACCAAGTGATAAAAGGAGTGTTTGAAGACAATTGTATACACCAGTTTCCGTTGATGGAGAGAATCTGCTGTTTTCTTCTCTCAGAAAAGAAATACATTGCATTTCTGGAAATGCAAGAAGGTTCTACACAGGTTGTGGGGAAGGAGAGGATGAGGGGGTGTCTTTCTTTCCATTGCAGTATGGTGGCCACCATTTGAAAAACTTAAGCCCAAGAATCTTATTTGGCCGAGGCTGGTTGCATGGAGATGGTTATATGAGAACAGATGATCTCAAGAATGTTTGAAAACTCTTATACGTAGCACCAGAAAACAATGGAATAATGTCATATATTGCTCCATAGCAATGTGAAAACAGATTTCTCTTGGGTTTTTTTAGATAGGAAAATATATTTAAAAAAAAAAAATACTTTGGAGACATAAAGCTAGATGTTGCAGCTCCTTTTAAACAGCCCAAAACCTAGCATCATTTCCAAACTCAGTGTTAGCTACCTAAATTGCTGTGGGACTGGACTTTTCTAAAGAGAATGCATAAAAAAGCTGAGCAGTGAAACACGTAAGCTAGCCATGAGAGAGATGCTAAGGGAGCAGGCTGGTTCCTACAGCCGTCTTCTTACCTCAGACTTAGACATCTTCTTCATCATGAGGTTCCCTGACTTGGATTTTCTTTTAACCTTTTCTTTTTTTCTTTTTTCTTTATCTTTTTTCCTTCTTTTTTCTTTTTTTTTATCCAGGGTAGTACTTGAGTTTAGGTTTTTAAGAAGAAAAAACAAAAGAAAACACTGTTTAGGCTGTAAGACTGGGAGCAGAACACCAGTTTTCCCCACCTTCCTGCCATACAACCCAGTGGTATGGCATTCATGAAATACGAGGAAAGTCCAACTGCCTTTGAGGAAGTTCAAACTTATATCTCCATCTTTTCAGCAGCAGGAGGATGTAAATCAGGCTGAGTCTCACAGTTGCTCCTGTTCACACCAAACTGCTCTGCCTAGAAAAACTAAAGGAAAGGCGGGAAAAAAAAAAAATTGCCCAAGGTTGCTTGGCAGGGCAGTTGGCTGGGGAAGGGAGCCCTGCATCGCGTCCTATTCCAAAGACTTTTAATGCATTTGTGTGCAATGTGTGTTCCCAAATAATATACATTTCAAACAAATAAAACTTTGAAAAGACAATAACGTTTGTCTCTTCCCCAGTAAATCTTCATTCTTCCATGCACAATGAAGTCAGTTCAGTAGGAGAGTACCACACACACACACTCAAGTGGACAATTGACTGATGCCTCGAACATACTCTTCATAGACATGAGGCCTGCTGTTGAATCCCTTTGGACAAAGGAGGGAATTGAATATGGATCTTCACCATCATATCTGATCTATCTCATGTATAAAATGAGGACATCTTCTCCTGTTGATTATGGAGAAGAAGGTTTCAGAACATTTTCACTGTGTTTTCATCCACTGTGTTGAGAAGCAGAGAAATACTTGCTTCCTAGATCTGCGTTGGGTACCATGCTAGGTCTGCCCTGTTGAGGCTGTGGTGTGACTGTGGGTGTGTTCGGGGAGCTGAAATGACGAAAATTGTGCTTTAGATATATCCATAATTAGCCAGCAACTGAGTGGAAGTGTTCAGCATTCCCATTTTAGACTTCAGCATCTGCATTCTTCCTGAGTCCCTTTCTGGATCTGGCCTTGAGTTCCGAAACCGAGAGCACATTCAAATGGCATCCAGTGACTGAAGTGTCTAATTCTTTGGTATTGGTGGGTCTTGGGGATCGAATTTCAGGATCAGTGTCTAAAGGTCAAACAGATCATTTTAGAGGGCAGTATCTTCTGAGTATCTTTCTGATGTTAACAGAGACCGAACTTAGGTCATCTTTGTTCAGTTAAGATTGAACATATCCCAGGTTCCCATAATAAAAGCACGGAAACCTTGGTGGTATGAACCCTGACAAAAGGAAAAGGGCATGTTAAGTAATAGCCAAAGATGGAAACAATAATATGAAAGAGCAGTAAGTCCCTATACTGAGAGTAGCTACACTTTCAGATACACGCGCTGACTGACTAACAGTTCAGCTACAAAACCCACTGGTGTGAATTTGTTGAGCGGTGAGTTACTGATAAAAGCAAATGCCTTGTGTGCCCATGCAGGATGTTTTTGAAACGTTTCAGCATCAAATGTAATTGCATTTTGGCAATTACCGTCCAAATGGCATAACTTTTCAATCTTGCTGCTACTGGGGAAGCTCATGGTGACCAGAAGAAAGCAGCTGTCTGGTTTTGTAGTGGAAAAACACGTGCAGAGACGAGGAACACCTCTTGCATTCTGCCTTCAGTGAAGTCAGCTCACGCGTGCTCCTTACACACTTGCAAAACCTTGACTCTACAAGGATGAAGGCTGTGAGACTTGCAACCCATTTCAAACAAGACACCATGGTACAAGGCTGTTCTCTGTTCTGCCTTTTGAACCAAAAGATACCACGTCCATTGAAACCACACCACCAGTTCCTCTAGAGCTGAGCTTGTGAATTTTCACTTTTCCCATCACACCTTCCCAATCGGCTTGGTCACACCAGCAAGGAGACAGGCCCCTTCTTCCCACACTTCTCAGTGCCTTGTGCTTTGCTGAGACTACACGGCTGTAAGTATTCCAGTCTTAATTATATTTAAGCTAATGGCTTGGAGAGTTGGCTGATACGCTTTCATTTGCAGGGGCGAGGTCTGAAGTCCACAAAAGCAACCTTCATTAGAACCTCTGCTTCCCCTCTCCATGCCCTCTCCCTTGCAATAACTACAGTCCCAGTTCCATGTGAATAGCTTATTCTTCACTTAAATTTCTCTGCCCGGGCATGGTAAAATACCTATCTAGAAATAAGCTATTATATGTGTTATAAAGCATTGCATGGACAAATGCAAAAATATTGAATCAGGATGTTACAACAAACCAAAAATACAGTAATTAACAAGGGCACATACATTTGTTTATGAATGTGCTTGGAACATAGTGAAACATCACATAATTATGTATAAATAGCATTTTCCATTCATCATTCCTAAATCATGTCTGAAGTATTTAGAAACTTTACCATAAAGTATTGCCAAAGTTCTTCTGACAGCCATTATATAATATATTGAATGCCAAGCAGCATAAAATACCACCAAAAAACAGAGAGATGTTTTTGCATCAGAATTCCTCTATTCCTCACAGATCCATTACTCATCTCCACTAGATTAGTCACACTAATTCATATAAGCTGAGGGCCACTGAGAAAACTATTTCAAGTCACTGAACATAACTTAAAAAAAGTAAATAAAAATACTTACATTGACTTTCATAATGTTCAAAGGATTTCAGACAAACAGAGCAAAAGCGCTCCACTGTGTGCTTTTCATGCTAAGTTTTTTCCTATTTCTTCAGCCTAGAAGCTTCCTCTCTATGATTGATACATTCCCTCTCCTGTTCCCAAGGACAGATTACACTTCTTAAACTATCTACTATAGTTAAAAGAAATATGGTTTGCCGCTTATATTAGCAGAAGCAAATGTTTGGGTATCATAATTAGTATCAATTATCTGAGTTTTATGAAAATACTTTCAGAAAATTCATCAAATTCCAGTTCCAGTTGGGAAAAAAAAAAAAAAAAAGAAGTTGGCCTCAACAAAATAACTTTATTCTCCTTAGAAAACTGAAACTGAAAACCTGACCCAAACATGAGCATTCAGTGTTTTGAACCTAGACGTATTTTTTGCAAATGTCATCCATTTGGATCAGTCCATCAACTCTGACAGCTCCTGCAGTGTTGCATGCCTGTATTATCACTGTGCATTATGTACAGGCACTGTACATTGTGTACACTCTGTACCCTTTTCTACATCACAGGCAGAAAAAAAATAAACAAATTTACTAGTTCTAAGGGGGAAAAAGAATGCTCTTACTTCATTTTTTAACAGCAGGTATTTTTCTGGGCAGTTGGCTCAAGCTGCTTTTGACAAACTAAAAATACTATCTGTGTAACGAGAAAGAGCGTTGAGTTTTCCTTCCCTCCACTCTGATTAGAAATGGGATCCACGCCCCAGCTGGATATTTCCAGTTCATGCCCAGTAGAAATAATTTTCTGTCCGATTGCCAAACCTTGTCCCATGTGGCCAGCAAAGGTTGGACAATAGCAGTAACACAGCTTCAAGTAAAGAGCTGAAAACGATCCCCTGCAACCGGAGGCCTCAATTCTGCATAGTTTAATAATTCTAGCGCCATGATTTAACTTCCTTTTCCCCTTTCAAGTATCCAGTGCAAATTAATCGTATTGTCAATGCTTACGTTTCCTACCTTACTTATTTGTAAGGACATGTTCAAGTGGCATACTAGAAGGTTGATCCGGCGGGCTATACTTAACTGGTAATCCTCATGCACACCAGTAACCCCACTGAATATCAATATAAGATTGTGGTGCCAGGGAAAGTTAAACAAATCCCGAGGAATCTGTTTTATTAGCATTTATAGGATTTGTGTGTGTGAGCGTGTGTGTGTATACATCCACACTTGGGAACAGTAGTTACAGGAAAAAAAAATAAGACGGGAGTCCTCCGGGGGATGGTAAGGGCTGCTAGTTCTTGAGCTCCTAGCAATGCTGATGTTGCAGCCTGTAAATGTTAAAATATCTGACGATGTTTTCTTTCCTGAGGAACTCGGTGGTGTTTCTCACAGTTAATACGTCAGCTAAGCACATCAGACAAAAAAGTTAAGCCCGGCGCTGCGCTTGGCCCCCCCGAGCCCCGTTTTCCCCAGCCCGGAGCCGCTCGCCGTTCCCGTTATTACACCGGCCTACGAGACCGAGAAAAAATGGGAAAACTCCGCCGACGTGGAACACCACAGCCACGGCCCTGCGGCAGGAGCTGACCGGGAGGCACCGGCACCGCTTCCGCGGACACGGGTGGACGGCAAGCCCCGGCGTGCCGCCTGGCCCCCCCCACCCCACGGGCCCTT